>CM032233.1:25647500-26065000 GCA_019009955.1 Riptortus pedestris
TCGGTCCATTCACAACTCTCTCTCTCTCTATCTCTCTCTCTCTCTTAAATTACAAACGTGAAACGTCGGGTTGAATATAGGACAGTGTACTAGCTTTAAGGTTTTAGCAGATTTCCCTTGAGGGAAAGCAGTTATTGAGGTCGTACTCATGACGCGATTTTCAAAATTTTTCTTCAAATGTCCTACCTAAAAGATGACGAAAATGAGGTCCATTCACAACTATATATATCTGTTACCGCTCTAGCGGTCGCAATTATTGTTTAATCTCTACCAAACTCGATATTTAGTAATATTTCTACTAGTGTAATAATAATAATAAGCTGATATATCATGAAACTAAATACCGTTCATTACGAAGTTAAATACCGAATATTGTTTTCATTGAACTTGAATGTGAGATATATGAAATACGTTCTGTTGACCCCCCCCCCTCCCCTCTTCATTTGCTCTTTTATTACTAAAATTTGAATGATTGAGATAAAACTGATCCATTACAAATTACATCACTAGCTTTAGTAAATTGTTTTCAATAAAATTAATATGTTATATTCAGATATATTTCATTAATTGTTTGTCTTTCCAGTCTATTTCTATCTATTCAACACTACAAGGTTGGCTGACCTGTTTCTTGGCAATTCAGCCACTTTTCGTTGTAGAGATTATTAACTTCTATTGTAAATTGACTGAATGATTTCTCATTACCGTTTGTATTGTATTTATTCACTTAACATTCACGGCATTGTTACCTGTATGTATATTTATCTATTGTAAACCTTCGCGTGGGAAATCTGCTTAGTTTACGCAGCCCCTGCTTGACAGACTTTTATATATATAGTGTGATTTGATTCTTAAGTTAATGATATCCCTGAGTAGTAGCTGGACATTACACCCTTTTTAGGACTGTTTCCGGGTCACGTACCAATAGTTAGGGTACACCTTGTATTGTATTCTCAATGCCACTAAAGATTGTAATAGACGCATAGTCGTTAACGAACTTTGTCTTTACTTTTGCGTGAAATGTCGAGTTTCGTAAAGATAAAACGAAAGTTTGTCAATTGCTAAAATTGGGCCAGGATGAATAGTGTTTTAATTCTCAGGGGTGGAGGATTACTACGACGGCATAACAGACATCAGATTATATTTTTCGTTGGTTATATTGTTTTCAGAAAACAGTTTTTGGCATTAAAACAATGTTTATAGTTATGAATTTCAAATTTTGACATCTGACAATTGGTTACCAAAAGTTTCCTTGTGTATCTTTGAATATTCATATGACGGCTATTTTATTATTTCCACCACAGCCAGGAGTGGAACTTTACATGGAAACCAAACTTCCATACTTTCGTCAATATCTTTGTTAATATCGGTTTTATCAGATAAAATGTAAGGAAGCAACTCTGTTTAGAGTGTATTTTCTAATCCTAAAACGTTGTTCAAATTCCCGACTTCCGGGCGCTAAACAGAAATTTACTAATGTTCCAAGAAAATGATTCGATATAATTGAAAAAGTCCGTCACCGCAGGGGCATCGTAAAATAAACCGATTTCTCGCGTTCTGGTATAACAGAATTCTGATCTCACGTCAGAACGTAATCTCTATTTCTATGTGATAAAAGTCCGTCACGCAGGGGCTGCGAAAACTAAGCAGATTTCCCATCTGAAGTTTTACAATAGAGAAATCTACCAACTAATTACAGTAGTAGTAATGAGTCTCTAAACCAATTTCACGAGAGCTGAACGGTTAAGGAAACGGCTGAACTAGCTTTTGGCGGAAAGTCCAGAATAAAATTGACTCCAGCCGAACTCAACTCTGTTATCTGGCACACACTTAATAAAAATGCAAATATCTCGGTTAATTTTCAAGATAGAGAATAAATGTACATAACATTATTTATAGTAAATTTAATTTTCCATAATATTTGATTTATACAATTTTTCGATCCGACAGATAATAACAGAGATATTTTGAATTCTCGAAAATCCCCCCTCTAAACTCTCCCTAACCCCCCCCCATCCCAACCCCCCCCCCCCCCCCCCCCCCCCCCCCCCCCCCGAAACGATTAAGTATGGGGTTTGGTAACGATCACACAAAAATTGCGACCGCTAAAGCGTTAACAGACATATATATATATATATATATATATATATATATATATATATATATATATATATATAATTTTGAACGGACCTCATTTTCGTCATCTCCTGGGTAGGATCGATGGACATTTTAAGAAATTTTTTGAAATTCGCGTCATGAGTACGACCTCAATAGCTGATTTCCCTATCTGCTAATAGTTGAGTAGAAGAAGGGGTGGGAGAGGGATGTTACTAAATGTTGAAAACAAGAAAGCACGAATAACTCTCTGAATACTGATTTACCAAAATAAATTACTATATTGTCAAATTTTCATACCATGTTGAGGCTTAAACTTGCGTCTATGATTAATACTATTGGAATTACATTTCTTTTGTACTAGCTCTATTTGAGACTAAGTTGTTTAACTTAGTAACAACTTAGTCTCTAAGTTGTTTAACGATGACTTAACGCTCTAGCTTCCTGAATGTTTTTTATCGTTACCAGACTCACTAATTAATCAAAAGTCATTTACTAAAAGATCACGTTCTTTAAATTAGACAGGTAGGATGGGGGTTTAGAGGGAAGGGAATAGAAAATTCAAAATATCTCAGGTATTATGAGT
Organism: Riptortus pedestris; assembly: GCA_019009955.1. NCBI lineage: Eukaryota > Metazoa > Arthropoda > Insecta > Hemiptera > Alydidae > Riptortus > Riptortus pedestris. The sequence continues at coordinate 25,650,199 of CM032233.1, forward strand.
CCAAACGAAACATTGTATATAACCAATCTTGTTGTTCATTTGATACTCTATATATATTGTTCTATACAAGTTTTCTCTATCTCGAATATTGACCGAGAAAATTGCCTTTTACAATTTTCAGCCTTCAGTAACCACCCACTTTTAATCATTGCTTGTTAACAGTAAGCACATATATCATGAAATGTCTTATTATAAGCTTAAAATACCAAATATATATTTCCACGGACTTTTAATATGAGAGATACATGGAAATACAAATCAAATTTTACGTTATTAACTCGAAAACAATATTTGATCTAAACTATACTCGATAAATTACCGCTTTAATCAGCACTAGTAAACCCCAACTTAAACGCATCGGAGTATAACTTAACATAGAAAATGTAGGGTGAGATCCGGTTCACAACTGTTTGAGAATAGCAGGCGGGAAATATGCTTACTTTACGCATCACCTGCGTGATGGACTTTATTTAGGATACTACTGAGATTATTTCAAGCGCCCCACACTGTTCGAAGATGGATAAATTTCATCCTTAAAGAAACAGTCCCATCTCTTGAAAAGTCCGTCAGGGGCTGCGGTAACACAACACCACCGTGACTATGAAGTGAATAAATACAAACGATAATAAGAAAACTCCCGACGGAAAGCATCTAAAATGTAAACAAACAGTTCTGCCAACTTCTTACCGGAAAGAACAACAATTATTATAATATATCTGAATATGACGTATTAATTTGATTGGAAACTATTTACTATATCTAGTACTGTAATTTATAATGAAAAAATTTTTTTTTTCTCAATCATTTATTTTTCCTTATGTAACATGAGTAGAAGTGGGGGTTTGCTAATGGCTGAAAACTGAAAAATGCAAATATCTCGGTTAATATTTAAGATAGAAAATAAATGTATATAACAATATTTATAGTACATTTAATTTGCTATAAGATTGATTCTATACAATATTTCGAATTTCCCCCCTCAACCCCCCCTCCTCCTCCCCCTGCTCCGATTTGAGCCGTTAACGAACTTGATCTTTCTTTTTACATAAAGCGACTAATTATCGAGTTTGGTAACGATTAAACAATAATTTCGACCACTAGAGCGGTGACAGACAAATATATATATATATATATATACACACAGTTTTGAAGAGACCTCATTTTCGTCATCTCCTAGGTAGGATCGATGGACATTTGAAGAGAAAAATCGAAAATCGCGTCATGAGTACGACCTCAATAGCTGCTAAAAATGGGAGTGTCCATAATTTCTCCAAACTAATTTGCTTTAAAAGAAATAACATGGGATCAGTAAAATAGTCCGTCACGCGGAGGCTGTGGAAACTAAGCGAATTTCCTACGTGCTGGTAAAACCAGAAAGCAAGAATAACTCGCTTAATACTTGAGATACGAAAAAATGTATAGAAAAACAAATGTACATCATTAATACCTTAACAATATTAGTTCTATTTCATTTTAATATCCCACGGAACTACGGAAATATTTTGAATCCCCCCTCTATTCCTCACTATACCATGTCCAATTTCTGCCAATAGCAAATATCATTTTGAGTGCAACGGTTTTCTAATCAATGAATGTAAAATTATAATTGATGAAGTCTTCACAAAAAAATTGGATAACAAAGGTCTCTTGAAAACTATATTTGGTAGAAGTCTGAAATTAATTTAATTCGTATACAGTGATTCAGTATTTATAGAACTTCCCAAATTCAAGGGCATGTGCTGGTATATATACTATTTATTGGAAGGGCCATAATAAATGGTTTCCGCTCCATGGATTGACAATAAATGTTTCTAAAAGGAAATAAATGTAAAAAATCCAAGTGACATTCCTAGGTTAGGAAAATCCACTTTAGCTTCCACACGTTTGAGCATGTAAACGAATGCACACACCTTGGCAGCCTGGTCAAAGTGAATAATGAAATTTCCATGGAAATTAAGTTACGTATTGTAATGTGCAAAGAGCTTTTTTTTTTGCTCCCTCTCTTTTTTAATCAAAGCGTTACTTTCGGAGCAATATTCTCTCAAATTCAACTAAAACGCCCAAATGTAAATCCCTAATACTTCCTGTACTCAAGTATAAGAGTTCCTTTCATAGACTGTCTTGGTAGAAAATGATCAAGAACTTTTAGGAAATTTTAGTTATAAATGTAATTGAAAATTGTTGTAATCATGAAACATTTCTGCCACCGTCCACCGATCCTTTCTAATAGATAAAGCTCACTGTATGCTTAAACTAAGATTTTAAACGATGAAATAAATGAAAAAAACTTCATGGTGGGAAGACTTAATTCTTCAAACCAAAATTCGGATCCCCCTCTTCCAGTATCTAAGACAATTATTAGAGTTACAAAAAATATAGAACAGGAATTTTAGAATATTAGCTTGTTTGTTAGACATATTATGGAACATTTTTGACATAAATGACTCGATAAAAAAGACGATATTTCCAAAATTCCGGTTTACACCTAAATTTAGTGAATTCCGGCCATTAACGTACTTGATCGTTCTTCGATTTACACGAAGAATTTAAATTTCGAGTTTTTCTACTCTCAAATTGACATTGAGACCACTAGAAAGCTAATAGATGTCCACCTGTATCTATTTGCACTCACACACACACACACACACACACACACACACACACACACACACACACACACACACACATATATATATATATATATATATATATATATATATATATATATATATATTGGCAGATGACCCTTCAAATATTAAGAATTTTTTTTTTTGCAGTAATTTAAGAATTAGTTACATTCGCGACATTTACACAGTCAAAAACAAACTGAGAAATAAAATATTCTTTTTAAGGAAAAGAAAACATAAAATAATGATTCCTAAATTTATAGAACAACAAACAAAATATAACAAAATAGCGGGTTATACATAATAGGGAAATAAATGAACAATATCTCATTATCTCATTTCTTTGACAAAATATAACTCAATAAAAAATAAAGTTTAATACTTGCATTTCATGTTAGTCAATTTAAGATTGGAAAAATCGTGCCATTATTCAGTAAAAATGAAATTGTGCATATCATAAGCCGATTTCCATTGAGGAGTGGTTTGTTAAGTACTGATCTCATCTCGCCATATATTCTCTATTTCCAAAAACAAATCGCATGAGTAGAAGTGGGCGGTCAATAAATTCTTAATCGATATCAGACAACGAATTTGTGTGTATCTCATCCATTAAAGATATGTTGAAAACTTCATTGAGTATTTAAGCAAGGAATAAGACGTTTCATGATATATTCGCATATTGTTAAAGTGTGACGACTAAAAGTGGAGAATTACTGAGAATGAAAATTAAAAAAACACATCATTTCCGTTAATATTCAAGGATTATAGAACAGAGTTTATAGAAAAATAGGTTTGCATCACTATTTGGTACATATATTATTTGATCAGACTCATAGAGATGGAGATATATTGCATTTTCGATTTTCTAGTCTCCTAGACTCTACCGCTCTCCTGTCCAATTATAGTCGTTAACGAACTTTGTCTTTACTTTTGCGTGAAATGTCGAGTTTCGTAACGATAAAACGAAAGTTTGTCAATTGCTAAAATTGGGCCAGGATGAATAGTGTTTTAATTCTCAGGGGTGGAAGTTTACTACGACGGCATAACAGACATCAGAATATATTTTTCGTTGGTTATATTGGTTTCAGAAAACAGTTTTTGGCATTAAAACATTGTTTATAGTTATGAATTTCAAATTTTGACATTTGACAATTGGTCACCAAAAGTTTCCTTGTGTATCTTTGAATATTCATATGAATATTGCAGATGACGGCTATTTTATTATTTCCACCACAGACAGGAGTGGAACTTTACATGGAAACCAAACTTCCATACTTTCGTCAATATATTTGTTAATATTGGTTTTATCAGATAAAATGTAAGGAAGCAACTCTGTTTAGAGTGTATTTTCTAATTCTAAAACGTTGTTTAAATTCCCGACTTCCGTGCGCTTATCAGAATTTTACTAATGTTCCAAGAAAATGATTCGATATAATTGAAAAGTCCGTCACGCAGGGGCTGCGTAAACTAAGCAGATTTCCCACGTGAAGTTTTACAATTGAGAAAACTGCCTAATAATAACAGTAGTAGTAACCACTCTCTAAACCAATTTCACGAGAGCCAAACGGTTAAGGAAACGGCCGAACTAGTTTTCGGCGGAAAGTCCCGAATAGAACCGACTTCAGCCGAACTCAACTCTGTTATCTGGCACACCCTTAATAAAAATGCAAATATCTCGGTTAATTTTCAAGATAGAGAATAAATGTACATAACATTATTTATAGAAAATTAAATTTTCCATAATATTTGATCTATACAATTTTTCGATCCGACAGATAATAACAGAGATATTTTGAATTCTCGAAAATCCCCCCTCTAACCCCCCCCCCCACTGGGCAGATTTCAGCGATTAATGAACTTGATCTTTCTTATTGCATAAAACGATTAAATATCGAGTTTGGTAACGATCAAACAAAAATTGCGACCGCTAAAGCGTTAACAGACATTATTTATATAGATATATATATATATATATATATATATATATATATATATATATATAATTTTGAACGGACCTCATTTTCGTCATCTCCTGGGTAGGATCGATGGACATTTTAAGAAATTTTTTGAAATTCGCGTCATGAGTACGACCTCAATAGCTGATTTCCCTATCTGCTAATAGTTGAGTAGAAGAAGGGGTGGGAGAGGGATGTTACTAAATGTTGAAAACAAGAAAGCACGAATAGCTCTCTGAATACTTAAGTAACGAAAAAATGCATAGACCAACAATTGAAGGCCATCAATAGTTTCACAAGATTGGTGCTATAACATTTTACGATCCGACTCATAATAATGAAAGTATTTTGATTTTTCGAATTCCGCCCCCCCCCAAAACCCCCCTATTCCTGGTCTAATTACAGCCAATAACAAATACGATCTTTAATGTTGAGTGAAACCGTTAAATATCGATTATGATGTATATATAATCAACACTTAATTGTTGAAAGAACCCAAAATCTTCATTGATGACGCCAACACATTTACATGTATATAGCATAATAAAGGTTTCTAGCATAATAATATTTGGTATAGTAGCTTAGAATGACGAATTTCATGATATAAAAGCTTATTGTGAATATGACATGAGTAGTAGTGAGGGTTTACTGAAGGTTGAAAACAAAAAAATCCAAATGTCTGGGTTAATATTCACGACAGAGAAAATAAGTAATTAACAAAACTATGGGGAATTACATTTGCAATAAGATTGGTTCAATACAACTTTTCGATTCGGCGTAAAATAACGAAGATATTTCGAATTTTCAAAATTTCTCCCCTTCCATCAAATCCAAACTCAGCCGAAATGAACTACATCGTTAGCTTTTCATGAAACGCTTATATATCGAATTCGTTAACGGTTCACATTTGAAGAAATATTTTCGAAAATCGCGTCATGAGTAAAATTATCCTTAAGTGATATATTCTAAAAGTCTTTTGTTCATTTTTTGAATGATATCAACACGTTAAATATTATTCCTTCCTGCTGTAGAATGCACTATTCACAGGAATGTATGCTTACTTTCAAGTCAATATATTGTCAATGTCATCTTTAATATTGATTTTGTGTAAAAAGTGAAAAAAAACAAATTGTGTTTAAAATATATTTTTCAGTATTAAACCTTCGAAATTCAAACTCACTTCCAACTTCCAAAAGCCACCTCGTGATTCTTTGTTATTAGCAGATTTCCCTTAAGGGAAATCAGCTATTGAGGTTGTACTCATGACGGAATTTTCGAAATTTTTCTTCAAATGTCCATCGATCCTACCTAGTAGATGACGAAAATGAGGTCCGTTCAAAACTGTATATATATATATATATATATATATATATATATATATATATATATATATATATATTTGTCTGTTACCGCTCTAGCGGTCGCAATTTTTGTTTGATCGTTACCAAACTCGATATTTAGTCGTTTTATATGAAAAGAAAGATCAAGTTCGTTAACGGCTGAAATCGGACCAGTGGGAGGGGGGAGGGGTTTAGAAGGGAGGCTTTTCGAAAATTCGAAATATCTCCGTTACTATAAGTCGGATCGAAAAGTCGTACAGAACCAATCTTATTGCAAATTAAATTTACTATAAATATTGTTATATACATTTATTCCCTATCTTGAATATTAACCGAGATATTTGCATTTTTATTAAATCTGGGCGGCTAACGGAGGGGTGACTTTCCCGCCAAAAGCTAGTTCGGCCGTTTCCTTAACTGCTCAACTCTCGTGAAATTTCTCTATTGTAAAACTTCACGTGGGAAATCTGCTTAGTTTAGGCAGCCCCTGCGTGACGGACTTTTTACAATATTGCCAAAACAAAATGTGAACACTTATTTTGTATCAATTCTGAGCCATAAATCGTTATTCATATAGTCAATATTGATAATTATTTTACGGGTATTTAAACGTTAATTTGCTGATATTGGTTCATTCGCCATTTCATACGTTGTATGTATACCAAGAAATCTGTTCAGGAATGAAAGCTATGTCTATATGACAACCTAATAATTATGTTTCACGAGAAACCATGCTTATTTCAACGACGGCTAACACAGCGAGTTAACGGCTGAAATCGGACCAGTGGGAGGGGGGGTTTAGAAGGGAGGATTTTTGAGAATTCAAAATATCTCCGTTACTGTACGTCGGATCGAAAATTTGTATAGAACCAATCATATTGTAAATTAAAAGATCTTTTGATTTAGTCACGTGTATGTTTTCAATATTTTTAATATTAACCAAGATATTTGCGTTTTTTAAGTGTTCAGTCTTCAGTAAATTTGCTCATGTCATATCAACAATAAGCTGTTATATTATGAAGCAATTTATTTGAAGCCTAAATAACAAAAATGCTTCTCATTGAACTTTTACTTGATGAGATAAATGCAAATACGTAACGTACGTGGGAAATTTGCTTAGTTAACGCAGCCCTTCGTGACGGACGTTTTTCACTGACACTGAGGTGATTACATCAGCTTTATAATTTGATGGAAAACGATATTTATCTGGTCCAATGAACTAGCCTATATTCAACTTTATTCTCCCAATAAACATTCCATGCTTCACATGCAACTGTGAAACTGTATAATGACTGTAAAGGAAGAACTTAAGAACATGTTTCACATTGCTATAGAACTGAAGGTATTATGTAGTGATTTCATTATTCCTATCTTTTTATTTCAACGACAAAATCTATGTTAATTTCATTGGTAGGTATCTGATATTCTGAACTCAAATTTGTTGACATTTGTCCAATCGCTACTTTTTCCTTTAAGAATATAACCAGTGAACGACTGTATGTTTTATGTGTATGTTACAGGATATGCTTATATCATTTAGTAATTGTTAATGACTACATATGTGCATTTATAATTAAATTAAAATCATTAATGTGCTACTTAATGTACATATTAAAATTTATTTATTGAGAATGCAATATGTAATTCACTATTAAAACTTATAATGATATTCATTATCATAGTTTTAGTAATTTCCCTAATTATTGTAGTAATTTCACACAATATTTTGACATTTACACCAATTAACCTACACTACCCGTCCCAGTGTTTAGGGGTTAACCAATTATTTGGCATCTGTTAATAATACAAGTGGGAGTTAAAATTAATTTTTTAATGTATGAGTAACACTTGTCCTCCATATTGTCATAAAAACCGTTCTCCGCCTCCTATTCTGCATAGATTTCCCAGTTATTAAGGAGCAAAATATTAACATATATTTGCCTTATTTGGACTGTGTAACCCCTGAAATTGGAATGAAATTTGTTGAGCATATCAATATTTCTATCCTAACTCAAAGTACCCATTGCTCAAACCCATTGTTTCCGAAAAGAAATTGTATACAAATAATTTCATATATGCCGAAAAAAAAAACGAAATATGAAAAACGAAATACCGCTATTTTTAAATTCAGACATAGGCCTCCTCCCTAAGAAGAACCCCCTACTAACTCCCTGCCCGTACCTAGAAATTTTGGTATGGCTTGTTTTATAATGAAAGCCGTTAGGTCCCTAATTAATATAGACCGATTTTTTAATTATTTCAGTTGTGGATTCTAATTTGTCCCAAAATAAAATTGTTCAACGTGGGTTCCGCTATGAAGGTTTTAGTTAAGGTATAACTCATTTATACTTAGGTATACGACAAAAAAGTATATAACAAAGGTTACTCCAAATAACAAAATAAACAACTTTTGTTATGTTTATATTGGCGGAAAACCCAATAGGAAACGAAATATCGCTATTTTTAATTTCAGGCTTCCCTTATAACCCCCACTCCTGCCCGTCCATAGAAATGTTGGTATGGCTTATTATAATGAAGGCTTCACTGCTAATACACATACCGAGTTTTAATTAGTTCGGTTGAGTCTTTTTTGGCAAATAATATTATTGACTCCCGCTATAATTTTTAGCGTATAACGCATTTAAAATTCGGTATACGACAAAAGTGTATATAACAAAAGTTACTCTAAATAACAAAATAAACAACTTTTGTTATGTGCATATTTGCCATAAAACAAATAGAAAACGAAATATCGCTATTTTTAATTTCAGGCTTCCCTTATAACCCCCACTCCTGTTCGCCTCAGAGAAAATTAATATTGCCTAAAGTCTAAGTTAGTAGTAATATACATACCAAGTTTCATAAAATTCGGTTCAGCCGTTTATGCGTGAAAAGGTAACAAACAAACAAACAAACAAACATACACGAAAGAAACAAAATGCAGATATGGTGTCTATGTCATGTGAAACGAAAAGTTATCGTGAAATTTCGCGAAAAAAATCAATGTACAGACAGAGGTTACAATTTTATATATATATATAGATATATATATATATATATATTTATATAGTATAAGGGTCGATAGATATTTCAGGCAATCATCGAAAATCGAGTCGCGAATACAACCTCAATTGCTGATTTCCCTTAAGGGAAATTGGCAAAAACCCTGTTAAGAATCGGAACTCGATGATTCCAATAACGAGCAAATGTTGGAATTGGTGATCTTAATCATCTCTTAAAATTCAATGCATCATATTTTAGGCACAATCATGATTATCATCTCATTACATAGATTTTCGTAAGCCAGCAAACCTCATAAGAAGATTTCTCCTTCCTTGGAGGTTAGAAGTATGCTAATTATTGCTGAATAAAGTGTATAATTGTTATGCAGTCTGTAAACAGAAGCCGGCTCGGTTTTCTCCCCCCCCCCCCCCAACTGTTTATCTTTCATCTTCAAGCTATTGTATTCATTCTGGCAGAGTAATTAAAGAACTGTAGAGTCTTTTTCCTCTAAAAAACTGATTATGAAACACTTCGTGGAAATAAAGTTATCCCCAGTTCTCGTTATTAAACACACTCCCCTTATTCAGAGGCCTCATACCAACATGGGGGGCACTTCAGTATACAGGAGGCCCCCTCAAAGAGAACACAATAAACTTTTCCTCTTTTGATATCTTAGACCACATATAAGTATATAAGACTAGTCGTGAAAACCCTTTTTAGTAGTTAGTATACGTCTCTTTAACACAGCTTTAATATTGCTTTAGTAGGCTGACAGACACCACTTCTCGCCGCATAAATTACTATTTTCAACCCTAATCATTATAAACTACACTGATATTGTCCGCGACCCTTTACCAGGTCTGCTTCTAGCTCTTTATGCTCCGCAGAGCAACAATAATTTGCAAAACAGTGTTTTAGATGTAAAATTACACAAAGCTAAAGAATCAGCTTACATAATAACTAAGGAATCAATAATTTCTAATTACATTTTACCAGGGGGTTTTATAGGGTGCCAGATTGGCTAACATCATGTTGGAATGACACACGCACGGCTGGTTGTTACAAAACATATATTTATGAAATAAATACATATAAGCTAACTTCTCTACTATCCTATATCTACATTATTTATATATATATATATATATATATATATATATATATATAGACAGGCACACACACGTACTACGATTTACAACATACATTAAGACTAAACCCTAATTACATTACAACATACATACCGCTGGGGGCCAAGGCAAGCAGAGAGAGCTGTAGCACTAGCATATCACAAAAACTCTCCACTCTCTAAAAGCTAGCAATACAATAAGCTCCCATTTCCAGTAGCGCATTGTCAGCAGTCTGCTTGCCTATTCCCCCGCTCGCTCGCTCTCATTACAGCTCACTGTTCTATATCTACACACAAATCTCTACACCACACAGGGGTTTAGAGGGTGGGAAATCGACAATATAAAATATCTCCGTTAAGATTAAGATCCCATAAAAATTGTTCTATGTACTGTTTCCCTAACTCTAATACAACCCGAGATGTTTGTATGATTTTTTTTTTTTAAATCTCACCTTTCAGCAAACCCCTACTTTTAGTCATAAACACATAAATCAAGAAACTTCTCATTCCACGCTTATTAAATAAATATTGTTTTCAAATGTTTACTTTGAAAGACACGTGCCAATACGTTGTGTGATTGCGTCATGAATTCAGATTTTACGTTCTTAACAAGAAAATGTTTATTTGATCTAACCCCTGCTTCACTCTCTCTAGTTTAGAAGCAGTTAACTAACCTACTTCAATTTAAACCATAATTTCTTACGTCTATCTGCAACCTCCACTCTTTTAATTTAGGCTTAGTCTAAAAATTAGCAATTTTCTTCAATTCAAAATTTAAACATCCTACTACATTTATGTGCCATATATTCAAAATAAAAAGTATTTCTAATACTTTATAAAAATTAAATCAACAGGAATGAAAATATTGACGAATTCATGTTAGCACGAAATAGTAAACCCCAACTCAATTCCAAAATCAATCACTTTATAGCGTCTTATTGAATTTTAGGATTTCTGATTCCGTATTGTGAGCGCCCTTTCCTCGTTAAGGTGAATGATTTACAAACTTGTGAAAGGCAGACGAAAAGTCTAACTACTATTCCATTGGGCTCTGAAAAAAATGTCTCCCAGCAAAATTTAAGTACAAGAGCATCCTAACTTTTGTTTTTATTTATCATACTAAGAATTGCTTCATTTTTGTTTAGTTCAGAAGCTATCTGGCATTCAATCGATTTAGAGAATTTTCAACGGCACCTCTAAAGCGTTCTACGGCTAAAGAGAAAATTAAATACTGGGGAGGGAGGTTTGAAGAATAAATTGAGGTGACTCGATGAAAATGAAAATGAGCCAGAGGTCCAAAGCGATCTAATTATTAAAAAGTTCGATTAGGAGGGATTCAACCCGTTAATCCCCTTTCTCCTGAATTTATCATTATAATCCCCTACGCAGGGCATTTCAGCTGCAAATAATACATATTTTATGCAAGTAGATCTCTTTCACCCCTTCCCCTATCCATATCTGAATATCCAAAGGAGAATACTAATTTCAGAGGATTTTCTAAGCAGTATAGATCAAGTCCTGAAGGAGGATTTCAGAATTAATAATATATCAATAAAACTGCTTGGCGTTTACAGTAGAACGAAATTGGTTGGAGAACCCACTTTATGGATTAATAGAGTATTTATTGAGTAGGGAGGGACGTGTAATTAGTTACTGAGCCTGTGCGTAACCATTTATAAGAATCATACTCACACATGTGTGGATATAATTGTAGTCCTCGGAGACCTGTACACACCCCCTAAGATGGATTCAGGAGCAGTTTGTTACTAACCCGACATTTAGTCCCGTTAACCAAGCAGGACCTGAAATGAGTAGTTTCCAGTAGACTGAAGGGTCTGAATATATCCCGGGGCACCGGTCGTATCGCCACCTGCTAGCTTGCCTGTGGACGGGATCGAAGATATAGAAGTCGTAAATGGAATCCCTATGGAATGTCAGATGTATTTTCTCAAACCTGCGAAACTATCATTAACTGTGTAGTGAGCCAGTGTCCTTTGCCTGGATTGAACCTGCTACCAGATTTCTCCTAATTTATACCAGATATTGAGGTTATACTCATTACGAAACATTTCTTCTAATGTTATCCATGTTTGTGTATTTGCTTCAGCGATCGTAATTTTGATCTTTACAAAACACGATATGTCCAAAAATAAGATTAAATTCGTTAATTGCTAAAATGAGGAGGGGGTGGGGGGTCAAACTAAGCAGATTTCCCTCGTGGAGTTTAGTAATAGATAAATGTACATACTGGTAACACAACACCACCGTTAATTAATACAAACGGAAATAAGAATTGTTTCAACCAATTTCAATAACCTGTCGACAGGAAGCGTTAGGTTAGAAATGTAAACAAACGGGTCTGCCCGCCTCACACCGGAAAGAAAAACAATTACTGAAGTATATCAGAATATAACATATTAATTTTATTGAGAACTATTTACTATATTTTGTACTGTAATTAATAATGAGTCAGCATAATTGTTATCTCAATCAATCAAATTTAAGTAATCCAAAACCTTAAAACGGGGGGGTCCCCAGGACATATTTGCATGTATCTCTTATAATAAAAGTCTCTTGAATACAATTTTTGGTATTTAAGCTTCAAATAATGTGATTTATTATGTAGCAGAGTATTGTTTATGTAACATAAGTAGAAGTGGCGGATTACTGAAGGCTGAAAACTGAAAAATGCAAATATCTCGGTAAATATTCAAGATAGTGAATACATGTACATAATAACAATTATAAAACATTTAATTTGCAATAAGATTGGTTCTGTACAATTTTTCGATCCGACCTATGGTAACGGAGATATTTCGAATTTTCGAAAATCCTTTCCTCCCCATGGCCCAATTTCAGCCGTTTACGAACTTGATCTTTCTTTTTACATAAAACGACTAAATATCGATTTTGGTAACGATTAAACAATAATTGCTAGAGCGGCAACAGACATATATATATATATATATATATATATATATATATATATATATATATATATATAGTTTTGAACGGACCTCATTTTCGTCATCTCCTGGGTAGGATCAATGTACATCTGAGGAAATTTTTTGAAAATCGCGACATGAGTACGACCTCAATACCTGATTTCCGTTAAGGGGTGTCTGCTAAAAAAGAAAAAAAAATAGTGAAAAAAACATTCATTCGGATAAAATAAAAGTTGAAAAAATATATATTTAAATTAAAATAAAAAAAAAGGTTGGGAAATAGAAATTGGAATAATAGTAATTGTAAATGTCAATTGAAGATGGCACTTTTATACCAGAATGTTAAGGGCACTGTTTTTCACGGCCGCATTAACAAAAGAGTATCAAAGATAGATTTGTACAAGGCTTCTATTCTCCTGCTCATATATTCTGGTTTCTGCAAATTCAATATGCTCTACAATGTTTCCAGCTGGGACTTTAAGTTTGAAATTCCGCAAATGACTCGGCTTTTAATGTGGTTGGAACTTTTACAATGTGGCTTTGAGTTTGGAATAAATGTAACAAGGATTCTGAATGCTGATCTCCGCCGAGGGAGTGGACCTCTTTCTACCTCTGCCCTTAGCGCCCTTTTCAATTTCTTCCATCGATCTGGAATAGCCCGGCTCTCAGGCTCTTTCTCTTCTTATAATATCCTCTTCCCACGCCATTTACTCTTATTTTCAGGCCCTTACAAACAATAGTCCTAGAACATGGAGCTAAAAGCACATCTATTCTAAAGGCTCTTACTATCTATAAGTAGGACACAGAACTTTCAGCTTCTAAAGAAGTTATGGCCTGAGATAAAGAACGCAAAAAGATATAAAGACATTTACATAACATAATACAACACTAAAGCGTTGTTAGGCCAGACAAAGTAAGCCTGACATCGTAGCGTTTTTGCAGATTTCCATCAAGGAAAATCACCTATTGCAGTTGCACTCATGACGTAATTTTTGAAAAATGTCTTCAAACGTCCGTCGATCCTACCCAGCAGATGACGAAAATGAGGTCCGTTCAAAGCTATATATATATATATATATATATATATATATATATATATATATAAATCTGTTACCGCTCTAGTGGTCGCAATTATTGTTAAATCGTAACAAAAGTCGATATATAAGCGTTTTATGTAAAAAGAAAGTTCAAGTTCGTTAACGGCTGAAATTGGACTGGTGGGAGAAGGGTTTTGAGGAGTGGAATTTCGAAACTTCAAAATGTCTTCGTTATCATACTTCGGATCGAAAAAGTTTTTTACCAATGTTATTGCAAAATTAATTTCCTATTAATGTTGTAATATACATATTTTCTCTATCATGAATAATAACAGAGATATTTGGAATTCTTGGACTTCTACTTTTGTCATGTTTACAATAAACTGTTAAATTATGAAGCTCTTTCGTTGAAGCATAAATACCAAAATAATTTCTTATTGAACTTTTGAGTTTTCAAAATAAATGCAAATACGGGACCCATGTGGGAAATCTGCTTAGTTAACGCAGCACCTGTTTCAAGTATTACTCGTACCCAGACAGCTCACCCGCAGTTTGTCCTCATTTCTTCATCCCAACTATATTTTGGTCTTCCTCTGCCTCTTTTATCTGTCCTAGAGTACAATTCCAATAAGAGTTTTGTCTAGCTGTTATTACCCCTCCTTACAAATGAGCATGTTTGTTTTCTAATCTATGTACATGTATAAGATTGGAGCGCAAGGAAGGTCAATGAAATCAAATTCAGAGAATTTGTAACATTTATTAATTGTAATTGGCCTGTTTAGGAAAAACTTCTACTTTATAAATACGATGAACCGTTAACAATGAACAAGTATAAAGCTTAAAACTATTGTTCATTTAATTATATAATTCATCAATCGAACCTGGGTATCTATCTAAGTAGGTTAAGTCAGTTGTCTATAGATCGATTATTCACAAGTAAACCTGGAAATCGATTATTTCACGCCATTTAAAGTCGGTTATTTTAAGATAAACTATAAAGCGGATTAATCGAGTTCAAAGTTGACGTGTAAATAATCGATCTATGGCCAGCTGACTTAACCTACTTCGAGAATCTCAGTATCAACAACCTCCTCAGTGAGGAAGGGGCTGTCGGAACGAACGTAAGGGGGGACCGAGCACTTCAGAAATGTAATTAGCAATCTGTAATTAGATTTAATAAATATATCATGTAAGCGGGCACTTATGAATACAGTATCCAGCAAATAATTATCATAGGGTATTGATAAATTAATGTTATGATTTTTTTTTAGCAGATTTCCCTTAAGGGAAATTAGCTATTGAGGTTGTACTCATGATGCGATTTTCGAAATTTTTCTTCAAATGTCCATCCATCCTATCCAGGGATGACGAAAATGAGGTCTGTTCAAAACTGTATATATATATATATATATATATATATATATATATATATATATATATATATATATATATATATATATATATTTGACTGTTACCGCTCTAGCGGTCGCAATTATTGTGTAATCGTTACCAAACGGGAAATTTAGTCGTTTTATGTAAAATAAAGATCAAGTTCGTTAACGGCTAAAATCGGGCCAGGGGGAGGAGGGGGGTTTAGAGGGGAAGATTTTCGAAAATTCGAAATATCTCCGTTACCATAGGTCGGATCGAAAAATTGTATAGAACTAATCTTATTGCAAATTAAATGTACTATAAGTATTGTTATATACATTTATTCAATATCTTGAATATTAACCGAGATTTCAGTTTATCAAATATTTTTCAGTTTTCAGCCATCAGCAAACCGACACTTCTACTCATGTTACATAAACAATACTCTGCTACACAATAAATCACATTATTCGAAGTTTAAATACCAAACATTGTATTGAAGTGACCTTTATTATACGAGATAAATGCAAATATGTCAGGGTGACCCCCCCCCCCCCGTCTTATTTTGGACTACTGAAATTTGATTGATTGAGATAATAATTATTCTGACTCATTATTAATTACAGTACTAAATATAGTAAGTAGTTCTTAATAAAATTAATATGTTATATACAGATATATGTCAGAAATTGTTTTTCTTTCCGGTGGAGGCGGGCAGATCCGTTTGTTTACATTTCTAACCCAATGCTTCCTTTCGGCAGGTTATTGAAATTGGATGAAACATTTCTTATTTTCATTCCGTTTATCTTTATTCACTTAATATTCACGGTGGTGTTGTGTTACCAGTATGTAGATTTATCTATTACTAAACATCACAAGGGAAATCTGCTTAGTTTACGCAGCCCCTGCGTGACGGACTTTTTAAATTAACTTTATTATTTTTTGAAAAGGGATGGCCCTTGAAGAGGTGGTATTTAAGCCAGGAAACATGTAGGGCAGTATGAATAAAGTTTGCTCCGAAAAAAAAATAATTGTAAAACGTATGTGAAATGCATACGGAAATAAACTCTCTTCCTTAAGGGCTACTTCAAGAAGGATTAAAATAAATTATATATATATATATATATATATATATATATATATATAATAAGTAAAAAGTCATTACTAATTGAATTGAATTCGATCAATTAATTGTATGACTTAATTAAAGCCTGTAACTATATTTCTACGGCTTTGTTTTAAACTAGAGGAACTGTGTAGTTTTTCATGTACAAAAAGAAAACGACTCTTCAAATTAATTTCCAGGAAATCATCCTTTAGTTAACAGGAACAATATAGTTATCAGAAACAATATCAGGGGGCTTGTTAGGTGAATTCATTTTGATGGGATGGATTGTGAGGTTGTCTGAGCCGTGACAGCCAATCGTTACTGCCATGAAAAACTACTTCCCATCTCATATTTCAATCACATTGTTAGTAAAACCATTGGTGACAAGTCAAATTAAGAGTCCCACCTCTTTCTTGCCGTCCATAAAATGCTGTTTTCTCTCACTTTTACAATCCAATTCATGCGTAATTCAGAGCGCATTTGTTATACTTTTTTCCGTTCGTACGAATGTGGGAGGTTCCCGTTTTTTTGTCTCTGCATAATGTTGTCTAAAGATTTTTTGTTATACTAATAGAAACGGTCAAAATAATTTTTGTCAAGTTACGTTAAATATGGGGCTACTAAATACTAATATTCCAGGTATTTTGCCTCATACAGTGGATTCACTTTAACATTAATAAAGTTTATTCAGTTGCTTCAACACTTTTGCTCATACTACACATATATATTGTAAATGACTTGAATAATTACCATTTTAAGCATTGAGTAAATTAACCCTCTATTAGCAGATTTCCCTTAAGGGAAATCAGCTATTGAGGTCGTACTCAGGACGCGATTTTCGAAATTTTTCTTCAAATGTCTATCGATCCTACCCAGGAGATGACGAAAATGCGGTCCGTTCAAAACGTACTATACAAATATATATATTTGTCTGCTACCGCTCTAGTGGTCGAAATTATTGTTTAATCGTTACCAAACTCGATATTTAGTCGTTTTATGTAAAAAGAAAGATCAAGTTCGTAAACGGCTGTTTTGGAGTTCGTAAACGGCCAGGGAGTTTAAAGGGGAGGACTTTCGAAATTTCGAAATATCTCCATTATTATAAGTTAGATCGAAAAATTGAATAAAACCACTCTTATTGGAATTAAAAAGTACTATACATATTGTAATACACATTTATACTCTATCTTAAATACTAACCGAAATATTTGCATTTTTCAGTTTTCAGTCTTTAGCAAACCCCCACTTCTACTCATGTTACATAAACAATACTCTATTATATAATAAACCACATTATTCGAAGCTTAAATACCAAATATTGTTTTCAAGAGACCTTTATTATGCGAGATACACACATATATATTGTAGTGAACCCCCCACCCCCCGCCCCGTCTTAAGGTTTTGGACTACTTAAATTTGATTGACTGAGATAACAATTATTCTGACTCATTATTAATTACAGTACTAGATATGTATAGTAAATAATTCTCAAAAAATTAATATGTTATATTCTGATATATTTAAGTAATTGTTTTTCTCTCCCGTCTGAGGCGGGCAGACCCGTTTGTTTACATTTCTAACGCTTCCTGTCGGCAGGTTATTGAAATTGGATGAAACATTTCTTATTTCCGTTTGTATTTATTCACGGTGGTGTTGTTACCAGTATGTAGATTTATCTATTATTAAACTCCACGAGGGAAATCTTTTTAGTTTACGGAGCCCCTGCGTGTCGGACTTTTTTGATTTAATTTTAAAAATGGTTATACGTGCTATTAAATGAAACTATTGTTAGTATAATAAATTTTGAAACATGTTTAAAAATAGCACTATGTTTTGTCAGAAAATCCTATGCTTCTAATGGTCATTGTCCGTGATTTATGATAATTTGATATACCAATGATTCCCTAATTTCTTTTGTTAGTGTACAGTTGTGGAGTATGTGATCTATAGTTTGTTTAGTTGTTTCATCAGAACGACATGTATTAATGATCCGAAGTTTAAATCTGTGCAAATAATAGTTGGTAGTGCGGTGTCCTGGGTGATAGTCTGTAATGTTGTTTTATGAATACTATAAAATATTATAAAACCCGTGTACTTGGTAGTCAAAAACGTTCAGATGAAACATTTACTTAATTCAAAGTTAAGTCCATCTTTTAGCAGATTTCCCTTAAGGGAAATCAGCTATTGAGGTTGTACTCATGGCGCGATTTTCGAAATTTTTCTTCAAATGTCCATCAATCCTACCTAGGAGATGACGAAAATGAGGTCCTTTCAAAACTGTGTATGTATATATATATTTGTCTGTTACCACTCTAGCGGTCGCAATTATTGTTAATCGTTACCAAACTCGATATTTAGTCGTTTTATGTAAAAATTAAGATCAAGTTCGTTAACGGCTGAAATCTGACCAGGGGGAGGGGGGTTAGAAGGGAGGTTCTTTGAAAAGTCGAAATATCTCCGTTAATATACCTCGTATCAAAGAATTGTATAGAACCAATTTTATTGCCAATTTACTATAAATATTGTTCTATACATTTATTCTCTATCTTGAATATTAACCGAGATATTTGCATTTGTATTCTGCGTGAGGTCGGCAGGAGTCGGCTATGTTCGGACTTTCCGCCGAGAGCTCTGGTGGCCGTTTCCGTAACTATTCGTCCCTCCTGAATAGGTTTAGATGTTTCTTACTACTACAGTTGTTATTAGGCAGATTTCTCTATTGTAAAACTTCACGTGGGAAATCTGCTTAGTTTACGCAGCCCCTGAGTGACGGACTTTCTCTTTTGAAGACACTCATTCATTCATTTCTTGTGACACATACAGGGGAAAAGGCTTGACGCATAAGGAGCCATACTATAAGAATGGTATATTCTTAGGCAAATGATTGTTTTGTTTTAGATTAAAACTGTGCCCCTAAAGGGGTGAGAATGAAAAAAAGTCTGTCGCGCAAGGGCTGCTATAACTAAGCAGATTTCCCACGTGCGTTAGGTATTTTCATTTATCTCAAAGCGTAAAAGATCATTGAGTTGCTTCAACCCTTTTTCTCACACAACACATATATAGGGTGAGTCACGGGAACCAAGTGATTTTGAAATAATAATAAAATCTCTGTTTCATATATAAGTTAAATTTTATTAATATAATATCGTACCTAAGAACATAGCATTTTAGTTTCAATAAACTTCTTCATGAACGGAAAATTACCTCTGGCATGTGTTGGCCGTTTTCATTGATGCATTGTTGAAGTCGGTAAATAAAATTAGCCTGAACTCTTTCCAATTGATGCATTGTTGAAGTCGGTAAATAAAATTAGCCTGAACTCTTTCCAGCAGATCAGTATTGATTTGAGTGATTTTTTGACGGATCACTTCCTTTAATTCTTCTAATGTACGAGGCTTGCTTTCGTAGACACGTGACTTAAGAAATCCCCATAGAAAAAAATCGCATGTGGACAGGTCAGGTGAGAGTGGAGGCCATAAAGCGTCGTCATGTCTTGAAATGAGATGGTTAGGAAACAGATTGCGGAGAAGCGCCATGAACGCTCTGGCGGTGTGTGCCGTGCCCCATCTTGTTGAAACCATAAATGTCCATGATCTATACCTCTCCTTCGTAACTGCGGAATGAAAAAGGTGTTCACCATATTAATGTAACGCTGAGAAGTTACTGTAACTGTAGCACCATTTTCGTCGAAGAAATAGGGGCCAGTTCAGGCTAATTTTATTTACCGGCTTCAACAATGCATCAATGAAAACGGCCAACACATGCCAGAGGTAATTTTCCGTTCATGAAGAAATTTATTAAAACTAAAATGCTCTGTTCTTATGTACAATATTATATTAATAAAATATAACTTAGATATGAAACAGAGATTTTATTATTATTTCAAAATCACTTGGTTCCCGTGACTCACCCTTTATATTGTAGATAATCTCGCTCTAACTCCTCACAGCCATTTATTTTAATTATACAATCTTTCTCGTAAATTTTCAAAATTGTGAATTAAACCAATTAACCCATTATAAAATGATTCTAAGGTTAATTAGATTCTTGGTGTTTCATGAAACAATTTACATCTATTATTGTGTTCGTTTCTAAATTAATTCAGTAATTTTAGAGAGACAAGAAGTATTTTAAGTGAAAAATAATATTTTCGTATAGTCTCACTGTCTGTTTAAATAATTAATGTATACGCCTTTTATACATATATATATATATATATATATATATATATATATATATATATATATATATATATATATATAAATAAAGCTCAACTCGTTTTCACGAAAATCATTTAATTATCGAACTTGGTACAGTACAATTAAAAATATTTGGAATGATGTATTTTCGTTTTCTTATGGAATAGAAGGGAGTTAAGTACTAACCTAATGCTCTGAACTGTCTTTTAATCGGGAATATTTACGGTTTTCGGGTTTGAACGGAATTATCCGTTATAACCTTTTGACTCGTTTTGGAGTAATATCAATGCATATTGTTACGAAAATTAAATACATAAAAGAATTGGACCGAGATGTTGACGTGTTTGGGGAGTGCGGGGAGATCAAAGGGTGCCGCTAGATGGTCGCGCCCGTCCTAGTCCCTACCAGTCCTTTCTGGAAGAGTCTCGGCCTCATCCTTTGATGTTTTGCCGCTCCTCTATATAAGCATGTGCAATTCGCCCGACAGTTTTAGTTTGTTCTCAAGTGCTCATATGTGCGATCAGTGCTACACTGCGAATTAGTATTTTTAAGTGAAGAACAGTGTTGTGCCGTGGTTCTGTAAGTAACAGTTTAGTGCCGTGTTTAAGACAGTGCAGTGCCGTTAACTTCGCGAAGAAAAGACAGTGTTGTGCCGTGTTTTTGTGAATTTGTGAGTGATCGTGAGTGAATTATTGGACTCTGTAATCTGAAGAACAGTGAAGCTTTCAGTGCATACTGTGAGTAGTAATTAAGAATAAGTAACCAAGTGTGTAGTACATTGTTAAATACATTTTTCAGTGATAAAAACTCTGAAGCTTGTGTGTGTTTAATTTTGCAATCCAAAAGAACTCTAATAAACAACGTTTGTTACTGATTTTGGTAATAAAAACGTAACAATATGTTCGTACGTATGTCACACAACTCAAAAATTCAAAATCATTTTGTGTATTTATATACTAGGATAACATGTAACTCTTGAAATGTCCACATAAGATATTTTAAAAAGTCGTCACGCTGGGGCTGCGTTAACTAAGCAGATTTCCCACATGCGACACGTATTCGCATTTATCTCAAAAATTAAATGTTCGATGATAACAATATTTGTTATTTAGGCTACAAATAAAGTATTTCATAATATAACAGCTTATTATTAATATGACATGAGTAGGAGTGGGGGTTTAGTGAAGCCAAAAACAAAAAAAATGCAAATATCTCGGTTAATATTAAAGATAGTGAAAAAATGTGAACAACAACATTTATAGAACATTACATTTACAATAAGTTTGGTTCTATTCAAATTTTCGATCCGACACATTATAACGGAGGTATTAAGAATTTTGAAAATTCTTTTCTCTTAACACCCCCGCCCACCAGTCGGATTTGAAACATTAACGAACTTGATATTTCGTTTTACATAAAACGCTTATATATCGAGTTTAGTAATGATAAGACAAAAATTGGGACTGCTAGAGCGGTAAAAGACAAATATATAGATAGATATACAATTTGGAACTACCTCATTTTCGTCATCTACTATGTAGGATCCATGGGCATTTGTGGAAATTTTTTCAAATGTCTTATGCCTTAAGGGAAATCTGGTAAAAGGTTTTATAAATAAATCATATTATCTGTTATAGGAAATATCTATTTTTACGTCGGAATATCAGGTGTTTATAAACTAGATGAACTTAAATAACAGGAACTTTCAAATTGGGTTTTAATTAATTGGTCCAAAAATAAATGTCAACAATTTTAATGAATAAGCTTCCAGTTTGTTTGCTGAGTTACTAATTGGGAAGCGAAGGGACATTTTACGGCTTTACTAGACCTTAATATTTAAACAGCCATGCTTTGGATGTAGGGTAGATATATAGTTACAAAAATAACTGTAATTACGTTGGACAAGCTTGTCGGGTAGTTTTAATAATCGGTCGTTCCAATACTAAAAACTTTAAAATGCTTTATGATAAATATAAATAAAGACTTTTCTTGAGTTTTTCCCAATGATTAATTAGTCCTTTGATGACAAATTCCGTTATGAACTTCTATCTCTGAGCTCAATCAACAAGTATTAACTTGCAGAGTTGTAATAGATGCAGATTGTATTAATTCAAGTTACCCTGGTCAACTATATGTATTTAATCGCTAATAGTAAGCACTAACTATTTATAGCTAACTATACCGCTGTAATAATTCTAGTTGGAATCAATGCAAATCAATCCATCCAAATCTATGTCTATGGTGGTAAATTACTGTGGCATAATTAGTATAGTCTGTAAATCACGTATTGATATTTCACTAAACATGCCTTCCTCATATTATTAACTCTACTAGCGCTTAAAATATTACCGCCACTATTACACAAACTGTAGGATTATCTATGTAAGTAATCCGAAATTCTAATGTAACACTGTGGGGGTAAATATTTTTTTCCTGTTTCAAATCATTTAAAAAAAATAATTGTGTTAAAATTGGAATACTTTTCTGTTATTTCCTAAATTAGTGGCTCAAACAATTTTTAATGAGCGTTGTAGTTGAGCAACTACTAACCAGGGACATAATTATTATTCATATATCCGTATGCTAACCACTAAGTTTTTCATATCTTGTAAGCACAAAAATAACCCACTCATCAATGAAATAGGTAATTATAACAAACGAACTAAGCACATTTTACTCTAACATAAGAAACAGATTGAATAAATGCCCAGCAGGCTGGTCTAAAGACATGTAACACCTTTATCCCAATACCTATTTTACCTCTAATCATATTAAATAATCATAAGAAAGTCTGTACTTGTTAGTATTATTAGTTAATAAAATCACTTAAATTTGTTAATTTTTAAAATAACTGATATTCACTAAGTTGTAATGTGACTGCCTACTATTAGTGAATTGCATTTACAAGCAATCTTCTACTTAAATAGAAAATTTTATTTTATGTTCCTTTTTGTAAAATTGCAGTGGTCAGAAGGAACACTATGAATTATTTTTTAAATTTCTTGTTATTCAATAAAGGATAATTATAAAAAAAAATATTATTATTATGGGGGAGGTTTATACTCAGTGGAAACTGGAGTAAAATCCATATCGGGGGAAAATCCAACCGATATGGAGTTTGTGATGGTGACATGTTAAGGGGAATTTAAAAATTTTCGCACGATTCTAGCAGTATCAAGAAGTACCCCTTGCTGTGCTTCTTTTATAATTGTTGTTGGCAGATTCAAG
This sequence comes from Riptortus pedestris, assembly GCA_019009955.1. Classification (NCBI taxonomy): domain Eukaryota; kingdom Metazoa; phylum Arthropoda; class Insecta; order Hemiptera; family Alydidae; genus Riptortus; species Riptortus pedestris. Next base: position 25,674,138 of record CM032233.1, read on the forward strand.
TTCTTGGTGCCTGCTATCGTTGTTTTTGGCACGAGTCCATTTGAACTTACTATAATAGACGTAACTATGGCAGATTTCAGTTTGTACCTCTTTGAGCTCGATAGCCAATTCTTGATATTTTCTTAATTTTTCGGCATGGGATTTTCGAATATTCTCATCATTGGGTACTGCGATGTCAATAATATCAGCAGTCTTATTATTATTATTATTTATTAACGTCCACTTTATGAAAATTAGGCTAATCGGGAAGTGTTATCTACAGGTTACCACCCTTTTCTAGCCAGGGTGGGACTAATGATTTTATTTAATGAATTCCGTCACTAAATAGAATCATATTGCCCAGGCGGGAATCCAACTTGCCACTCTAGGTTTACCGTGTGAGATTAAGGACAACGCTTTAACTCACATGGCTAATCTGAACCCCTAACCAGGGATAGGCTAAGTGAGAAATCCATTTTACAAAAGAGAGTCTGCTAATCGATAACCAATGTTTTGCATAAAACTGTTAAATGTCGAATATGGCATTGATATTCCAGTTTCGCACACAAGGAGAGAACAATTTCAAATTATTCTGAAATAAAATTACGCTTTGGTGAAATAGCATCACTGACCAGATTGTAAAGTGGAGAATATTTTATACATGTACCATTTGTATATGACAAGTTTGTTATATTAGAATATAATAATAAACTGTACTCAGTATATTCATATTGACAATAAGGATATTAGGCTTAATTAAAATAACCAATAATAAAAATAGTATTAGAAAAATACCCTTGAAACGTATTTTTATTTATCTCAAAACGTAAAAGTCTAATGAGACCAATATTTGATATTAATGCTTCAAATAAAGTGCTTCATAACATAATAGCATATTCTTAATATGAGATGAGTAGGAGTCCGGGTTTACAAAAGACCAAAATATAAAAAATTACATTTCTTTTTAAATAAAACGATTATATATCAAGTTTAGTAACGATAAGACAAATATTGCGGCCGCTAGAGCGGTAACAGACAAATATATATATATATATATACACTAGCGGACCCGTCAGACGTTGTCCTGCATGATATTTCAAGCGATTAGGATATTATATTTAATAATATTATGTTTAAAACAAAAGCTACTTTTAATAACACAAAAAACTTTGGTTATTTCCACGTTTGCCTATAAACAAATGGAAAAAGAAATAGCGCGAATATTTATTCAGGCCTCCCTTATAACCCCTACTCCCGTTCGAACCTAAAAAAATTAATATAGCTTGTAATCATGGAAGTATGATTGCTAATTTAAATATAGAGTTTTGTTAAGTTCGGTTCAATCGTTAGTGCCCAGTAAAATTGTTGGCTCCAACTTTAATTTTTTAGTGTATATCTCGTTTATACTTTGTTATACAACAGAATTGAATATAACAAACCTTATTCCAAATAACAAAATAAACAACTTTTATTCTGTGCTCATTTGTCGAAAAACCAATAGGAAACGAAATATCGCTATTTTTAATTTTAGGCCTACCTTACAACCATCACTCCTGCTCCATCTGCCGGGATGATTTGTGAATCTAAACCATCCAGGGTGTCGCCCAAACGCATACAAAAAAATTCATTCAAATCGGTCTAGCCGTTTAGGAGGAGTTCAGTGACATACACCCGTAAAGTAGAATTATATATATATATATATATATATATATATATATATATATATATATATATATATATATATATATATATACTCACACACAATTCTGAACGGACTTTAAAAGGAAAATATAGAAAATCGCGTCATGAGTACGACCTCAATAGCTGATTTCCCTTAAGGAAAATCAGCTAAAAGCAAAAGTAGAGCTTGTTTAACGAAGTGATTTAACAGTTTATGGACTTTAATTACGCGTCCTCAGTGTGGCAATTAAGCGTGTAAAACACTTACAAATACTCCTGATCGAACGGAAAGAGCGAAACAATTGACTAATTTACCCTTGAACAATTGCACGCAAAACTATTATTCAAAAAAGGAAGCAGCCTTCTAGGATTGGTAAAAAGAAGTAAAATGGAGGAACGAATTCGATGATGAAGTTACAATTCGGGTGAGACAAAAAAAGGGGGGGGGGTGAAAGGGCGACATGTTAGGAATGAAAAACAGGGAAAGAGCATCATACAGTTGGCTGAAGTTCAATCAGAGTAAAGGAAACGAATTTCCACTTTGGTTGAGCCCTCTTCACGAGGAAATTAAGGGAGCGCTCAGCGGCTCTTCTCCATTAAGAGGGTTTCCCGAGCCATTCGATTCTTTGCATCTCTTCATTCCGCCCTCAACTGCGACATCCAAAATAACGTTGTTTTCAAATAACAGATCTAGCTAAGAACAAATTTCCTAGTACTTCTTCATTTAATCTAGCTATTCCATGAATTAATCTTCCTAACTGCCGTTCCTTTATGCTTCTTAGCAGCTATTCATTCAAGCTTCGTAGAAGCTTTCATTTGTACTTTCTAGCTATCTCTTTTAAGTATCCTAGCTATACTAATTTGAACTATCGATTCTAATTTAAGCTTCCTATTTGTTCATCATTACAGTTTTGTAGCTCCATTCATTAAAGCTACCTATTGGTTAAAATTTAACGTCCCTATCTGTTTAGATTTACGAATTTACCAGTTCATCATTCAATCTTCGTAGCTAAATTCAATTAATCTTTCTATTGGCTCTAATTCGAGCTTCGCATCTGGTCACCCTTCCAGCTTCGTAGCTGCATTCATTGAAACTTCCTATATGTTCCAAATTAAGCGGGGGGGGGGGAGGCCGGCGGCATTGCGGGTTCAGGCGTGGGTACATCTACGAATACCGGCAGTAAGCTGAAGGTAAAAAATCCGTCACGCAGAGGCTGCGTGAACTAAGCAGATTTCCCGTCATGAGGTTTTACAATAGATAAATCTAAACACTGGTAACACATAACATCACCGTAAATATTAAGTGATTTCCAACCGTATTGAGAAGTCTTTCAGTCAAATTACATTTTTATAACCCCCAGCTCTGAATTTTAAACAAACAGGTCAGCCAACCTCTCAAAGCTGAGCGTGAAAGCAATGTGAAATATATAGAACATATATAAATATGGGGTCCAGAATAAGAAGAAAACATATTTCTTAGAATTCTATAGTGGTCATTTGTTATACATTTGAAATTTAACCGAAATGACGCCAAACCTTAATCCAAATACTTTTTCTGGTTTACTAAGAATTAAATTCTTTCCAGTCATTCTGCGTTTCATGTAACCTGTTATTCTGTTATCAAGCGGTAGTTGGGAGACCTCAGACGTTCCTATCAGGGATTCCTGAGAATACAAAAGAAAAAAGAAACGATTATTTGAGTATTTGTGGATCTTCTTTTCCCCGAATAATAAAAGAGCTGAATTGAGAGGGTTATTAGGGTTTTCTTTAGAATTTTCATATGAGAACTGAGGTAAAATTCAAAACAGTTTAATATTAATTATTTCTCCTATTGCGGTTATTGGGTAATGAAACTCGAAACCAAAAATTTAATTAGCATTCTATCACATTATACGGAACCAGTATAACGTAAAAAACAATGTTAGTTTATATCCCGTTAATTATTATCCTGTCGAGTGGAAACCATTTAAATTCATTTTCAAGGAAAACTAAGTATACTTCGTTCCACAGTTTTGTTTATAAAACAATAAATAATTATTTTGGCTTCTTTATTTCAAAATTAATGTCATAATTAACAATTACAACTCTCTGCGCTGACAAGGGGAGTGCACAGCCTTCCCCCCACCGATTTGAACGAATTTTTTTTAGTTTTTAGTACCTAACGAAAAACTAATTCTGTTAAAGCCAGATAACGCATTTCTCAAGCGTTCGTCTAAATAACATTGTTAAGTTTTACCTGAGTGTCTTGAGTTGTTCCTAAGACGTCTATTCCAACGAGTCTCCCCCCCCCCGGTGGCACTGCGGATAGCGCTTTCCTTTTGTAACCGGAAATCTCGTGATCAAATCTCGCCGGGAGCGACTACGTTTTTTCTGGATTTGTTTTTCATTTTTTACTTCTAGGACGTTGATTTAATATTAATAAATAAATAAAAAGTTTTTTTTTTAATTTTTAGCGTGTTCCATATATTTAAAGAAAATTTGAGTGCTTTCTGTCAAAAATGTAATTGGAATAAGGAAATATTTAATATTATACAAGAAATATATTATTAATTGAAAACATAAGTATATAATAATTATCAATAATAAGGCAGATATTTTAATAATGTTTTTAATGGGTTTTATTTATCTTTACCAATTTATTTGATATTATTTTATTTTACAATTAATAAAGATATTTAAAATATTCTAGCTCTAGACATAAAAATATTTCAATTATTCCCCCCTCTAAAACTCTTTCCCCCAAAGACTATTACATAATTTAATCTTTGGTTTTCCATAAAATAGTTAATTATCGTGTGGTGCTGATCAAATACAAATCATGTAGTTTAGAAAGTAAAATCTTAAGTGAAAATATTTGCACATCTCTTAAAAAGTAAAAGTTCAACGAAAACAATATTTGGTATTTAAGTCTCGAATAAAGTCGTACATGGTTTATTGGTAATATGACGTGAGTAGGACTGGGGCATAACTGAAGTTTGAAAACTAAGAAATGGAAATATCTCGATTAATATTCAAGATATTCAAACAACTTATATATAACAACATTTCTAGGAAATTAAATTTGTAATAAGATTATTTTAAACAATTTTTCGGTCCGACGTATAATAATGAAGTAATTTTGAATTTTCAAAGACCTCCACACTAGACCTCCCTACCATTAGTCCGAATTCTGTTTTGAGCGTTAATAAACACACATGTATATATATATATATATATATATATATATATATATATATATATATATATATACTTTGCGAATATTTCGATAATTTCATCGTGAGTATAAACTCTCAAGGGGGCGGAATTTCGAACATTTTTAATATCTCCGTTATTATGTTATCGAAATATTGTATTTAACCAATCTTCATGCAAATGTAATACTCTATAAATGTTGTTATGTACGTTTTTTCTGATATGCGCATTTTCCATTTTTCGGCCTCCAGTAAACCCCCACTCCTACTCATGTCATATTAACAATATGCTGCTATATTATGAAGTAATTTATTGGAAGTCAAAATACCAAATATTGTTGTCATAGAAAATTTACTTCTTGAAATAAATGCAAATATGTGACGCATCTGGTAAATCTGCATAGTTAACGCAGCCCCTGCGTCACGGAATTATTTAATTCTATACATAATGCTTTTATGAAAAATAAAATTTAGAACGCTATAGTATAAACTATGTTATTCCAGGGATATAGAAATAAACAAAAAAACCATATTACAAAATAACGGATTTGCTTTATAACGAAAAAAAAACACTATTACATGAAGGTATATTACACAACACAAATCATGGGCTAAAGTATCAACATCATCATTTTATCTATTTACTTTAATTATCGAATAGATGGAAAACACAGTAATTAATTAATTCCCCTGGAGGCAAATGAGCTATTGAACTTTGACATCATGTTCCAAAACTTAATTCTAATGTCCACTGATGCTCCCTAATAGACGAAAATGAATTTCGTTCCAATTTGTGTGAAGATATCTGTATACCATTGTTCCTTGAGTCTCACTATAGGTTTGGTATTTGGTATATGAAATTACTTTACTTCTTGACAATAACGTACCCCACGTATAATAACGGAGTAATTTCGAGTTTTCAAAGTCCCCACTCTAGACCTCCCTACCATTAGTCCGATTTCGGGTTTGAACCTTAATAAACAAATATATATATATATATATATATATATATATATATATTGTTACGTTTTTATTACCAAAACCAGTAATAAACGTTTTTAATAAGAGTTCTTTTGGATTGCAAAATTAAATACTCGCAAGTTTCACAGTTTTTATCACTGTACAATTTATTTCACAATGCACAATACACTTGGTAATTATTCTTAATTACTACTCGCAGTATACACTAATAGCGTCACTGTTCTTCAGATTACACAGTCCAATAATTCACTCCCGGTCACTGAAATTCACAACAAGACGGCACTGCACTGTCCATTACTTCGCGGCACGGCACTGTCCTTTACTTCGCGGCACTGCACTGTCTTAAACACGGCACTAAGCTGTTACTTACAGTCACGGCACAACACTGTTCTTCTTCTATAAACACTTTACCGCACTGCACTAAGTCGCACTGTAGCACTGATGTGACCATCAAGATCGCTGAGCATAAAACTGACTCGCTCGCGGCAGGCCCTTCTTTATATAGCTTGTCGGCAAACATCAAAGGGGAATTGTCTGAACCCCTCGACGTCTGGCTGGAAGGTACTGGTAGGACCTAGGACATTCTGTCGGCTTCTTTGATCTACGTCACACTTTCCAAATACGCGACTCTCTCTGAAGGATTATTCATGTATTTAATTTTCACAACACCATGAAAAGCGTTTTTAGTATAATTAACGGGGAAAAATGAAAACAGTAAAGGGGTATTATATTAGAAAACAATATTCCCTTATTACATATCTTGAAGTAGAAAAGGTTAAAAAAGTTGACAGGTATATGGGAGAACAGAAAGTTTGGAAATATGGTCTATATTCCTGCTCCATAAACTGGAAATGATAAAAAAAAAAAAAAAAAAAAAAAAAAAAAAAAAAAAAAATGATGAGATGACGGAAAAATCATGAAATTAATTTTAGGTTGGCTAGAGAGCCATCTAGAATGCCATCTAGAGAGCCATCTAAAATGCGCCCAGACCAGGGGTGAAAAAAAATGCACTGGTATCTAATACCTGTGTTAAAAATTCGGTGGGAAGAAATTAAATTCCAAAACTTTGAACAGCGCCATTGTTCACACATTTCACCTTTTACTAACCCAACCCCTTTCATAAAATAAAAATGCTCAGAAATTTACGTGCAGTACATTTCATTGATTAGAGTCTGACATATATTTGGTCTCAAATTTCCACCTTTGAGAGATAATTTCTCACAAAAAAGCCTCCAACCGAAATACGTTTATGTAACATATATTGAAGAGAATAGGGATAATATGCATTTCTTTAAAATAGTGTAATCTCAAAGTAATATAGTAGACAAAGCAGCCAAACAATAAACTGAACTTGAACAAATAGATTTTTTGGACATATCTCACCAGATGCTTTCTCTCAAATAAGAAAACTCGTAATTAATTACTGAAATAATTTATGGTATAACACTGACAGTAAACTTATAGAAATCAATTCGAATACGCTCAACTGGACTTCAAGTAATAGTCACTCTAGAAGAGAAGAAATTGTACTAACACGCCTACGCACAGGACACACTAGACTAACACATTCATATCTAATGAGCAGACAAGATGAACCTATATGGGGCTACTGCAACAGAACGCTGACTGTGAAACACATACTGACTGCACACAAGTGAAAGTCCGTTGTGCAGCGCGTAAACTAAGCAGATTTCCCACGTGAAGTTGTACAATAGAGAAATCTGCATACTGCTAACACAACACCACCATGAGTAAATACAAACGTTAATGAGAAATCGCTCAGTTAATTTTAATAAGCTCCCAACGGAAACGGCTTCTGCATTATAAGCAAATAGGTCTGCCAACCACTGAGAGCTGAACAGATAGACATATTCTTCGCTGGAAAGAAAAACAATTACTGATATAAATCTGAATTTAACACATTAACTTTATTGCAAACTATTTGGTATATCTAGTACTGAAATTTATAATGAATCAGAATAACTTATATTTTAATAACTGAAATTTTAGTAGTCCGAGAACTAAAGAAGGGGGGGGGGTCAACAGAACGTATTTGCATATATCTCACAAAGTACAAGGTTAGAAGTCAAGAACGGATAGGTTACACGAGTGCCGAACAATTACGGAAACGGCCTAACTAATCCGGAAACAATAGTTTCACACAAATTTTATAAAAATGCAAATATCTCAGTTAATATTCAAGATAGAGAATAAGGTGTATGCAACAATATTTATAGTAAATGTAATTTTCAATAAAATTGGTCTTATACAATTTTTCGATCAGACGTATATTAACGAAGATATTTCGAATTTTCAAAAGTCCCTCCCCCTCTAAGCCCCCCTCCCACTAGTCCGATTTCAGCCATTAACGAACTTGATCTTTTGTTTTACATAAAACGATTAAATATATATAATTTTGAACAGACCTCATTTTCGTCAACTCCTGGAAAGGATCGATGAACATTTGGAGAAATTTGTCAAAAATCGCGTCATGACACTATAATAGCTGATTTCCCTTCAGGGAAATCTGCTGAAAACGTACCCATAGCCCACAAATGTATGCGAACTACTAGCCGACAGTAACCAATTTATAGATAATGTTTTTAAGTATTTAAAAAATAATGGATTATTATTATGATGAAAAATAAAAGATATTATTTTCCATTATGAAAGTTGTATATAGCAAGCACTGTACGTAGAATATAAGTGTTTCCTCCTTCCAGTTTAACTCCAGTTTTTCTTTTATTTATTTTTTTGTTTTATTTGTATTTTTTCGTCATGTTGGAAATATACTTTATATATATAATTTATATTTAGTTTTGTCCATTCTATTTACTTTGTACATTTGTAAAATTTAGCTTTGTAAACATTTTAATATTGTAAACTTTTATTCAAACATGCTAAATATGAATCGCCATTTTAGCGGCATATCAAGTAAATAATAATAATAATTTAAAAGAGTGTGGACAAACTATTTTCTTGAGAAGGATTAATATTTCCCAGCCTTATTCCAATTCTACAGTACTGAAATTTATGTCGTAAAGAAATAGACAATTGTGAAATAAAAAAAAATCCATGGCATGACGTTTCTTTATAAAAGTTAAGAAAATAATGAACCCAAATATCTAGAAGGATAATAATTTTATCATTTTGGTCCCAATTACCTATCATAACTTCCGGTTAATTAGTTATTAAAACAATAAATTAAACGTCTCTGCCTTAAATTGTTTACAGTAAACTTTTATGAAAGTCTCAAGGAAAAGAGCAAACAAAGAGAAAGTTTAGATGAAGCACTAGTGACCATGCTTTGATGAAGCGCCCTCTTCCGCTTTGACTCTCAGCTTCTTTAACCTAACTTCATAATTCAATTCTTCTTCGCCAAAGCAAAAGGAACTAATATTCTCTAGTTAAGGCTCACAAAACCTCTTGCTCATTTTTATTATTTAGTTCGATGCTATTATTAAAAGTGTTTCCTTATTTAACACCCAAAGACTCATTATATCATCCTATTATGTACAAACCACCTCTTTTCTACTTCAGCTTTTCATATCTTCTACTTATTTGTCTGATGAAACCCTAGAACATTTTAGCAGATTTCCATTAGGGGAAATCAGCTATTGAGGTCGTACTCATGACGCGAGTTTCCAAAAATTTCTTCAAATGTCCATCAATCCTACCCAGGAGATAACGAAAATGAGGTCCGTTCAAAATTGCAGAAGTCGGCCATATTCGGGACTTTCCGCCGACAGCTAGTGCGGCCGTTTCCGTAAATGTTCGTCCCTCGTGAATTGGTTTAGAGATTCGTTACTACTGCCGTTCTTAGTAGGCAGATTTCTCTATTGTAAACCTCACGTGGGAAATCCTCTTAGTTTACATAGCCCCTGCGTGACGGACGTTTCTACTTTAGCTTTTCGTATCTTCTATTCATTTGTCTGATGAAACCCTAGAACATGACGCGATTTTTAAATGATTTCCTCAAATGTCCATCGGTCCTACCTAGAAGATGACGAAAATGAGGTCCGTTCAAATTTATATGAATATGTCTGTTAACGCTCTAGTGGTCGCAATTTTTGTTTGATCGTTACCAAACTCGATATTTAATCGTTTTATGCAAAAATAAAGATTAAGTTCGTTAATGGCTGAAATCGGAAGTGGGAGGGGGTTTAGAAGGGGAATTTTGAAAATTCGAAATATCTCCATTACTATACGTCGGATCGAAATATTGTATATAGAACCAATCCTATTGCAAATTAAATATCTATAAATATTATACTATACATATTTTCTGTATCATGAATATTAACCGAGATATTTGGATTTTATAGTTTTCTGCTTTCAGTAAGCCCCCACTCCTACTCATGTTATATTAATAATAAGCTGTTATATCATGAACCACTTCATTACAAGGTTAAATAAGGAATATTGTTTTCATTGAACTTTTACTTTGTGAGATATATGCAAATACGTTCTGTTTATCCCCCCCCCCCTTTGTTTGTTCTTGGATTACTAAAATTTAAGTAATTGAGATTAAATTTATTGTGATTCGTTACAAATTACAGCATTAGCTATTGTAAATAGTCTTCAATAAAATTAATGAGTTATATTCAGATATATTTCATTAATGGTTTTTCTTTCTGGTCTAGAATTAAGGTTGACTGGCCTTTTTTTTTAAAATTCAGACGCTTTTCGTAATAGAGTTAACTTGTTAATAAAAGATTTCTCATTGTATTTATTCACTTAATATTTGCAGTGGTGTTACCAGTATGTATATTTATCTATTGGAAACTTTCACTTGGGAAATCTACTTAGTTTACGCAGCCCCTGCGTGACGGACTTAAAGTATTTGAAAAATGTTTTTTCGTTGCTACAAGTATACGTTGGTATGATAAGTTTTTTTTTTAACATCATATTTTTACTTTTTCAATACTCAGCAAGTTTAAAAATAAATTTCAAGTGTTCAATAGCTTCTTTTCGTTATTTTAATAATATTGCAAAATGTCTTGTTTTTCAGGTACGAACTGGGTTCATGATTGGTGTTTGAAAAACTGTAAGTGAAGATGTCTTGAGAACTTAATACGGATAAGGTCACAGGTAAAAATTAAAACTAGTTGCATTAGAAGTTCATCAAAATATTAGGCCGGTTATTCATTCACTTCGAAAAATGAGTTTTTACAGTTTTCATATGTTATTAAATATATTTTTAATCTTTAAAACTAAGACTAACTTCTTTTGTAGGTAAAAAAATATTTGAAAAAAAAAGTTTACATTATTCTGAATAATATAATTTAATACATATTTAGATTTAATTTTAGATACTGGAGTATGTAAAAATATTTAAATTTGAAAACTCTTCACATCTTATTTTGAGTCTACGTTCTTCATTGCGAACGGTAGAATTACTAAATGAGTCTCTGAATAAATAATACTGGATTATTAAAAAAACATAAAACACTCTTGCGTATTGATAAACCGGTTAAACTGACTACTCACAGCTGTGTTAGCCATCAGCTGTCGTGTTAAATTATTTAGTCGGGCGATTTCATTGACTGCCCTTTAAAAAAATCATCCCCCCGCTTTAGATTGGCTTTCGGGTTTACAAACGAGGATTTTGTAAACTGAAATATTTGAATTTTTACGTACAATGCATTCACGCAAACCGACAGTTGATTGATAAAATATAGGCATTACGTTTCATTGAAAAAATGTGATGTGGTAACATGATTCCCTTTTTTTTTTCTTTCTCATAGTAACCCTATAAAGAGTTATTTATTTGAATTCATGTTCCATTGCCACATGGCATATTACATGTATGATTATGTTTAAATACATTTTTATTTTACAATATATACACGTTAATCAACCATCTAATCAAATACAATATAAAAATAATAATAATAATAAAAAATTAAAATAAGTAAGATAATTACAAATAAAATTAATAAATGAAATGAAAAAAAAATCAATTTATGTTAAACTCAACCGATTTTTAATTTGCTAGACCGTGTAAGGTAAATATATTGAATTATAATTCCCATTCCTCGCAATCCACTTTACATTCTAATGTATTTTTGCTACATCCATATTTATATTCATCTTTTCATACTGAACTAAAATGGATCTCAAAAGTTTTTATGTATCTATCTAATGGGCTCTGAGATGTGAACAATTAGACGCTTTAAAAAAATAAAGATCAAGTTCCTTACGGCTAAAATCGAAAAATTGTAGGAGGGGGGAGTTTAGAGGAATTTTCGAAGGAGTTTAGAAGAATATAGAATTTTCGAAAATTCGAGATATCTCCGTTATTATGAGTCGGATCGAAAAATTTTATAGATCAATCATCCTGTAAATGTAATGTTCTATAAATGTTTCCCTCTCTAGATTATTAGCCGAGATATTTGCATTTTTTTTTTACATTTCGGTGTTTACTAAACCCCCACTCCTACTCATTTCATATTAACAATAAGCTGTTGTATTATGAAGCACATTATTTTAACCATAAATACCAAATATTGTTCTCGCTGAACTTTTAATTTTTGAGATAAATGCAAATACGTGACGCACTTGGGAAATCTGCTTAGTTAACGCAGTTCCTGCGTGATGGACTTTTGTAATTTAGAGATGGTGTACAAAACAAAACTGCTCACGATAACGTGACAAAATGAGAGGAAATTTTATTTTTTGAGTGTTTTTCAGAAATGCCGAGATATATGGATTACTTTTTTTAAGCTGTAACTCATTGGGAGGTTGATAATTCCCATAGTGAAGCATCAGTTGGCGGGTGAATATACAGAGAGCGTCATGCAGAAAATAACCGCATCAGCAGAGCTGCCATCTGGCCCGTCATTGAATAAAAACCCTCTCTAAGGGCGAAATATTCTACACACAAATGGAATTCTGTCATGTTTATTGTTCAGTCAGGTGTGTAGAATAAGTCATTCATTCTCACAATTCCTTTACCACGAATTGATATTCAGTATTCGTATAACAAAATAAAATAAACCACCTTGAACAGATATTTATTTCGGGGTTTTTCTTAGTTGTACAGAATGTTCTTAGAACGGGGTCATTCGATTTGAAAGGAAACAGCTATTTATTCTTAAAAGTAAGCATTTATTTGTTTGCAAACTTCTTTTTACCTACCAATCTACAATAAACATTAGTATAACATTTATGAAGTATTCTAAATAAGATTTACATAATAACTAATATATTGTTACGTTTATTACAAAATCAGTAATAAACGTTATATATTAGAGTTCTATTGGATTGCAAAATTAACCACACACAAGCTTCACAGTTTTTATCACTGCACAATTTATTTAACAATGCACTACACACTTGGTTAATTATTCTTCATTACTACTCAGAATATGAACTGATAGCTTCACTGTTCCTTAGATTACTCAGTCCAATAATTCACTCACGATCAATGAAGTTCACAAAAACACGGCACTGCACTGTCCTTTACTTCGCGAAGTTAACGGCACTGCACTGTCTTAAAGACGGCACTATACTGTTCTTCACAGAGTCACGGCACAAACTGTTCTTCACATAAAACGCATTACCGAACGGCAACTAAGTCACACTGAACGCACTGATGATCCCTTGAAGACAGCTGAGAACAAACTAACTTACTAACTCGGGTCTGTAGGGTCCCTTATACATAGCTTGTCAGCAAACAGCAAACAGAATGGCCAGAAGGGTGTAGACACGTTGCCTAGAACATTCCCGGCACTAGTAGGTACTTCGAGCGCCACTAGTCTTTCATCGTTCGGCTCCTTTCATCTCCTTCGTACTTCCCAAATACGTGACTATCGCTGTTTAATTTTTCAAGTATTTAATTTTCGCAACAATATAGTTCACATGTTGTTAATAAAGAAGTACAATACATATCATGAACACTGGGTGCCCGATGGAGTAGCATTTAGCAAAATGTCTTGTAAAGGAGTCAAGTGGAAATTGCATGGTTAGGGGTTTTTGGGTAGACTAAAAATGATAGGACTCTAATGGCCAAACCAGGTGACTTCCTCTAACACCAATTAAAATTAACTGCACAATATGTTTTGTTGAATCATTTCAAACTATTTCATTTGAAAATGGCATAAGATAATTAAGTTCCAATGTATCGTATCCAGAAATGTCATAGAAGCTAATTATAAATTTTCTTGTGATAAATAAAAAACAAGGCCTAAACAGATCCTCAGAATATGTAATATCTACGAAGGAATTAGCAATCATTTATGTTCACCCTCTTCAACCGACACCCCTAGTACATTTCTATCAAAGGGGGAGTTGCCTATACAGATTATGCGTTAACCATTTGTAGAAAGTATAATGTAATAAAATAATTACTGGTAGAAATTCCGATTATGTATTAATCACTTGTAGAAACCAATTACTGGTATTACCATTGGTTTATTAGACTGGGGTCACCGGACCTTCCCCTTTTAGGAGCACAGGTTAGCCATGTGAGCCTTGGCCTCAATCTCATAAGGGAAAGCTAGATTGGCGAGTTAGGCTAATATGAGTTTATTTAGTGACGAACTCATTAAATAAAATCTATAGTCCTACTCTGGATAAAAAAGGCTGGTACCTGTAGATACCCTCCCCAATTAGCCACAGTAGCGAAAAGAGGACGTTGATAAATAATAATGCTTTGTATTAATATTTGGTATAACGACCATGTATTAATTATCGATAAAAACCGATTTTATATTTATATGTCGTATAACGATTACGTGTTAATCATGGGTAGAATATACCGATTATTCAATCACACAGATTATTCATCTATCACTAGGAGATACCAATTATGGTATTAATATGTGATATACCGATTTAGGATTATATGCGGGACAGATTATGTATTCATTGCTGGTAGAAACATATCGATTATGTACTAATAACTGATAGAGACCGATTATGTATGAATATGCGGTATACCGATTATGTATTAAAGTCTGATGGAAATATAATGATTATGAATTAATCACTGGTAGAACCCAATTATGTATTAATTTGAGGTGTTGGGATTATGTATTAATATGCCGTCTACCAATTATGTATTAATGTCAGGCAGAAATATAATGGTTGTGAATTAATCACTGGTATAACTCAATTATGTATTCATAAGAGGAATTGGGAGTGTGTATTAATGTGTGGTATACCAATTGTGTATTTTATTAAAGTCTGGTAGGAATATATTTTATTAACCCTTCGTCGGGCGCATAATCTCTCAGATACACAGTTTCTAGAGAAATATTTGTCACTCCTCCTAGCAGAGAGTGGTGGTGTAGTGCTCCGAGTTATGTGGTTTATAGGACTCCCCCTCAAGGAATGGTGTGTCACTGTGTTTGACGAAGTCGTTTAAACCTATTTTTCTATTATTTTGCTCACACATGAGCTATCAGAAGAAAATATTGTACGACGCAGTGACAACAGGACACGTTTACCGACCGAACTAAGGACGAAACTTGAAGAGTACAGAGGCTAATTGGACCATACATTCAACTCAAGTACAGAAGAGCTTAAACAACAAAGTCCGGAATATTGTTGACGCCCCCGACCGAGGGTTAAAGTCTGGTTGTGTATTAATCACTGGTATAACTCAATTATGTATTAATAAGAGGTATAGGGAGTATGTATTAATTTGTGTTATAACGATTGTATATTGTATTAAAGTCAGGCAGAAATATAATTGTTATGTATTAATGTGTGGTATAACGATTGTATATTGTATTAAAGTCAGGCAGAAATATAATTGTTATGTATTAATGTGTGGTATAACGATTGTATATTGTATTAAAGTCGGGTAGGAATATAATGGTTGTGTATTAATCACTGCTATAACTCAATTATGTATTAATAAGAGGTATAGGGAGTATGTATTAATTTATGGTATAACGATTGTGAATTGAATTAAAGTCAGGCAGGAATATAATGGTTGTTTATCAATCACTGGTATAACTCAATTATGCATTAATAAGAGGTATAGGGAGTATGTATTAAAGTATGATATAGCTTTTGTTTATTGTATTAAAGCCAGGCAGAAATATAATGGTTGTGTATTAATCACTGGTAGAACCCAATTATATTAATATACAATTGCATACTTCTGGGAATAGAATGCTATGTCACAGAGGTTTACCCTGAAACTAGACATTTAGAAGGAACAAAATGGATCTAGTGAGCCCTGCGCCCCCTCCGCCCAAAACACAAAATATGTCAGAACACCAAAGATGTACTATTGATACTGGCAATATAGGAAATATGAAATCCGGATCCTTCAGGCTTCCAAAAAGTCCAGCTTAGAACCGCTCAGAATTTGCAGGTGTTGTGGTTAAACAAAAACTACATCTTGATTGGACATTAAAGAAAGTAAATGTTACTTCCAATGTATAGCCGTTAGCGAAATGCTTCAACTCATATTCAGTTCTTAGAAAGATTTCAAATACGACAAATGATATGTGGTGTGCAATAGACTAATTTCACTCGATACTAGCTACATTGTACACAACAGTCAAGTGCTTGCTCTAAACTTTGTGCAGAATACTATTTTTTCCCCCACTTATATTTTGTCATATTATGAGAATCTTAATCTATGGCTACAAATTCACTGATCTCAACATTTAAACTCCTGCAGGCAATTTCTACTTGTATATAAATGGTTCTTTTTTACTTCATAAAATCTTCAAGTTTAAATTTTAGCATTACTGTGAATGTCACAAATGTAACTAACTGGTCATGATTACTGATGTGTAAACTCAATATAGCACACATGCAGTAAGTTTTAAGAGTAAAAATCATGTTTCGTTAGCCACTTTCCATTTATGCTGATAAGGTTATTTTTTAATGAAAATATTTTTAAATTTTGTATTGGTAACGAATAAAATGTATTTATTTATTTGTCTAGTTCGCAACTCAGGGGATTTTAAAAACAATAGCTTATCTAAAAACCATTATTCATCATTTAAACGTTTTCTGGGTTTGACTAATTTTTGT
Source organism: Riptortus pedestris (assembly GCA_019009955.1). Classification (NCBI taxonomy): domain Eukaryota; kingdom Metazoa; phylum Arthropoda; class Insecta; order Hemiptera; family Alydidae; genus Riptortus; species Riptortus pedestris. Next base: position 25,690,970 of record CM032233.1, read on the forward strand.
CATTTTCATATTAAGTAATACCTTAACACAGTACTTAATTATAAATTTACGCATTACGAATTAAGACAATTTTTTGAAATAGAAAATGAATAATGTGCCATACTTACAGTAGTATTATAGTCTATTAATTTATCTATTAAAATTAAGCCCATGCACAAATTTGAATATTAGTAGTTTATTTCATGCAATTTAAGCTAAACATTTAGTATTATGGAGCAAAATTGACCCCAGAAATTTTATGTTAGAATATAAAATAAAACATTCCAGGAAGCATAAGTTTGTGAATAAATAACCTAATCTATTTTAGAAAAAAAAATCAGTGAATTTCAGACATATCAACAGACACAGAGTTTATACAGATATTTGTTATTATTATGTATTATATATATATACTCCAATATATGTTTGTATGTATCTTGATACAGGTTCGCGTAGGGAAATGCCCAATTGTATTTATAATTCTAAACTATTTTTATTCTATATATATATATATATATATAAAATTGTAACCTCTGTCTGTACATTGATTTTTTCGCGAAATTTCACGATAAATTTTCGTTTCACATGTCATAGACACCATAACTGCATTTTGTTTCTTTGGTGTCTGTTTGTTTGTTTGTTTGTTACCTTTTCACGCATAAACGGCTGAACCGAATTTTAAGAAACTTGGTATGTATATTACTACTAACCCAGCTTAGACTTTCGGCTATATTAATATCCTCTGAGACGAACAGGAGTGGGGGTTATAATGGAAGCCTGAAATTAAAAATAGCGATATTTCGTTTCCTATTAGTTTTTCAGCAAATAAGAACATAACAAAAGTTGTTTATTTTGTTATTTAGAGTAACTTTTGTTATATACACTTTTTTCGTATACCGAATTATAAACGAGATATACGCTAAAACCTATAGCGGAAGTGAACAATTTTATTTGGGACAAAAGACCCAACCGAAATAAATAACGCTCGGTATATGTATTAGCACTAACCCTTTCATTATAACAAGCCATACCAACAATTCTAGGGACGGGAGGAGTGGTGGTTGTAAGGGAGGCCTGAATTTAAAAATAGCAGTATTTCGTTTTCTATTCGTTTTTCGGTAAATATGAACATAACAAAAGTTGTTTATTTTCTTATTTAGAGTAACTTTTGTCATATTCAATTTTGTCTTTTAACAAATTATAAACGAGATATACGCTAAAACCTATAGCGGAAGTGAACAATTTTATTTGGGACAAAAGACCCAACCAAAATATATAAAACTTGATATGTGTATTAGCACTAACGCTTTCATTATTGCAAGCCATGCCATCATTTGTTATTTAGATAAACTTTTGTTTTATAAATTTCTCCAGGAACAATGTGTGGACCAAGTAATTTGCGTAGAAATATTGATATGCTTAATAATTCATTCCAATTTGAACTATCAGGTTCCTCACCTGGAAAAATTAATTCAAATCTATGTTAATATTTTGTCTTTAATAACTGAAATCTATGCATAATGCACAGGAGACGGGAAATATGACAATATGGAAGACAGTGAAGTCTTATATAAGAAATTAATTTTAGTATTAACAAATGCCAACAACGGGTATAAACCCTAAACACTGTGACGGGTAAATGTCAAAATATTGTGCAAAGTAAACCCTTGTCAAAAAAATACCATCACCATTCAGCCTCAAATGAATTCCCGAGCGAAGCCGGGTATCTGAGCTAGTATATATATATATATATATATATATATATATATATATATATATATATATATATATATATATATACACACACACTTGGACTGAAGAATGGAAGGGGATAAGGGAGTTTGTCAAATTTTCCTAAATTGAGAAAATGGTAATCTTGAGTTAAAATTATCTAAAGATGTTCACATAATACATTAAAAGTAATTATCAAAATAGTTAAAAATAAACGCGTGGGCTAGTCTTTTTTTTTAGAAGATTTCCCTTAAGGGAAATCAGCTATTGAGGTCGTACTCATGATGCGAGTTTCGAAAAATTTCTTCAAATGTCCATCGATCCTACCCAGGAGATGACGAAAATGAGTGTTCCTTAAAAGAGAGTTCTTGGAAGGCCACACCTAAAACCTTTTTTCAGTACGTTCTATATTTGTTTACCCTTCGGCCCTCTTTTCCTTTCTTGAAAATAACGTTAAAACGAAAAAGTAAACTTCACTTTCCAAATTTAAGTGTATTCTGTAATTTAATAGAGTAATAATATACAGATAAGTCTAAAAACAATTACTCTTATTCTTAAATGCTTTAATGCAATATAATCTGTTTGAAAAATGTTATTCTACTTTAAAATAGAACAACTACCAGAATGCGGAAAAAGTTGTCCCATTTTAGAAGTGAATCATTAGTGACTGGAACTGTATTTCCCATTGTAAAATGCCAAACGTTGATAGACTTTGACAATTCATAAACAAAATAAGACTTCATAAACGAAATCCTAACACTGCCCTATTCCGAGGTAAATGGTGATCTTTAAAGTAAAAAGAACAGGTTGCTTTCCACCCTTCGTTTGATTAATGCAAGTAAACAGACACAGATTAAAACATAAACAACCTAATACGACGAACAGACGTATAAAACCTACTCAATACAACTCTAGACTGCTTGAAGATGGTGCCTTTGCATCGAAAGCGCTTGCCAGACGTACTCCATCATCAGCCAGTGACGACTGTCTTCATCGACAGATATGACAACTGTAAATGGAACAGATTTCGGGTAAAGTACCTGAAAATACAAATAAAGGGTTAGAACCGCCAATATAAATGATACTATTGTCATACCTCTCGGTGGAGACCGTCGTCACTGGCTGATGATACAGTACGTCTGGCAAGCGCTTTCGATGCGATGGCATCACTAATACGGTGAACAGAGCATAAAACCCACTGACTGACGGACAACCAACTCAGTACAACTATTAACAGGCTTGAAGATGATGCCATCGCATTGAAAGCGCTTGCCAGCGATACTCAACCATCAGCCAGTGACGACGGTCTCCACCGAGAGGTATGACAATAGTACCTGAAAATACCTGGAATTGGAGACTCCGCCCACGGCACCGGACAAGACAGATACTTATACCATAATAGGAACAGAAATGTTCCTCGATTGGAATAATGACCAGGATGGCGGAAGTTCACGAGAACATTTGAATATAATTTTTGTAACATTGTAATGACCATTCCTCAACAATATATATGACAGCGGACCCTTTTTCAAAGACTTAAAATGAGATAAGATTACAATTTGTTCTCTTAAATTTTTTCAAATATTAAATTTCATTAGTATGAAATAAACACATAATAAACAAACAATGTTTTCTTGTACCATCAAAGTGAAGTATAGGTGTTATAGGATATTTAACGATCCTTTAACAACTGGTCATATTTTCCTTCAAATAGACCCTTAATTATTAACAAGGCTTTCACATAGGTTTTTTTAAACTATCACCAACAGTTGTAGGCTGTCCAACACAACCCAATGTGCAATGTAGTCGTGCGACAGTTTTTTTGCTTGCCGGCATCAGAGAGTAATATCTGACCGAATATCTCTAAGTAAGCTTAGAGAAATCAAATCAAATACGTTCAACTGGGCTTCAATTAATAGGCACTCTAGAAGAGAAGAAATTGTACTTACACGCCTACGCATAGGGCACACTATACTAACGCATTCATATCTAATGAGCAGACAAGATGAACCTATATGTCGCTACTGCAACAGAACGCTGACTGTAAAACACATACTAACTGACTGCACACAAGTAAAAACGTACACATGACCCACAAATGTATGCGAACTACTAGCCGACAGTAGCCAATTTATAGATATGTTTTTAAGTATTTAAGAAATAATAGATTATTAGATGGAATATAAAAACTATTATTTAACATTATGAAAGTTTTATATATATAGCAAGCACTGTACGTGGAATATAAGTTTTGCCCCGTTCCAGTTTAACTGTTTATAGTTTTTCTTTTAGTTCTTTTTTTTCTCTTTTTTTCCCTCATGTTGTAAATATACTAATAACTTATATTTAGTTTTGTCCATTCTATTTGTTTTGTACATTTGTAAAAATTTTAATATCTATTTAATCTTGTAAAATTATATTCCAGAAATGTTAAAAGATGAATCACCATTGTAGCGGCATGCATCTCAAATAAGTAAATAATATATGGCCGAATATCAAGCTGTTGGAGATGAGCAGTAATGTGTATACGAAGAAACAAGACATTAAAATTACATAAGATTTTAACGCATAGTATAACATTTATGAATAGTTAAAATTCTATTAAATAAATATATATATGCTTCACTTACATGCTAGGTGAAACAAGAAACGCCTGAAGCTCACCTGTAAACAAACGAAAAAATTAAAAATCCAACTGAAGAAGAGCACTGGCGTACAAGCAAATTATTTTAATAGATACATTCTTGGTTTCAAATACGATAAGTATATTATACCCGTAAAAAATCCTATTCTGAACTAAAGTTCCATTTCATTATTAATCTTCCAGCATTTTTAATAGATTAGAATCATGATCTACATTTTCGGGAATTTGGTGATTCCTGATAGCCTTCAGCTGAAATATAGAGCATATTGTCCAGTCAGGATTAGCACAAAGAAAATGAAAGGAAGCGAAATGAGACAATTACCCAGAGTGTTGATACTGATTGTCTAGCAGAGGGGAAGAATGATGAGAAGGTGGGACCCAGACGTGCTTTAATCTCTGCAAAAGGCTCCTCCTCTAATGGTTTTAACTTTTAGTTTAGCCAGGCACTGTGACAGCCCAACCCACTCATGCTCCAACAATCCTAACCCACTTCAATATGCCCCTGATGAAAGGTGGGAATTTAATATAATTCTGACAAGGGGATTGAGAAGAGCCAGTAATTTAGGGTAAGGTGGAAGTTCGGGCCAGCTAATAATGTGACAGATATGTGGGGGATTCATTTGGAAACCGCTCTGCCAACCTGCTCCACACTATTAACTGGATGAATCGCCAGCTAGCATCAGCTAGAGCTAAATATTAAATTCGATCTTCCTAACTAGTATTAATATGACTAGACCATTCAAGCCCACTTAACACAGAACACTCAAAACAGCGTTGTTTTACTAGAAACTAGATATTATAATAGTCTTAAAGAACGTTAAACTATTTTTTTATTTGCAGGACTAAAAAAAAGTGTTTTCTTATTATGAACCCAATATTCTAATATGTCCATAGATTAATGACAAGGTTCACCAAGAAAACAATTTCTTTCGACGCAAACTTTATTCACATTGCATTACATGTTTCGTGGCTTAGTTACCACCTATTCAGGGGCCACCCCTTTTCAAGAACTTCAGAACTGTAAGTAGCAATCTGTAATTGAATTTAATAAGTATATTATGTTAGTATATACACTTATTATTCTGTATATAACAGAGAATTATCATTGGGTTTTGGCTTTTCAAAATTATTGTTATTATTTTTTGAAAAGGGATGGCCCTCGAAGAGGTGGTAGTTAAGCCACGAAAAATGTCGGGCAATGTGAATAAATTTTGCAGGGAAAGAAATGTGTTTTATTGGTGACCCTTGCCATTGATCTCTGAAGAATATATATATATATATATATATATATATATATATATATATATATATATATATAAACTTGTAACCTCTGTCTGTACATTGATTTTTTTTCTCGAAATTTCACGATAACTTTTCGTTTCACATGTCATAGACACCATAACTACATTTTGTTTCTTTCGTGTCTGTTTGTTTGTTACCTTTTCACGCATAAACGGCTGAACCGAATTTTATGAAACATGGTATGTATATTACTACTAGCCCAACTTAGACTTTAGGCTATATTAATATTCTCTAAGACGAACAGGAGGGGGGGTTATAAGGGAGGCCTGAAATTAAAAATAGCGATATTTCGTTTCCTATTGCTTTTTCAGCTAATATGCACATAACAAAAGTTGTTTATTTTGTAATTTAGAGTAACTTTTGTTATATGCACTTTTGCCGTATACGGAAGTATAAATGAGTTATACGCTATAAACTAAAGCGGGAGTCCACAATTTTATTTGGCACTAAAGACTCAACCGAATTAAACCAAACTCGGTATGTGAATTAGTACTAACGCCTTCATTATAATAAGCTATACTAACATTTCTAGGGACGGGCAGGAGTGGGGGTTATAAGGGAGGCCTGAAATTAAAAATAGCGATATTTCGTTTCCTATTGCTTTTTTAGCAAATATGCCCATAACAAAAGTTGTTTATTTTGTAATTTAGAGTAACATTTGTTATATGCACTTTTGACGTATACGGAAGTACAAATGAGTTATACGCTAAAAACTATACAGGGAGTCCACAATTTTATTTGGCACAAAAGACTCAACCGAACTAAACCAAACTCGGTATGTGAATTAGTACTAACGCCTTCCTTATAATAAGCCATACTAACATTTCTAGGGACGGGCAGGAGTGGGGGTTATAAGGAATGCCTGAAATTAATAATAGTGATATTTCGTTTCCTATTGCATTTTCGGCAAATATGCACATAACAAAAGTTGTTTATTTTGTTATTTAGAGAAACTTTTTTTATATACACTATCGTCGTATACCGAAGTACAAATGAGTTATACGCTAAAAATTATAGCGGGAGTCAACAATTTTATTTGGCACAAAAGACTCAACCGAACTAAATAAAACACTCAGTATGTGTATTAGCACTAACGCCTTCCTTATAATAAGCCATACTAACATTTCGAGGGACGGGCAGGAGTGGGGGTTATAAGGGAGGCCTGAAATTAATAATAGTGATATTTCGTTTCCTGTTGCATTTGCGGCAAATATGCACATAACAGAAGTTGTTTATTTTGTTATTTAGCGAAATTTGCTCATCAATTCTTTGGAACTACTAGGAACCTCACCGGGAAAAATTAATTCAAATGTATGTTAATATTTTGTGCTTAATAATTCAAATCTATGCATAATGCACAGAAAAAAGGAAATATGACAATATGGAGGACAGTGAAGTCTTACATAAAAAATAATTTTAATATTAACAAATCCACAGAAACGACGGGTATTTACACTAAACACTGGGACGGGTAAATGTCAAAATATTGTGCAAAGTAAAGCCTTGCCAAAAAAATACCATCACCATTCAGCCTCAAATGAATTCCCGAGCGAAGCCGGGTATCTGAGCTAGTATATATATAATTATTGAAACCTAACATATACACATTGAATAATCACCAGTGTAGTTTATAAATAACTATTATTTGACATTGGCCAGATCATCACAATTGGCGTGCTGCGTGAACCAAAATATTGCCCAAGTACTGGAATTTAATACTTATGTTCTCATCACACTATATATTCTCTAGTTCACTCGCAGTGAGAAGCATATTTAAAATGGAATTAGCATGTTATTAGGACATAATATGTGTAGTGGCTGAGGTACTTCGGATTAGTAGAAGTGGGAGGTGACAAAAGGCTGAACCCAAAATAAAATACGAACAACTTGGTTAATTAATATTCAAGTTAGAGAAAAAAAATGTATAAAACAATAGTTATTATTTTTTTTAATGGGATAGTTCCTGAAGAGGTGGTACCCAAGCCACGAAACATGTAAAGCCGTATCAATGAAGTTTGCGAGGAAAGGTTTTGTTTTTTTTTATTGGTGACTCTAACCATGACACTATGAAGAACATATAAAAAGTCCGTCACGCGGGGCTGCAGCAGATTTACAACAGATAGATCTACATACTGGTAACACCGTGAATGTTAAGGGAATAAATACAAACGTTAATAAGAGATCATTCAGTAAATTTACAAGTTAATAATATCTACAACGGAAGGCGACTGAATTGTATACAAACAGGGCAGCCAATATCGCACCGCATAGACAGAATTATTCTAGACCGGAAAGATGAACAATTAATGACATATATCTGAATATACGAATTTTATTGAAAACTATTTACTACAACTAGTGGAGTAATTTGAAGTGAACCGAAATAATTTCTATCTCAATCACTCAGATTTTAGTAATCAAAGAACAATAGAAGGGGTGGGGGTCAGCAGAACGTATTTGTTTGTATCTCGTATAAGAAAGCTTTGTTGAAAACAATATTTGGTATTTAACCTTGTAATGAAGTAGTTCGTGATATAACAGCTTATTATTAATATGACACTAGTAAGTTTTGGGGGTTTACTGAAAGCGTAAAACTATAAAATCCAAATATCTTGGTTAATAATCATTATACGGAAAATATGTATAGAACAATATTTATAGTAAATATAATTTTCAATAAGATTGTTTCTATACAATTTTTCGATTCGACGTACAGTAAGAGAAATATTTCAAAATTTCAGCCGTTAACGAACTTGATCTTTCTTTTTACATAAAACAACTAAATATCGAGTTTGGTAACGATTTAACAATAACCTCTGTTGCGACCTCTAGAGCGGTAACAGACAAATATATATACAGTTTTGAACGGACCTCATTTTCGTCATCTCCTAGGTAGGATCGATGAACATTTGAAGAACAAATTTCGAAAATCGCGTCATGAGTATGACCTCAATAGCTGATCCGCTAAAATATTGGGCCCAGAATAAGAAGAACAAATATTTTCATAATTGCAATTCTTTCTTTACTTTTTACAAGTAGGTAAAACGGAAAATGAACGGAAATGAAAGGAGTTATTGAGCAGGAATGTGAAATAAATCCATATATTATAGTATTAGTTAGATATGTGGGAGTATTCATCGGAAAACCGTTCGGGCAAGCCCTTTCCGCCATTCTCTTTATAGGCCACCCACTAGAAACAGACAGAACTAAATATTAAATTAGTCCTTGCTAACTGGCATATATTACCCGAGTATTCAATGGACAATAGCCATGGAACCGCTCATACTAGGGCATCCGGTGTTACATATTCGCTGCTCTACTTGCCACCGACTGGCTAAGTCAAATGTAGTTGTTAAATTTTAATACCAGATTATTTCGCACACTAAGGAAAGATTGATTATTATGCCCGAACGCTAGTTCTGGGCGTTACTCCCGTTATGTTTTATCTAAATACGGGATACATTTTGATCCGTCATTTCTTATACCGTTGTTTCCTGTTATTTTACATTCCGCCTAAAGGGCCTCGTCATTAATATAACAAAAATGGTAGTCACTAAAGAAAACAGCCTATTATAGATTTCAGCTGGTGCCAGTCAAATCAGCTGATGTTATTTTGTTCCGACTCAATCGATTTCCAAAAGAAGTACAGTCAAAGTAATAAAAAATTCCGTCATGCCGGGGCTGTAAAAACTAAGCAGATTTCCCACGCGAAGGTTTACAGCATAGGTGGGCAACAACCGGTACGCGAGACATTTTGAAAAACCCAATTAAACAAAAATATTTCACTACATACTCCAAACGAGGAAGATAAGGAAAAATGTGTGCGTTTGGCAGTACTTATAAAAGCGAACAGTTCTTTTCAGTGATGAAAGTTAATAAATCAAAACATCGTACAAGGCTGAATGGCGATAATTTGGAAAATTCTTATCGTCTTATGTATCAGTGGAATTAATCCAAACATCGATGGATTAGTTTCCCAAATTCAAGCTCAAGTGTCTCATTGATTTCGGTGAAGCTATTTAACTTTCGTTGTTTGTAATAATTCCAAATTTTACGATTAAATTATAATGTTGTACCTATTTTTTTCATTTCATTCTGATATTTTAATAAATTATATTATAATTACATTGTCGTATAATTTCAGATCTAATATCTATCGTTAAAAATGATGTACACTACTTTAAAATGCACTACTTTTAAAAGCGGGCCGCGAACGTATTTGCACACTAAAGTTTGACCCGCAACATGTCAAAGGTTGCCCATACCGGGTTTCCAGTATATAAATCTACATCCTGGTAAAACTACCACGAATATTAAGGGAATAAATACAAACAGTAATGAAGAATCTTTCAGTCAATTTACATGTTAATAATATCTACAACGGAAAGCGTCTGAATTGTAAACAAACAGGTCAGCCAACCTCGCAGAGCCGAATAGATTGATAGACATTTTCTAGACCGGAAAGAAAAACAATTAATGAAATATATCTGAATATAGCATATTAATTTTATTGAAAACTTCTTACTATAGCTAGTGCTGTAATTACAAGGAATCAAAATAATTTTTAGTACAGTGAAAACAGTACTTGGCATTTAACCTTGTAATGAAGTAGTTCATAGTAGTTCGTAGTAACAGGTTATTATTGCTATGACATGAGTAGGATTGGGGGATTACTGAAAGGACAAAACTATAAAATCTATATATCGTTAATATTCAAGATAGATACAATAAATCTATGACAATAAATATATATATAACAATATTTATAGTACATGTAATTAGCAATAAGATTGGCTCTATGCAATATTTCGATGGGACCTGTAATTAATAATGTTATAAGAAATGTACTGATGTACTGTGTCTGGAAACTGCCTTTTCACTAGGTATAATTCTGGAGACATGTGCCCAGACTCTCTAATTTTCACTGAGTTTTGAATATGTTAAATTATTAAAACATTTGAAACCTTACTCAAAGTTGATACTTATGTGTATTTCAAAGGAATTTTGTTCCACCCACTATTCATTAGAAAAAGTATAGATATATTTCTTTTAAACTTCTTCAAGGTTCGTTGAGGGTCATGTACTGAGTTCAAGTTTTATTGGCTAATAGGTTTATGAATACAATCCGCTAATTCACCGTGGTAAGAGTTCCACAAGTCAGCTTTGCAAGTCGAGAGTTTTGCAAGTTTAATTACGAAACTTAAACAGTTAATAATACATTTCGAGTCCATTCATTTCATGCCAATTACTCAAAAATGACATATTTGAGTTGTGAAGTCTTGTCGCAATAAACTCTAAACAACTTTACGTGGATAAACCACACGCATAAAATACTCCAACGACTTACTAACTCCGAGAAACTTTAGACGCTAACAGAGGACTATAAACTCAGGAAAATCTTGATATATCATCTCCTTTACTCGTATTCCAAATAAGATTACCCCAAAACATAAAGATTTGTAAATGAGGCGTAGATATTTATTCCCACTAACTCTAACTCTATTCCTTCTATTTATTGAACAATAAGAAAGACTGCGTGTACTATATCCTTAGTTAAAATAATACTTTCAACTTTCTTAGCAGATTTCTCGTAAGAGCTATTGAGGTTCTACTCATGACTCATGATATTTGAAATTTCCTTAAATATCCTAGATCCTACCCAGGAGATGACGAAAATGTGGTCAGTTCAAGAAATGCACACAGACACACACACACACACACACACACACACACACACACACACACACACACACACACACACACATATATATATATATATATATACTAGCTAAGGTACCCGGCTTCGCCCGGGAATTCATTTGAGGCTGAATGGTGATGGTATTTTTTCGGCAAGACTTTACTTTGCACAATATTTTGACATTTCCCCGTTTCAGTGTTTAGGGTTAGTACCCGTAGTTGGTTTGGAATAGAAAATGAAATATCGCGAATTTTTATTTCAGGCCTCCCTTATAACCCCCACTCCCGTTATAACATAAACATTTTAATATAGGTTATTACCATGTAAGAATTAATGCTAATTTATATATTCTGAGTTGTTCGAATCGGTTCAACCGTTGGTGTCCAATAAAATAGTTGACTCCCGCTTTAGCTTTTAGTGTATATTTCGTTTATAATTTTTTATACAACAAAAGTGAATATAACAAAAGTTACTTTAAATAACAAACTAAACAACTTTTGTCATGTGAATATTTGCAGAAAACCCAATAGAAAACAAAATACCTCTATTTTTAATTTCAGGCCTCCCTTACAACCCCCACTCCTGCCCGTCCCTAGAAATGTTAGTATAGCTTATTATAATGAAGGCGTTAGTACTAATTCACATACCGAGTTTGGTTTAATTTGGTTGAGTCTTTAGTGCGAAATAACATTGTGGACTCACGCTATAGTTTATAGCATATAACTCATTTATGCTTCCGTATACGGCAAAAGTGCATATAACAAAAGTTACTCTAAATAACAAAATAAGCAACTTTTGTCATGTGCATATTTGCTGAAAAAGCAATAGGAAACGAAATATCGCTATTTTTAATTTCTGGCCTCCATTATAACCCTCACTCCCGCCCGTCCCTAGAAATGTTAGTATGGCTTATTATAAGGAAGGCGTTAGTGCTAATTCACATACCGAGTTTTATTTAGTTCGGTTGAGTCTTTGTGCCAAATAAAATTGTTGACTCCCGCTATAATATTTAGCGTATGACTCATTTATACTTCGATATACGACGAAAGTGTATATAAAAAAAGTTACTCTAAATAACAAAATAAACAACTTTTGTTATGTTCATATTTGCCGAAAAACCAATAGGAAACGAAATATCGCTATTTTTAATTTCAGGCTTCCCTTATAACCCCCACTCCTGTTCGTCTCAGAGAATATTAATATAGCCTAAAGTCTAAGTTGGGTTAGTAGTAATATACATACCAAGTTTCATGAAATTCGGTTCAGCCGTTTATGCGTGAAAAGGTAACAAACAAACAAACAAATAAACAAACAAACAAACAAACAAACAAACAAACAGACACCAAAGAAACAAAATGCAGTTATGGTGTCTATGACATGTGAAACGAAAAGTTATCGTGAAATTTCGGGGAAAAAATCAATGTACAGACAGAGGTTACAATTTTATATATATATATATATATATATATATATATATATATATATATATATATATATATATATATAATTGTAACCTCTGTCTCTACATTGATTTTTTTCTCAAAATATCACGATAACTTTTCGTTTCACATGTCATAGACACAATAACTGCATTTTGTTTCTTTGGTGTCTGTTTGTTTGTTTGTTTGTTTGTTTGTTACCTTTTCACGCAATAACGGCTGAACCGAATTTTATGAAACTTGGTATGTATATTACTACTAACCCAACTTAGACTTTAGGCTATATTAAAATTCTCTGAGATGAACAGGAGTGGGGGTTATAAGGGAGGCCTGAAATTAAAAATAGCGATATTTCGTTTCCTATTGGTTTTTCGGCAAATATACACATAACAAAAGTTGTTTATTTTGTTATTTAGAGTAACTTTTGTTATATACACTTTTTTCAAATACCAAATTATAAACGAGATATACGCTAAAACCTATAGCGGAAGTGAACAATTTTATTTGGGACAAAAGACACAACCGAAATAAATAAAACTCGGTATGTGTATTAGCACCAACGCTTTCATTATTACAAGCCATACCAACATTTCTAGGGACGGGCAGGAGTGGGGGTTATAAGGGAAGCTAGAAAGTAAAAATAGCGATATTTCGTTTCCTATTCGTTTTTCGGGAAATATGAACATAACAAAAGTTGTTTATTTTGTTATTTAGAGTAACTTTTATTTTATACTGTTTTTTCGTATACCAAATTATAAACGAGATATACGCTTAAACCTATAGCGGAAGTGAACAATTTTATTTGGCACGAAAGACTCAACGGAACTAAATGAAACTCGGTATGTGTATTAGCACTAACACCTTCCTTATAATGAGCCATACCAACATTTCTGGGGACGGGCAGGAGTGGGGGTTTTAGGAGAGGCCTGAATTTAAAAATAGCTGTATTTCGTTTTCAATTGGGGTTTCTTTTATGCACATGACAAAAGTAGTTTATTTTTCTATTTAAAGTAACTTTTGTTATATTCACTTTTGTCGTATAGAAAAGTATAAACGAAATATACACTAAAATCTAAAGCGAGAGCCAACAATTTTGTTGGGCACTAACGAATGAAGCGAACTTAGCAAAACTCGGTGGCTGAAATAAAAAACTCGCTTTTTTTATTTTCTATTTGTTTTTCGGCAAACATGCACATAACAAAAGTTGTTTACTTTGTTATTTAGAGTAACTTTTGTGTACATTCACTTTTGTCGTAAAATGAAGTAAACACGGGATATACGCTAAACGGGAGTCAATAATTATATTAGTACTTATTTAATGGTTTTTAATAAATGAATATTATGACAAATGATGTTATGTTTTCATCTTATATGAGATAGTTCAAAGTATGATTCGGATTAGTGAGGTTATAAATTTTCGTCGCCCCCTCCTCATTTATTTATTTTACCTAGAAATTAACTTTGTAATTTATTTCCAATAGAAATATGAACTATAAGAGCATTTCCATTATTTAATTTGTATAATGTAACTTGATGTTATTGAAACAAATATGTGCTATCATAATAATTAAACGTTAATGGTAATGTCATTATGACAAAAAACAATATGCGTTTAAACTCGATATGATATGATATTTTCAGGGTACCACTATTATTTAGTTCCATCCGGTAGATAAAATAATGTTTTGCATCAATAATGTAAGTACATTGAAGAATATTGAGAAGTCTCATGCGGGAGCGGAAGATGACGGGAGCCTTTCCAGTTAATTGAGTTTACTTATTTCCCGTCTGGCATTAATGCAAGTAATTTCCAGTGAGGTTCACTATTACAAATATAATCATACGTGCAAAACTTTGCCTATACTATGTGAGCTCGGATTGGCTTTTGAAAGGAAATATGTTCATTATAGATGATATATAATTGTAATAAATGCTACCCATGATTATGGTTTGAATTGAGTCAAAAACTGTAGAGGGATAGATTAGGAACAAATTTTCATTTATCCCTCAAAAATAAAATTTCTATTCTATTAATCCCCAAAAGTTACCCTTCAGGGTTGGCTATTTCGGAAAATCATTACGTCGTGGAGGGAAGTGTAATTGTACACATTGAAGTCTTACTATCAAAATACCATCATTAGTCAGTCACCAATGATTTCCCTGGCATCGCCGGGTACCTTAGCTAGTATATATATTTGTCTGTTAACACTCTAGCAGTCGCAATTTTTTCTTATCGATACCAAACTCGATATTCAAACGTTTAATGTAAAACTAAAGATCGAGTTCGTTAATGACTGTAATCCGACCAGTAGGATGGGAGGGGGTTAATGGAGTGAATTTCGAAAATCCTTAATATCTCAATTATTTTGGGTTGGATTAAAAAAATTGTAAAGAATCAATCTTATGGCAAATTTCGTGTTCTATAAATGTTGCTTTCAGTAAAACCTCGCTCCTACCCTTGCTGTATTAGCAATAACGTGTTATATCACGAACCACTTCATTCCAAGGATAAACTCCAAATATGATTTTCATTGAAATTTCACTTTGATGAAGTCATCCATTAAGAGTTTTTGTCATTTACTGGATAATGTTTATTTTATCCATATAATATTCCATATTTAACCGTTTCAGCGTACACTAAAGATCTTATTTGCTATTGGCTGAATTCGGGGGTGGAATAATGGGCATTTAGAGAGAGGGATGGGGCAATTCAAAAATTCATATTATTTCTGTTATAAGTCGGATCGTAAAATATTATATAACCTATCTTGTTAAGCTATTGTTGTTCTATCCAATTTATCGTAACTCAAGCATTAAAGGAGTTATTCGAGCTTTCTTGTTTTCTGCCTTCTGTAACCCCCCCCCCCCAACTATCTACTCATAGGTTTTTTACATAGAAATAGAGAGTATGTGATGAAAGGAGATCACAAGAGTTTCATACCAGCACGTGGGAAATATCCTTAGTTTATGCAAACCCTGCGTGACAGACTTTTATAGATTTAGTTATTTTTAGATAACATAAATTTTTGATTTTATATATACACTCCTCCCCGCTCCGATTTAAGCCATTAGTGAAAACGATCTTCAGTTTTATATGAAACACTTATTTCTCATTTTCGTCATGCCCAAGGTAGGTTCGATGGATATTTCAGGGAATTTCTCGAAAATCGTGTGAAGAGTATAACCACAATAGCTCATTGGTCTTATGAGAAATCTGCTAATAAGTTCTTAGCATGCTATAAAGTTGTAATAAAATAGGTAGTCATAATAATTGCTAAGAATCTCACTAAATAAAAACACATATTTGTAACAATACGTGCTTTAGAACTCTGATATTTAAATTATATTTTCATTTATTATAAAAATTATATATATTTATTATAGATAATTCTTCCATTTACTGCGTTTTTAAAAAGAATAATAACTGATTTTTTTAAAACCTTTCCATGTATTTTCAGAATTTAGAGTTAAAAAAAAACATGACACCCTTTAATGGATTAATTTTTCATAATATTGCTAATTATATTATATCAGGTGTTAATGTCAAAGTATGGACGAAGGACCACCCAGAGAAAATGGTCGACAGTGTATCGAAGAAAAAATAAGAAAATTTATGAATTATTAAAAATACAGAAAGAATCGTAAACAAAAACCGATTTGAAGTAATTTGTTAATAAAATATTTTTAAAAAATGTTTTATTTTTTCTATATACAGGGTCCGGCATATTAATCTGACGATTTTGTAGTAATTGTTATGTTGGCACCACTGTCATTGAGACGGCGGGAATGTTGTACATCGACAGGTCTATTCTTGCTATTTCTGTAGCCAGTATGTCGTGGTCGGGTGAACATCGAGCGTTTGTGATTGAAGTATTCGTCATACACTTCGATCAGAAATGGCTAGCGCAACAGCATGTTTAGCTGCTGAACGTCGTGGAGACCGTGTAACAGCTACTCTTAACGCGATAATGTTTTCAGGCGTTCTCACAGTCCGTTTTCGTCCTGGTGGTTTCGTTTTTAAAGCAGACGACGTGTTCTTAAAATTCTTTACCCACAACAAGATCGAATTTCTGCTGGGAACAGGCGCGTGTCGATTTAAATTGAAATGTCTGCGAAATAATCGATGTGTTAAAATAACTGAGTCATTATTTTTAAAATAGGCTTCAATCACAAACGCTCGATGTTCACTCGACCACGACATACTGGCTACTGAAATGGCAAGAATAGACCTGTCGATGTACAACATTCCCACTGTCTCAATGACAGTGGTGCCAACATAACAATTACTACAAAATCGTCAGATTAATATGCCAGACCCTGTGTGTGTATGTATATATATATATATATATATATATATATATATATATATATATATATATATATATTTAAATAATAAAAAGAGTGCTATCCATGATGATGATATTTATGGGTCATAATGTTTTTAACAACGAATTGGGATTGAATGTTAACGTTTAGTTTTCCACATTCAACGAAAGTACTTCGGTTCTCCATGTTCCAGAAACCTGTAAAATTTAACAAACGTAAATGCACAGACCATAAATTGAAATAGATGAAGCTTATTATAGAATTGCAATGAATAATATTCACATTTATTACACGGTGTAAATATTTCCCGAGCAAAGCACACCTCAGTATTGGTACTTAATAATGATGAAAGCTATCCATGATTATATTTATACTGTCCACGGTATTTTGATCAGTGCATGGGGATTGATCTGGAAATCATTACGTTTTCTATAATTTCTATAGTTACTAGATATTCCGGCATAAGAATGAAAGAGGAAATGTAAAAATATTTTACATACCTTGCCAAATAAAACTATCATCATTTTTTAGCTTCTTTTAACTCCCCGAGCGAAGCAGGGTACCTTAGCTCATATATATATATATATATATATATATATATAGATATAGAGAGAGAGAGAGAGAGAGAGAGAGAGACAGACAGACAGACAGAGACAGAAGAGAGATGGGGGGGGGGGGGTTAGATAGACTGATAGATCAATAAATACAGGGTGTCACAAAAACAGGAATTTTTCGAAAGGCGTATTTGAAGTGCGTAGGTTTTTTAGCTCCTTACGGGAAATCAGCTACTGAGGTCGTACTCATGACGCGATTTTTGAAAATTTCTTGAAATGTCCATCGATCCTACCTAGGAGAGAACGAAAATGAGGTCCGTTCAAAATTTTTGGTTGATCGTTACCAAACTCGATATTTAAACGTTTTATGCTAAAAGACAAATCAAGTTCGTTAATGGCTCAAAATCAGACAAGTGGAGGGGGAGAGATTTTCGAAAATTCGAAATATTTCCGTTACCGTACGTCGGATCAAACAATTGTATAAAACCAATCTCATTGCAAATTAAATTTACTACAAATATTGTTCTATACATTTATTCTATATCTTGAATATTAACCAAGATATTTGCATTTTTATTAAATGTAGCCAAAAACGGACGAGTGAGTTTCCCGCCAAAACCTAGTTCGGCCGTTTCCGTAAATGTTCTCGTATGGAGATGGAACTTCACGTGGGAAATCTTCTTAGTTTACGCAGCCCCCGCCTGACGGACTATTTTTGTGTCACCCTGTATAATTAAAAAGTATAAAAAGGCAACATTATGTTATCAACAGAGCAGTTTCGTTGGACATTTGAAGAAAAGTGTAAGAAATCACTTCACGAGTACAGTGTCCATAGGTATTTCACTTGAGGGAATTTTAGTGTCCTAAAAGATATAATTCTTTGTCTTATAGGGAAAAAAATGGGCAAACTATTTTATCTAAAGATGCTGATAAATGTCATGATAATTTAAAATTAGATTTCCCTCTTTTATTTTTATATGAATCACAATATGTAAACTTTAATGTGGCACGCAATGCTGACGCAATAATATTGTTCTCGTGATTTTTATTTATGGTCTCTCGTTATTTTTTTTATCCAGAGACTAATGTAAACGATTGTTTTTCTTCTGCTCTACTTTCTAAACTTATTTCCATTGGCTGCACGGAGGTAATGCAAATAAAGTGCATTATTAGTCGCGATAAGGCAGGCTAATCTGGGAACTAGTGGCTAATGTAAGATCAAGTTCCCTTCATTCCTTCCTGACTACGTGACGCCTTCCCGTCCCTCGCTCCCCTTATCTATACTGCTCTACTAACATCACTTTCTTCTTCACTGCTCACAGTATATTTCTTATTTCTCCTGGAAAAGAGATACAGAGGGAAGGGGAGATGTAGATAAAGTGAGAGAGACGATAATGAAAGGCATTAGAGAGAGAGGGAGGGAGGGAGAGAGAGAGAGAGAGAGAGAGAGAGAGAGAGAGAGAGAGAGAGAGAGAGAGAGAGAGAGCGAGAGAGAGAGAGAGGAGAGGAGAGGTGAGAGAGAGAGAGAGAGAGAGAGAGAGAGTGAGAGAGAGAGAGAGAGAGAGAGAGAGAGAGAGAGAGAGAGAGAGAGAGAGAGAGAGAGAGAGAGAGAGAGAGAGAGAGAGAGAGAGAGAGAGAGAGAGAGAGAGAGAGAGAGAGGGGGGGAGAGAGAGAGGGAGAGAGAGAGAGAGAGAGAGAGAGAGAGTGAGGAGAGTGGGGGGTGGGAGAGCATTCACTGTCACAGTCAATGGCGTGTCCATCTCTCAGAATGTGTGAAGTAGCTGGGTATTACCTTGAGAGAGGTTGAACCATAAGCAGCTTATGGAAAACCTGACAGGTATAATATGCAGACGGTATGGCAATTTGGCATCAATTGCGAGGAGCACGTGGGGAATAAGGGGAAGAAACGGAGTTATTTTGTACAAGGCTCTTTAGTTGCCAATTGTTGCATATGCAGCCCCTGCTTGATTCTCAAACCCAACCAAGACCCAAGTGAAGATGCTGGTCCCTGAAGAGCCAAAGGAAGGCTATAATATTATAGGGTATAAAACTGTTTCCACGGACGCTCTTCAAAGAGAGAGAGAGAGAGGGGGGGTAGATGCTAAGGAGAGAGATTGAAAAGATGATGAAAGGTATTATGGGAAAGAGAGAGAGATTTAAATTCCATAAAAACATTTCCGAGAATTTAAATTTGCAATAAGAGTTGCTATTTTTCGTTGCGAAGTTTCGAAATTCTGCTCACTAAACCCCCTTTCCCTTGTCTGATTTCAGAAATTAACGAATTTGATATTTAGTTTTGCTATGAACGCTTATATATCGAGATTGGGAGGGACTAGAATTGCGATCGTCAGAGCAATAACAAAGGTAATTCTAAATAGACCTCATTTTCTTCATCTCCTAGGTATGATCGATGGACAGTAGTGGGAATTTTAATAATATCTCGTCAGGTGTACATCCCCAACAGCAGATTTTCCTTAATAGAAATTCCTTAGTATTCAATGGATGCTTGTTCGCCTATTAGCACAGGACGCTGTTCATTAATTACAATCAGTAAGTGAGCTGCCAGTTTCCACTCGCCGTTATTTCTCACCTAGCTTTGACGTACCAGTGATCCGCTGCCTGGAGTATGGCGTGAACCTGTTGCAATGGTCATGTAATACATTAATAAGTGATGTGTTATTGACGTTAATTGATGTGTTATGGCTTTTAGTTAAGAGCTAATGTGTAATATGATAACAGTAGCTGATAGCATATACCCTATCAGCTGTCGGCTTCGACGCCTCTATATTAGCTTCGACTATTCTTTGAGGTTGGAAAGAGGGAAACTATAACAACCCACCTTCTGGGCTGTTTCGATTTAAGGCTTAAAGAAAGAAGTAAAAATCATACTGAAGGTGTTGACATGACGAAATATGCCAAGCGCGTACTAGAAACGTCTACCAAGCTTAGCAGCCTATAATAAGCAGATAAATTACAGTACTAGATATCGTAAATAGTTTTCAATAAAATTAATATGCTATATTCAGATATACTTCAGTAATTGTTTTTCTTTCCGGTGAATAATATTCAAGAGAGAGGCTGACAGACCTGTTTTTTTTTCTCCTCTTAGTATACACTATGAGGAGTTATTTATTTGAATACATGTTCCATTGCCACAAGGCATATTAGATGCATGATTATGTTTAAATACATTTTTATTTAACAATATATACACGTTAATCAACTATCTACTCAAATATAATATAAAATAAAAATAATAATGATGAAATAAAATATTAATATAATTAAGATAATTACAAATAAAATTAATAAATGAAATGAAAAAATAAATAAATAAAATAAGAACAAAAAAAAAACATAACATTAAAGTTAAACTCGTCCAATGTTTTATTTGCAAGTCTATGTAAGGTAAATATATTGAATTATAATTCCCATTCCTCACAATCAACTTTACATTCTAATGTATTGTTGATAAACTTTATAAGTTCTTTATTACATTTATTAAATATAATATGAAGTGGTTCTGGCCAATTACCTCCTTTTAAAATGATGTTCATTATTAAATTTCATCTATTTTGATTAAATGTTGAACAGACATAAAGTATATGTAAAAACGTTTGTGTCGTCTGTGAGTCGCAAGTATATTTGTCATTGTAGTGAATTTTAAATTTTCTTAAATAATGTACTGTCTGTCCATATTCCGTTAGAAATTGTGTGCATTTGTGATGGTGACTCTTAATTGTGTTGTTTACAATTCATATTTTTAAATTGACTGAAAGATTCCTCATTGCCGTTTGTATTTATTCACTTAATGTTTACCGTGGTTTTGTGTTACCAGTATGTGGATTTATCTATTGTAAACCTTCACGAGGGAAATCTGTTTAGCTTACGCAGCCCCTGCGCCACGGACTTTTTATAACAGACTACTTAATGTGCAACATACACTGAGTTTATTACTTACCTGCAAACAGTAGATAGCGGATATGAATAGAAGGAGTGACTAGAGCAATACATTGAGAGATCTATCTAGGCCCATTCAGCCATTCTCTATTGTCCCTGGCCAGAATTGATGTATGTATTGTATTGTAGTCACGGATGTATTGTATCTGTGCGTATCGTCAAAACTGCTCCTTTCGGCCTGGCTACGTTTCGATAGGGATTTCTGGCCAAGCCGAACCACAAACAACACCCCTAAGCGGTTATTCATCAATGGAAGTGGGGCGGGTGAGCCTCCAGCTCTCTTCCCCGAATTCATTGCATTATGCCCCAGCTGTAGCTTTAATACCAGGCACTGCGGATTAACTTCCATCTTTCCATTCAAATAGTGCAATTAAGCGTGCTTCCAGATACACAGGAAAGGGGACAGGTTTTAATGGTACGCTTCACAAAATTTAGTGGAACGGCCTTGATTTTAATCAGAATTCCCCATGTTAATTTGCTGAAACTGTTCGATTTGCGGGACCTTAATCAACGTCGACCATAGGCGGAAAAACGACTCTTTCTATAGGTGTAATAAACCACTGTGTCTGGTGCATCAACTTTTATTTCGCTCGTATTCGCCAGCCTCGCTCCCATTATCAGCCTCTAAAATTAACAAATATACAAATATTTTCATACGTACAGTATAATTAAACATAAAAAATAAATTATAAGAACAAACTATTCTGAACCTTGATTAATAAAATCAATAGAGTGGCGAGTTCAATTGCCGCTTGGGAAATAGGAATTTATTTAGTGACGGAATTCATTAAATAAAATCCTTAGTCCCACCCTGGCTAGAAAAGGCTGGTAGCCTGTAGATAACCCGTCCCAATTAGCCTTATTGCACAAAGTGGACGTTAATAAATAATTTAAATTTTATAAATCAACTAATAAAATAATTTAATAACTATGTATATTTTTTTAAAAAATGATGTGGACATAACTTGCTATCATATTACTCCTATTATAATTACTAGCTCAGATACCCGGCTTCGCCCGGGAATTCATTTGAGGCTGAATGGTGATGGTATTTTTTAGCAGGCTTTACATTGCACAATATTTTGACATTTACCCGTCCCAGTGTTTAGGATTGATACCGATCTTAGCCGTGGATTTGCTAATAATAGAATATTTGTTCGATAAGGCTTCACTGTCTTCGATATTTTTATATTTCTCGTCTCTTATACATGTAAATATGGTGAATTTTTATTTCAGGCCTCCCTTATAACCCCCCTCCCGTTCGAACCTAAAAATTTTAATATAACTTATAATCATGGAAGAATTAATGCTAATTGACATACCGAGCATGTTAAGTTCGGTTCAGCCGTTAGTGCCCAATAAAATTGTTGGCTCCCGCTAAAGTTTTAACGTATAACTCATTTATACTTAGGTATACGACAAAAGTGTATATAACAAAATTTACTCTAAATAACAAAATAAACAACTTTTGTTATGTGCATATTTGCCGAAAAACCAATAGAAAACGAAATATCGCTATTTTTAATTTCAGGCTTTCCTTATAACCCCCACTCCTGTTCGCCTCAGTGAAAATTAATGTAGCGTAAAGTCTAAGTTGGGTTAGTAGTAATATACATACCAAGTTTCATAAAATTCGGTTCAGCCGTGTATGCGTGAAAAGGTAACAAACAAACAAACAAACATACACGAAAGAAACAAAATGCAGATATGGTGTCTATGACATGTGAACCGAAAAGTTATCGTGAAATTTCGCGAAAAAAATCAATGTACAGACAGAGGTTACAATTTTATATATATATATATATATATATATATATATATATATATATATATATATATAGATTAGTATTCGAGCAAAATTTATACAACATCAATTAAAGTAGATTGCTTTAGCAATAAGATGGATTATGCAATTTTATTTTTTTATTCAAGACATCTTAATGATATATTTACCAATTTACATTTCATCACTTCTCTAAACTCCCCTTTCTCCTCAATGCGATTTTAGCCATAACGAACGGGCTTTTAAATTAAGCAACGTTTGTGTGTTGCAACAGACACCCACGCATATTTGAATGATAGTTTTGTTCTTCTGACAATATTCTGAATCCGTTTATAAGTTATGCGAAATACGTACTGACGCCACCTCGAAACTAGTTAAAATGTGTTCAGGGGGGGGGGGTCATGGCGGATAGCTCTGCTGAAATGTGAAAACCCACATTCTTTGTGCAATGAAGTAAAAATTAAATGAATATAAAAGCCCGTCACGCAGGGGCTGCGTAAACTAAGCAGAAGTTTTACAATAGAGAAATCTGCACACTGGTAACACAATACCACCGTGATTAGATAATGAGAAATCTTTCAGTTAATTAAAATAAATTCCCAACTGAAACGGCTTCTGAATTGTAAGAACAATTTATATTTTAATAACTCAAATTTTAGTAGTCCAAGAACTAAAGAAGGGGGGGGGCGGATGAACAGAACGTATTTGCATAAATCTCACAAAGTAACAAGGTAAGGTAAGGTTAAGAACGACAGGTTAGAAGAAGCTTCCGCCTGAGCCGAGAAATGACGGAAGATGGCCGACGTAATCCGAACTATACCCGACCACAGACTTCATAAAAATGCAAATATCTCGGTTAATATTCAAGATAGAGAATAAATGTATATAACAATATTTATAGTAAATTTAATTTGCAATAAGATTGGTTCTATACAATATTTCGATACGATGCATAATAACGGAGATATTTTGAAATTTTGAAAATCCCCCCTCTAAACCCTCCCTCCCTCTGGTCCGATTTCAGCCATTAACGATCTTGATCTGTCTTTTTACATAAAACGGTTAAATATCGAGTTTCGTAACGATCAAACAAAAATTGCGACCGCTAGAGCGTTAACAGACATATATATATATATATATATATATATATATATATATATATATATATATATATATATAATTTTGAACGGACCTCATTTTCGTCATCTCCTGTAGGATCGATGGACATTTGAAGAAAATTTTCGAAAATCGCGTCATGAGTACGACCTCAATAGCTGATTTCCCTTAAGGGAAATCTGCTAAAACAAATTCATAACTAAAAATATATAGCAGAATTGCATACTACTTATTTTATACTGTATTACTTTCAAATATTTTTATTTAGCATTTCCAATTTTTTTATTAGTATATCAATGTACAAGAAGCAAGAATTTATGAAAATGCCAGAAGTGGAAAATTCTAGGAATATGTAGCCGGAGAAGGCTGCCATGGGCGACAGGATTAGTTTTATCTGGCCACCAATGAAGACCGCCCCATTCTGAGCAACAGAAAGAACACAAAGCCTCAGTTACAGTCTAGACTTTTAGAAGAATTAGTAGCTAATAATAGGCGGACCTTCCGCCACAAGTGGTGGAACTAAACTGAAAGGTCCATAAAAAGGCTCTAAAGGGGATAATGGATCCTTTCTCCTGACAAAATTTGTCTATTTAATAAAGGCTGTTAAGTCTATTAGAAAAAGGACGACGATACAATAAGGCGGTGTAGTTAGTCCAGCAAGCTTTTCAACCTGTTAATTAGAAAGATTAAGCTGGGCCTCTTTCCCTTCACTCGGCTTAATTTCATTTATTATCTCCACAAGGGCTGCCCCTATAGAAATATTCCTGAATGCTTCTTGGATTTGCCAGGCTTGTGGTATACAACCTGACCTATTGATTTCAACATCAACTTCCCTAATTCTTTATTTTTTATTCACAACTCAGTGGTGTTTCATAAGTAAGTAAGTCCTGAAATTTTCAAGCACTGATTTCAAAAGTCATTTGTTGAAGTTGAAAAATTTAATTTAATTTTTCTTGTTCTACCTAACTTATGCCATTACCATTTTGTATGCAAAGGGCTCTGTTGAATTTTAAATTCTTTGTGGCTGTGGTGTTGGAATTCATTTCAATTGGACTGAATGAAATACTCGCTCTTTCGCAGAATATTTATTTGAAAAGTATTAAACCTTTTTTTCCCTCGAAGGACACAGAATTCTCAGAAAATATCTCTTCTTATAAGGAAAATCTCACTAAATCACTCTAGAATTTTGGGTATAGACGGGCAGAGATCTTACTCAAGGACTCAGCACTGTCTGATAACGATTTTTCTGAATAAGAGGAATGTACTTCCTATATGTATAACGAAATATATTGATCTTGATTGATTTTTATGAGGAATACTGACTCAAATCACTAGCGTTTAAAATAATGAATCTCAAACACACACATTCGCTTGATCTCAAAGTCGCTGCGGGTTCACTAAGTGCCCAACTGAACTTAACTCCATCATACGTTTGCTCTGTTTGCCCAAGCAAAATTGACAACAGAAAAAGAAACATTAACTGATAAGAAATGCAAGATATTTCCTTGCTACAAAAAATGTTTGTTCGTTTTCTGTATGTATTTTTTACTAATACGTGTGTAGTAATACGCCTTATTCAAAGTAAAGAAGTATTTTACTTTTGACCCCATTTTGATTAGTTCTTGGCGTAACATCTGTACATAGTATGCATCTCGCGTAAGTCAAAAAGTCCTTCGTGCAGGGGCTGCGTAAGCTAAGCAGATTTCCCACGTGAAGTTTTATAATAGAGAAATCTGCATACTAATAACACTTAAGACCAGCGTGATTAAATACAAACGGTAATGAGAAATCTGACAGTTAATTTCAATAAGCTCCAAACGGAAACGGCATCTGAATTGTAAACAAATAGGTCTACCAACCACTCAGAGCTGAACAGATAGACAGCCATATTCTTCACTGGAAAGAAAAACACTTACTGAAATATTTCTAAATATAGCCTATTAACTTTATTGCAAACTATTTACTATATATGGTACTATAATTTATAATTACGGGGGGGGGGGAGGTATCATATACCCGTATTACGTATTTACATATATCTCACAAAATAGAAGCTTACAAGAGTCGAGAAATTTCACGAGAATCGAACAGTTACGGAAAGCTTTCAGCGGAAACGAATGAATAGAATCGACCTTAGCTGATCTCATCTCGTCCGTTATCCACACAATATTCAAAATAGAGAATAAATGTTTATAACAATATTTATAGTAAATTTAATTTGAAATAAGATTGATTCTATAAAAGTTTTCAATCCGATGTACAGTAGCGGAGATACTTCGAATTTTCGAAAATCCTCCCCTCTAAATCCCCGCTCCCCTGCCACTGGTCCGATTTCAGCCGTTAACGAACTCGATCTTTATTTTTACATAAAATGTTTAAATATGGAGTTAGGTAATGATCAAGCAAAAATTGCGACCGCTAGAGCGTTAACAAACAATATATATATATATATATATATATATATATATATATATATATATTTTGAACGGACCTACTTTTCGTCATCTCCTGGGTAGGATTGATCAACATTTGAAGAACATTTTCTAAAATCGCGTCATGAGTACGACTTCAATAGCTGATTTCCCTTGAGTGAAATCTACTAAAAGTACGTCTGGTTGTGTGAACTAAGGAGACGAGTTAAAACGGCACACTTGTTATGTACTCTCTACTTATCCACTAGAATGATGCCTAAGTAAAGAGAAATTGACATTTATGATGTAATAGCTGAAGTCGGACCAGTGGAAGGGAGGGGGAGTTTAGAGGGGAGGATTTTCGAAAATTCGAAATATCTCCTTTACTGTACGTCGGATCGAAAAATTGTATAGTACCAATCTAATTGCAAATTAAATTAAAATTTTAATAAATATTGTTATATACATTTTTTCTCTATCTTGAATATTAACCGAGATATTTGCATTTTTATTAAATGTGGACAGGTAACAGACAAAAGTGAATTTTCCGCCAAATCTAGTTCGGCCGTTTTCGTAACTGTTTGGCTCTCGTGAAATTTCTCTATTGTAATACTTCATGTGGGAAATCTGCTTAGTTTTCGCAGCCTCTGCGAAGAGTAAAATTGCGACCGCTAGAGTATTAAAAGACATATATATATATAAATAATTTTGAACGGACCTCATTTTCGTCATCTCCTGGGTAGGATCGATAGACATTTGAAGAATTTTTTCGAAAATCGCGTCATGAGTACGACCCCAATAGCTGATTACCCTCAAGGGAAATCTGCTAAAACTCACGTGGGAAATGTGCTTAGTTTACGCAGCCCCAGCGTGAAGAACTTTTATCAATGTTTTTACAATTTTCGATGCGATTTTATATATATAAATATATATATATATATATATTTATATATATATATATATATATATATATATAGAAAATTTTGAACGGTCCTCATTTTCGTCATCTCCTGGGTAGGACCGATGGACGTCATGAGTACTACCTCAATAGCTGATTTCCCTTAAGTGAAATCTGCGTAAACGACGAAACGCCTAGACTTACAAGATCATATTGGATAATTAACCGTTTCATTTAAATTCAGTAAACCAATACTTTGTCTCATCGGATTGTTCCTTAGAAATAAAAAATTTTTGGTGAATTGAGATCGCTAGCGTGTGGGAACCACCACCACACCATGTGGGAAATCTGTATAGTTTATCCAACCCCTACGTGTCAGGGTTTTTGTTTGGGGAGCGTTTATACTTGAGAAATAGTTCAGTGTCAAAATAATATCCTTACCCGGACATAACCATTAACCGATTCGTGGTAAATGAAGCAGATACTCGATCTCGTCAGAGTTGGAAGCATATATTGTACCTATTAGACCAGCATAGCAATGCTTCCAGGATGAATATTAAATTACGTTGGAATGCACAACATTACATTCTGGGCCAATTGCGCTGGATTAAATTTCATGTATTAATTGTTATTGAATCAATTGAACAATAATTGGCCTCTAATTTTTTTCAGTATAACGATTTAAAAAAATTGATTTTCTGCACCTGTTGAACTTATAGCAGATTTCCCTTTGTTTGGGGATCGAAGAGGCTTCCCATTAAAGGATATATAGGGAGATGCCCCTTCGCCCCTTATTTTGTATTTGAGAAAGAGAGTGGGACTGATATGGTAGCGAATGGGGTATTGTATAGATGAGGCAAATTATGCAGCATGGATACAATGGTATATATAATTACTGGAACATTGTGTGGTGCGATAGTACGAATAAATGATAAGTAAATCTTTGAGTGTCTGACGATGTTGTGGTGTGAGCTGCTCTGGTTGGGTTGAACTCGTGGTGAAGTATGTGCTTGGTGGGGGCCCATGATGGGGTTTGCCTTATTATACTTTCGAAGTGCGTGAAATTTTTTAGAATAACGGTGA
Organism: Riptortus pedestris; assembly: GCA_019009955.1. NCBI lineage: Eukaryota > Metazoa > Arthropoda > Insecta > Hemiptera > Alydidae > Riptortus > Riptortus pedestris. Next base: position 25,719,894 of record CM032233.1, read on the forward strand.
AGTACTCACTATTTTTATTGTCTTGGATTTTCCCCGCTCCTTGTATACCTGCTTCATCGCCGACGGGCCCTTTTAGGCCTACTCCAACATTATGAGGTGGTTCTTCACTTCGATGATAATGACTCGTTTTTCTAGCCGCACTAGGCTCCCATCTCTCTCGTGTCCTTCTTGCCCTTCCCTGCCGTCCCCCCGTGTGGTGGATGCTGGCAGCGAGGTCCCCAGTCTGGGGCAAGGATGAGTGGACGGTGGATGACGTCATGATGTCTTGCGCCTCTTCACTCTTCGCGGAGTTGATTCTTCCGCGAACACCCTTAAGGGATATCAGCTATTGAGGTCGTACTCATGACGCGAGTTTCGAAAATATTCTTCGAATGTCTATCAATCCTAACCAGGAGATGACGAAAATGAGGTCCGTTCAAAGTTTTATATATATATATATATATATATATATATATATATATATATATATATATATGTCTATTAACGCTCTAGCGATCGTAATTTTTGCTTGATCGTTACCAAACTTGATATTTACTCGTGTTATGCAAAAAGAAAGATCATGTTAACGGCTAAAATCAGACCAGTGGAAGCGGGGGATTTTCGAAAATTCCAAATATCTCCGTTACTATAAGTCGGATCGAAAACATGTATAGAATCATTCTTATTGTAAATTAAATTTACTATAAATATTGTTATATATATTTGTTTTCTATTTTGAATATTAACCGAAATATTTGGATTTTTGTTGTGTGCGGATAACGGACGAGATGAGATCGGCTAATGTCGGTTGTATTCGTGAGTTTACGCCAAAAGCTAATTCGGCCGTTTCCGTAAGCGTACGACTCACGTATGCAGATTTCTCTATTGTAAAACTTTATGTGGGAAATCTGCTTAGTTTACTCAGCCTCTGCGTGACGGACTTTCCCCCTTCTTCTCTAGAATTACACCTTACTTCAACTACCCTGCTATGAACCAAGGTAGAAAATCCAATTGAATTTTCTTTCATTTCATTGAACTTCCTTTTATTTGTTGGAATATATGAACGAAGATGATGGAAATCAGAAACTTGTGTCTGATGATAACGAGGATCTAATGAGTAATTACAGTGACAATCAGCCCATTCGTTCTGATCATGATACAGATTCAGATATAGAGCTAAATGAGGATGAATTGTGCTAAATGTCTGACCAGAAACATTCAACAATATGCTATAAATGTAATAACACAGATTGCAAGAATCACTCTGAATGTGAATGTCTCTGTCGGGACTGTGAAAATAAAATTTTAATTTATTTGTTAGTGTAGCAGAGAGCCCTTCACAGTTTATTTATTATTTAAGATATTGAATTACTTTCTGTTCGAGAATGAGCAGAACATAATATTAAATATGACAAGAAGAAAGATGGCCCTGTTAAAATTCATTTTTACATATTGATTTTTATACTATTTGAAGAATTGGATGTTTTTGCACTTTTTTTTTATTCAAATATGTTTTTTTTTTTTTTTTGGAAAGAGTAAAAACAAGTTATTTTTATTGCACTTGTATTTTAAAATGTGTCACGTTTGTTATCTATTTCATTAAAAAATTATACTAAAAAATGTATTTAAAAAATTTAAACTTTTATTGTGTGGTCATAAGTGACCCATGGTAGTAGTTCTTGTTTTCCACGAAGAGTAATCCCTCTAACTTTGTTAATTAATTGAAATTTTGTGTGTTTCATCCTTTGGATACTACACACATTTCATATGGTAGTACTTATGAAACTTTAAAAGTCCGTCACACAGGGGCTGCGTTACCTAAGCAGATTTCCCACGCTCACCAAGTATTTGAATTTATCTCAAAACTGAAAAGTACAATGAGAACAATATATTTGGTATTTAAGCTTCAAATAATGTGCTTCATAACATAATAGAATATTGTTAATATGAGATGAGTAGGAGTGGGGCTTTACTGAAGGCCGAAAACTAAAAAAACGCAAATATCTCAGTTAATAATCAAGATAGTGAAAAAATGTACATAACAACATTTATAGAACACTACATTTACAATAAGATTGGTTTTATACAATTTTTCAATCCGACGCATAATAACGGAGATATTAAGAATTCCCCCCCTCCCCCTGGTCCGATTTCAGCCACTAACGAACTTGATCTTTTATTTTGTATAAACCGACTATAAAAAAAAATAAAAAGATATATATATAAAAAAATAAAAAAAATAAAAAATAAAAATGCAGTATATGTATGTATGAGTTAGTGGGTGAGTATGTGTGATAAAATGATTTAAATTAAATGAAAAATAAAAAATAAAAATAAAAAAACTGAAAAAAGAACATACAGTGTGAGTCATTTAATTGTAATATTAGCTAATTGTAATACCAGTAGAAAATAAGTACTTTTAAGAAAGAAAACTTAGATTTAGTTAATAAATAATTATATAAAAATTAGTAACTTAAATACCCTTAGGATATGGTAAGAGCATATACAATCTATTAGATATTATTTACAACATAAAGTATACAGACACTTGCAAACAGCATCATACTAATTTAAAGGGCATAATGACCTAGCTGTTGATTGCCCAAACCACATTAATCCTAATCCTATAATTGAGTTGATGTTTTCGACCAGGTTATATTTATATATGGTGTTGTTTTTTTGTAAGTTTGGTCAATGTTGGTGAAAGAAACTTCTTAGTTTATGCCCATATGTATTCTTAGTTATACACACACACACGCGCGCACACACACACACACACACACATATATATTTATATATACAGTTTTGAACAGACCTCATTTTCCTCATCTGCTGGGTAGGATCAATGGACATTTGAAGAAAAATATCGAAAATCGCGTCATGAGTACAACGTCAATAGCTGATTTCCCTTCAGCAGTTCTGCTAAAACATGCTAGTAGTTTAAGGAGGTAAATCACATACTCAAAATATGCTGTTGGGAAAGAGTGAACAGACTCCATGCTATAAATTAACATATTACACAACGCCCAGGTAAGAGGCATATAATAGATTGATATTTCTAGAAGAAATTTATCGCGTACTGTTCTATTACTCTCAGTTTTACGCTTGTATAAACCTGTCGGAAGATTACAGCCGTTTTGGGCTCCCTAGTGAAACCGATTTGTCTTGTTAGTGGACACTCCATTACTCGACAACGCCTTGATACATTTAACAAAATATTATGGGCGACTTTTCGAAAGCATTTTGCCTAACTTACAAACTCAATTTGTGTCATATTCGAAAATGTTCAATGCGTCACAGCCTTAGGGGAACTTTCGACCCGCCCTTATACTAAAAGCGGGATTTTTCCAATCAAAGTAAAACTCACTTTACTAATTAAATCGCCCAAAATCGGAAAGTCCGAGAATAAAGAAGTGTTCTAGCTGGCAAATAATACTTTATGTAAAATGCAATTATATTATTTTAATTAAGCACAATAGAATTACAATGCCCACAAAAACTGAAGCTTAACAAGTTGTCACAGTGAATAAGTATAAATTTTAATTAAAACACGTTTAAACTCTACTGCGTTTATATTGTGGTCACTATAGCATTAACAAACAAATATATATATATGGTATGATATGATAGCGTCCAAACAAAGGTACTTCAATATATTACTACGAGTCAAAGGGTTAAATTAAAAAAAAAAAGAACTTTATTCATTCACTTCACTTCATTTAAATTCGTTTTACATGATTCGCGTTTTCTGTATTGCCTCTTTATGACCATAATTAGACTAAATGATCAGAGTAGCTGAGGATGGCATATTTCCTCTAGGCCGGCTTCGTCAAGACGCAGGCTGGCATCAAGTGGTATTAATAATCAGCAGATAAAATTGATAGTTACTTTACTTAATATTCTAATCAATTATACATTTATTTATGTATTTCGTTAAATTCTTTTTATTAACTTCCCAGAAGAAGTTTCGTCAAAGAATAAAAAAAGTCCGGCACGCAGGGGCTGCGTAAAATAAGGAGACTTCCCACCTGAAGTTTTTCAGTCAGTAGTAACGTATCTCTAAACCAACGCACGAGGGACGAACAGTTACGTAAACGGTCGAACTAGCTTTCGGCGTAAAGTCCCGAATATGGTCGACTTCTGCCGACCCCTCACACAATACAAATGCATCTCGGTTAATATGCAACATACAGAATAAATGTATAACACAGTATTTATAGTAAATTTAATTTTCAATTAGATTGATTCTATACAATGTCTTGATCCAACGCATAATAACGGAGATATTTCGAATTTTCAAAAATCACCCCTCTAAACCCCCACTCCCACTGGTCCGATTTCAGCCGTTAACGAACTTGATCTTCCTTTTTACATAAAACGATTAAATTCCGAGTTTGGTAACGATCAAACAAAAATTGCGACCGCAAGAGCGTTAACAGACAAATATATATATATATATATATATATATATATATATATATAATTTTGAACGGACTTCATTTTCGTCATCTCCTGGGTAGGATCGATGGACATTTGAAGAAATTTTTCGAAACTCGGGTCATGAGCATGACCTCAATAGCTGATTTCCCTTAACGGAAATCTGCTAAAAACTACTCATTCACGAAAATATTAAAAAATGTGCTATTTAAATGTCTTATAATAAACATTGTTACCTTAGCGTTGTTTTTTTTTCCTTTCATTAAATATAAGTATGTTTTCTTTTATTTTTGTGTTTTTTCTTCCCTTCTCCAAAATCTTAATATAATCAAAATGAAACTTATATCCAAGTCTATAGAGTATGGTCCGTGCCTCTCACTTTAGTGCATGAAGAACAACAGTCTTCCCTTTAAATGTCAAACGAAAAAAACATTTTCAGGTCATTGGATTACCTTTTTTCAAATCTAAAATTTAAAAGAACCTGATTGACAATAGAACACTCACTGGCCTAAAAAGAATCTCTCGATATATTAAAGCAACATATTAAATTGATTAAGAAATTATTTTCATAGAAATGAAATCATTAAAACAGTAATAAGAAAAGGAGAGAAAAAAAAAGCTGTATAAAAAGAATAGGGAAGTTAATAAAAATATCATTGAAATTCAATATGACCTGGAATTATTAGGTTTTTATGAGAATTATAATCATGAGAGGAATTGTAAAAGATGCAAATTAGACATTCCGAATAATTTTAGTGATTCTGTACGACTGAAGCGGAAATTAGATTACCCAAAGGTAGGTGAACAAGATGAGAATACCAACAAGAAACGAAAGCGTCATCATTTAAAAAAGTCCGTCACGCAGGGGCTGCGTTAACTAAGCAGATTTCCGACGTGCGTCAAGTATTTGAATTTATCTCAAAACTTAAAAGTTCAATGAGAACAATATATGTTATTTAAGCTTCAAATAAAGTGCTGCATAACATAATAGAATATTGTTAATATGAGATGAGTAGGAGTGGGGCTTTACTGAAGACCGAAAACTAAAAAATGCAAATATCTCAGTTAATAATCAAGATACTGAAAAAATGTACATAATAACATTTAAATAACATTACATTTGCAATAAGATTAGTTCTATAATATTTTTCGATCCGACGCATAATAACGAAGATATTAAGAATTTTCGAAATTCTCCCACTTTAAACCCCCCCCCCCTCCCCCTGGTCCGATTTCAGCCACTAACGAACTTGATCTTTTATTTTGTATAAAATGATTGTTGTTGTTTGGTAACGATAAGACAAACATTGCGACCACTAGAGCGGTAACAGATAAATATATAGATAGATTAATATATCTCTACCTATATACACACACACACACACACATATATATATATATATATATATATATATATATATATATATATAGTTTTGGATGGAGCTCATTTTCGTCATCTCCTGGGTAGGATCGATTGACATTTGAAGAAAAAGTTCGAAAATCGCGTCATGAGTACGACCTCAATAGCTGATTTCCCTTAAGGGAAATCTGCTAATAGACAATTTTATGTTAACAGCTAACACGAAATTTTATGTTTTGGCAACACGAAAATAACCATCTATAAGCACATCTTACAAGGGGAGTGCTTGGCCTGCCCCCACCGATTCGAACGAAACTTTTTCAGTGTGTAGTACCTAATGAAAAAGTCCGTCACGCAGGGGCTGCGTAAACTAAGCAGATTTCCCACGTGAAGTTTTACAATAGAAAAATTTCACGAGAGCCGAACAGTTAAGGAAACGGCCGACCTAGCTTTTGGTGAGAAACTCAGTCTCATCCGCTATACGACCAGATATAATCAAAATGCAAATATCTCGGTTAATATTCAAGATAGAGAATAAATGTATATATCAATTTTTTATAGTAAATTTAATTTGCAATAAGATTGATTTTGTAAACTTTTTCGATCTGACGTATAGTAACGGAGATATTTCGAATTTTCGAAAATCCTCCCCTCTAAACCCCCCCCCCACTGGTCCGATTTCAGCCGTTAACGAACTTAATCTTTCTTTTTACATAAAACGACTAAATATCGAGTTTGGTGACGATCAAACAAAAATTGCGACCGCTAGAGTGGTAACAGACAAATATATATATATATATATATATATATATATATATATATATATATATACACACACACACACACACACACACACACACACACACACACACACAGTTTTGAACGGACCACATTTTCGTCATCTACTAGGTAGGATCGAAGGACATTTGAACAAAAATGTCGAAAAAACCTCAATAGCTGATTTCCTTTAAGGGAAATCTGCTAAAACAAATTCGGTTAATACGAGAGAACACACTTTTCACGCGTTCGTCTTAAAAAAAATAAAAAAATGTTAAAGATCGCCTGATAACCTTGAGGTATTGTTAAGGTAAATATTTCAAAGGTAATTGGTGGCTTAGTGGTAGCTTATTCTTCATGTAACCACATTATATCGAGATCGAAACTCGTCGAAAGCTACCATTTTTTTCCTGGATTTTCCTTTACTTTTTATTTCTAGGGCGTTTATTTAATATTAATAAATAAATAACAAGTTGTTTTTAATTATTGGCATTTCATTTTTTACGTGTTCCATATATTTAAAGAAAATCCGGGTGCTTTCCGTCAAAAATATAATAGGTATAAGAAAATATTATGTAGGAAATATATCATATTTTTTTTAAATATTTGGAACACGTTAAAAATTAAATGACAATAATTAAAAACATTTTTATTAATTTATTAATATTAAATAAACGCCCTAGAAACCAAAACTTAAAAAAATAGTCGCCCCTGGCGAGATTCGAGCTTGAAATCTTGTGGTTACAAAAAAGAAAATAAGCTACCACTAAGTCACCGACTCCCTATGAAGTATTTACCTTCACAACATCTCAAGACTTTCAGGCAATCTTTAACATTTTTTTTTAATCTTGCACGTCAGAAGTGCGCTCTCGCTTTAACAGAATTTGTAATTCAGTAAGGTACTACATACTTAAAGTTTCGCTCAAATCGGTCGATGGAAAGCCGTGCACTTCTCTTGTTAGATCAACAAAAAAGTAGGCTATAAAAAGCCGTCGAACGGAAGCACTAGTTTTTTTTTTTTACTTTTTAATCTAATCTCATAATTTCTAATGGAATGCGAACCAATTATTGGGAATTTCTAATTTGCATCTTTTATAATTGCTTTACCACTCTCATCATTATAATTCTCATAAAAACCAAATATTTCCGGGACATGTTGAATTTCATTGATATTCTTATTAACTTCCCTATTCTTTTTGTGACGAATATTTTTCTCTCCTGTTCTTATTACTGTTTTAATGATCATTTTTTGTAAAATATTTTAAAACGTTCTCCAACATATGTTATACTTAGCACACAAGCACACACATATGAGTGTCATCATGTACTAGGCACTAACGGAATATGAAGAAATTATTAGAAATTTGCGTCATGGGCTCAATCTCAACAGCTGATTTCACTTAATGGCATTTTAGCAGATTTCCCTTAGGGGAAATTAGCTATTGAGGTCGTACTCATGACGCGATTTTCAAAATTTTTCTTCAAATGTGAATCGATCCTACCCAGGAGATGACAAAAATGAGCTCTGTCCAAAACTATATATATATATATATATATATATATATATATATATATATATATATATATGTGTGTGTGTGTGTGTGTGTGTCTGTTACCGCTCTAGCGGTCGCAATTTTTGCCTTATCGTTACCAAACTTGATATATAATCGTTTTTCACAAAAAAAAAGATCAAGTTCGTTCGCTGAAATCAAACCAGGGGGAGGGGGGGGGTATGAGGGGAGGAATTTCGTAAATTCGAAATATCTCTGTTACTGTACGTAGGATCGAAAAACTGAAGTAAAACAATCTTATTGCACATTAAATTTACAATAAATTGTTATATACATTTATTCTCTGTCTTGAATATTAACCGAGATATTTGGATTTTTATGTTTTTGGCCTTCAGCAAACCCCCACTTCTACTCACGTCATATTAACAATAATCTGTTATACCATGAACCACATCATTACCAGGTTAAATACCAAATATTGTTTTCATTGAACTTTTACTTTGTGAGACATATGCAAATACGTTCTGTGCCCTCCCTCTTATTAGCAGATTTCCCTTAAGGGAAATCTGCTATTGAGTTCGTACTCATGACGCGATTTTCGAAAAATTTCTTCAAACGTCTATCAATCCTACCCAAGAGATGATGAAAATGAGGTCCATTCAAAATTATATATATATATATATATATATATATATATATATATATATATATATATATATATATATATATATATATATATTTTTGTCTGTTAACGCTCTAGCGGTCGCAATTACTGTTCAATCGTTAAAAAACTATATATTTAGTCGTTTTATGTAAAACGAAAAATCAAGTTCGTTAAAGGCTGAAATCGGACGGTGGAGGGGGGGGGGGTTTAGAGGGGAGGAATTTCGTAAATTCGAAATATCTCTGTTACTGTATGTAGGATCGAAAAACTGTATTAAAACAATCTTCTTGCACATTAAATTTACAATAAATTGTTATATACATTTATTCTCTGTCTTGAATATTAACCGAGATATTTGGATTTTTAAGTTTTGGGCCTTTAGCAAACCCCCACTACTACTCACGTCAAATTAACAATAATCTGTTATACCATGAACCACATCATTACCAGGTTAAATACCAAATATTGTTTTCATTGAACTTTTACTTTGTGAGACATATGCAAATATGTCCTGTGCCCCCCCCCCATTTTGTTGTTGGATTACTAAAATTTGAGTGATTGAGATAAAACCGGTTCTGATTCATTACAAATTACAGGACTAGCTTTAGTAAATTTCTTTCAATTAAATTAATATGTTATATTCAGATATATTTCATTGTTTGTTTCCTGTTTATCTATCTATTCAGCGCTACGAGGTTGGCTGGCCTGTTTGTTTACAACTCAGCCGCTTTCAGTTGTAGTGATTATTAACTTGTATTGTAAATTGACTGAATGATTTCTCATTACCCTTTGTATTTAATCACTTAACATTCACGGTAGTGTTACCTGTGTTTTTATGATATATCTATTGTAAACCTTCGCTTGGGAAATCTGCTTTGTTTACGCAGACCCTGCGTGACTGACTTTTTTTTTTATTTTAGAGGAAAAGCAGGTACTACATATTACAATTTGTCAAAAGATGAGAAAATGATTTTTATGAGCTAAGTGGCATTGAGTCTTTAGTTAACTAGCCTTCCTACTAGGGCAATTCGTGATAACCACTTGACCTAAGCCCTTATCTTTAACACCTAATTAATATAGATTGTCAGTGATTAAAGCCATCCCTGCAGTGTATCCAATAGGGATTATTAAAAAAGTGCTGATGTGCCCAGAATGTAGGCTTATGAAATTTGCATTGTGCCGTAGCCTCCCGTATAGGTAGGGGCCGATCTGTTGATTGTTTCCCATTAATTGCCTCTATAGGGGGGTTATCGATCTGACCTTTTGTTTGTTATTCTAGTCTATTGAACGGTGCCCAAAATTATCTAAATTAGTCCCTTTTTCCCATACTCAACGGTCACGTAGATTGCATATTTTGTTTGACATTTAATTAAAGCACCCTAATTTAATTTGTATAATCGGATTCAGCACAAATATTGTATTAAAACATCATTACGTGACACTATTTGGAAACTATATCCGTCTAAAGTTGTTTAACCCAACCTGCTCAATGTCCTTAAGAAACTATAAAATTCCGTCACGATAAATAAGCATAGAGGTAACACTATGACGTGAATGTTAAGTGAATAAATACAAACGGTAAGGAGAAATATTTCAGTCAATTTACAATACGTTAATATTTTCTACAACGGAAAGAGGATGAATTGTAAACAAACAGACCAGCCAACCTCGTAACGCTGAATACATAGACTGACATGAAAGACAAACAATTGAAGAAATATATCTGAATATAACACATTAATTTTATTGAAAACTATTTACTGTAGCTAGTGCTGTAATTTGTAATGAATCAGAATAATTTTAATCTCAACAACTCAGATTTTTATAATCCAAGAACAAAAGAAGGGGGGAGGGATCAACAGGAATATTTGCATATATCTCACAAAGTAAAAGTTCCGTGAAAACAATATTCTTTATTTAACCTTGTAATGAAGTGGTACATGGTATAACAGCTTATTATTAATATAACATGAGTAGGAATGGGGGTTTACTGAAAGCGGAAAACTATAAAATCCAAATATCTCGGTTAATACTCATTATACGGATAATATGTATAAAACAATATTTATAGTAAATTTAATTTGCAATACGATTTTTTCTATACAAATACAATGTTTCGATCCGACGTATAGTAACAGAGATATTTCCAATTTTCGAAAAATAAATTAAAAATAAAACACGAGAACATTACATTTTCAACAGAATTGTCGTATACTATTTTTCATTCCGACACACAATAACATAGACATTTGCCAGCTCACTATTCATCAAAACCAATCCAATTTTAGTGCCATGGACGAACTTAAACATTCATTTTACAAGAGATGTCCCAATACCAATTCAACAAAAATTGGACTGCAAAATTGAAATAGAGAATTATATATTTATTTACATGCACATACAAATGGTCAAACCCCCTGAAAAGGTCATTCTTTAATAATTAATTCAAACATCCACTTTATTGTGGTCACAAATGAAAGTGAGGCCGTTAATTAGTCTCTAGCCCATAGAAATTGGCAGGATTCAAAATATTTGTCATAAAAATTAAAAATAAAAAAAACATGAATGGATCAAAAATTGATCAAATATCTTTGACTTGCTTATCGTAAGAACATGTGAGGTTTAATTTTAATCCAAGCAAGCTTATCAAAAAATAAACATCCCTTTCAAAACATTGCTGTTCTCATGGCCAAATTGAATAAATGAACAAACTATTATTACCTGAATCGAAAGATTTTCAAATATTTATTTTTTGGAAGTATTTGTATTTTGTTCGTATCAGCCTTCATTGAACCCCCCACTATAAACATCTAATATTCACTTTGAGTATCTCAGCGACTCTACGTCTCATTTACTGCATATATGCGTGTTTACAAAGGTTAAAGTAATATACGGGAAAAATAGACGGTGAGTGAATCACCAGCGTGCCATTTCGTCACACGGTAAATCTGCTTAGTTTACGCAGCTCCTACAGACGTTTTTACTACGCTTATTAAATGAAAACTAGCTATTCAAATGGCTTTATAGGAAGACTTCAATGTGTAGAAAGAATTACACTTCCCTCCACGACATTGTTTTTCCGAATCCTAAAGGGCAACTTTTGGGGACTAATAGAATAGAAATTTTATTTATGAAGAATAAATGATAATGTGTTCCTAATCTATTCCTCTCCACTTTTTGTGACTCACCGTTTTTGAATAATCCACACCATAATCATGAATAGCATTTATTATAATTAAATAATATATATAATGAACATATTTCCCGTCAAAACCAATCCGAGCACATATAGTTTAGGCATAGTTTTGTACATAACATAATATTCGTAATAGTAAATCTCACAATCAGTGGAAATCACTTCCAGCAATACCAGCATTTCACAGGAAATAAGTAAACTCAATTAACTGATTTAGCCTCCCGTCGACGTCTGCTCCTGCATCAACATTGGTTTCCTTAAATTATTGATCCAAAATATTATTTTAATAATTGATCTACCTGATGGAATTAAATTATAGTGTAACCCTAAAAATAATTTCAATTATATCCAAAAAGCTAGGTGAGGGGAAGAGATCGCTGCCATCCTTGCAATCTAAGTAATCTTTAAACAATCATATCGAGTTTAACGCATATTGTCTTTTGTCATAATGATGTTACCATTGTTATGATAGTACATATTTGTTTCAATAACATCAAGATATCGGAAATAAAATAATATATTACTAGAACCAAAGAGTTTGATTCCCTATAACTTCCGCTATCACCTCACTAATCCGAATCATAATTAGAACTATCTTATAAGGGTAAAATACAACATCATTTGTCATAATATGCATTTATTAAATACACTTGAATAAGCACTAATAAAATTAGTGACTCCCTCTACAGTGTTAGCGTATATCCCGTGTTTACTTCATTTTACTACAAAAGTGAATGCAACAAAAGTTACTCTAAATAACAAAATAAACATCATTTGTTATGTACATGTTTGCCAAGAAACTAATAAGAAACGAAAAATCACAATTTTTCATTTTCGTCTTCCCTTATAATACCTCAGTCCTGTTTGTACCTAGAAAGTTTAATATAGCTTATAATGAGGGAGGTTTTAATACTAAATTATATACGGAGTTTCGTTGAGTTTGGTTAACACTTCTATGCCCATTAAAATTGTTGAGTCCCGCTTTAGTTTTTAGTGTATTTCTTGTTTATACTTTGTTATAGGACAAAAGTGAATATAACAAAAGTTACTGTAAATAACAAAATAAACAACTTTTGTTACAAGCATTTTTGTCGAAAAACCAATAGGAAACGAAATATCACTACTTTTAATTTCAGGCCTCCCTTATAACTCTCACTCCTGTTCATCTCAGAGAATACTAATATAGCCTAAAGTCTAAGTTGGGTTAGTAGTAATATGCATATCAAGTTACATAAAAGTCGGCTCAGCTGTTTATGCGTGAAAAGGTTACAAATATACAAACAAACAAACACGAAAGAAACAAATTGCAGATATGGTGTCTATGACATGTGAAACGAAAAAGCATCATGAAACTTTGAAAAAAAAAAATCAATGTACAGACAGAGGTTACAATTATATATATATATATATATATATTCATTCATTCATATATTTGCATTTAATCTTATTTAGAAATCTAAACAAAAAAAAAAATAAATACTTCTCAACTCCAAAGCGATGATGGCCGAAATAAGCTAGCTATGATTTGGAAAATAAATCGAAGGAAAAGAATGATTTAGATAAACCGTCAGACTTCGGGGGAAATAATATCGGAGCGAGAAATATCCGTCTCGTGAAAAAACCCCGTTCCTTCTTTTTTAAATCGCTTCGACTGGAATGGAAATCATTAAATGTGAAATTATATCTATATGGAATTGAATGGAGGAAAAATTCGGCTCCAGAAAATGTCCAATTTACAATGGTTGCTATATTCTAAACGAGGTATTCATGGCAGGATTTTAAAAAAAAGTCGGTCACGCAGGGGCTGCGTTAACTAAGCAGATTTCCCACGTACGTCACCTACATGCATTTCTCTCGAAAAGTAAAAGTTCAATGTGAACAATATTTGGTATTTAGGCTTCAAATAGAGTGCTTTATAATAAAACAGCTTATTGTTAATATGACATGAGTAGAAGTGGGGGTTTACTGAAGACTGGGAACTGAAAAATGGGAATATTTCTGTTAAAAAACGTACATAACAATATAACAAACTTGATTTTCATTTTTACATAATAGTCCGTCAGTCAGGGGCTGCGTAAACTAAGCAGATTTCCCCCGTGAAGATTATAATAAATAAACACCACCGTGAATATTAAGTAATTGAATACAAATGTTAATAAGAAATCTTTCCCCTTCCGGCGGGGAGCGTCTTAAATGTCAACTAACAGGTCTGCCAACGGCTCAGCGGAAAGAAAAACAATATCTGAAACATATCAGAATATATTCATTTTATTGAAAACTATGTACTGTAACTTATAATGAATCAGAATAATTTTTATTTCAATCAATTAAATTTTAGTAGTCCAAGAATTTAAGACGAGGGGGGGGGGGAGTTACAAGAACATATTTGCATGTATCTCGTATAATAATGGTCTCTAGAAAACAATATATATATATATATATATATATATATATATATATATATACAGTTTTGAACTGACGTCATTTTCGTCATCTATTAGGTAGGATCGACGAACATTTGAAGAACAATTTTGAAAATTGCGTCAAGAGTAAGACCTCAAAAGTATATATATTTGCCTAGCATTGTCATTGATGATGCAACAGCTTTATGTTAAAATCTGCCAATAGTTAAAATACATCACTGAGTTTGGAGCAGGAATATGAAGGCCAATAGTTATCATTTTCCCTTAAAACCTCAATGCAGGGTTTGTACTGAATATTTTTTCTTTTCTACTAATAGAGAAATAATAATTGTTTCATTATATCACATAATAAAATATAATGGAATCAATACAAGTAAAAAATGTATGTTTAGCAGATTCCCCTGAAGGGAAATCAGCTATTGAGGTCGTACTCAAGACGCGATTTTCGAAAAATTTCTTCAAATGTCCATCGATCCTACCCAGGAGATGACGAAAATGAGGACCGTTCAAAATTATATATATATGCTAATTTAATATCAATAGTAAAATAATAATTATTTGTTATTAATGAATTAGCAAATCGTGCCTAATTTTTTTATTTAATTGATTAAATTAAAAATAATACTTATCCTTCGAGCGAAACTTCTTTTACAATAAAAAATAATGATTAATTCTTGATCGAAAAAAATGACACTTGAAAAATAAAAATTACTGCTAATACAATATATAGCAGAAGAATATTAAGGGCTGTGTTAAATTAATGTTATTAATAATTTTCCATATTTTTTTAAAAACGGATAGCCCCTGAAGAGGTGGCAAATAAGCCACGAAACATATAGGGCAGTTGCAATAAAGTTTGCACCGAAATAAATGTTTTTTATCGGAAACCCTTGCCATAACATTTGAAGAAGATTAACATTTATCATGTAAAAACCAGAGTTTCTTTAGCCTGTCGAAATTTTTTTGCACTCGGTACAGTATTACAGTGCAACTGGATCGCAATTGTAAATACAACAAAAATCCTAACCATGTCTGTAGCGGCAAAGCAGTTTCGTGAAATGGATTTTTAATATTTGAGAAAGCTCTTGGGTGTATTAGAAGGAGGGTATGCGAGTATCCCCACACAGAGACACCCTCGCTCCCAAAAATTATTTGAGTGTGTCGTCGAAAGACAAAAAAAAAAACCTAAACGGTAGCAAGGTTCTCTGCCCCGGGAATTAAGGCCCTTTCTTCTTCCCTAACAACTACTAAAAAGGGCATCCCTTTGAAGATTTATTTACCATTCCTTTTTGCTTTCTTATGTACTTTGGTTACCTGCGAGAGGAAAAAACCCCGATACTCTTAAAAAGGTTTTTAATTAGTTAATTCCAGGGAGAAAACGTTCATACGTGGAGGCTGCGAGAACTAAGTACGTTTCCCACGTGTAGGTATGACACACTACTGAGCTCACCATATATTCTCAATTTCTACATAAAAAAAAAGTCCATCACGCAGGGGCTGACTAAGCCCAACGTGAATGTTAAGTGAATAAATAAAAACGGTAATAAGAAATCTTTCCCCTCCCGACGAGAAGCGCCTCAAATGCAAACAAACAGGCCTGCCAACGGCTAACCGGAAAGAAAAACAATAACTGAAACGTATCAGAATTTAACATATTAATTTTATTGACAACAATTTACTAGATCTAGTACTGTAATTTATAATGAATCAGAATAATCTTTACCCCAATCAATAAAATTCTAGTTGTCCAAGAATTTAAGACGGGGGGGGGGAAGGTCACAATAAAATATTTGCATGTCTCTCGAATAATAAGGGTCTATGGAATACAATATTTGATATTTAAGCTTCGCATAATGTGGTTTATTATATAAAATACTATGGTTTATGTGGCATGAGCATAAGTTTGCTGAAGGCTAAAAACTGGAAAATGCAAATATCTCGGTTAATATTCAAGATGAAGAATGTTTATAGTACATTTAATTTGCAATATGATTCGCTCTATGCACTTTTTGCATCCCACTTATAGTAACGGAGATATTTCGAATTTTGACTGAACGGACGTCATTTTCGTCTTCTACTCATCGATGGACATTTAAGGAAAAATTTCGAAATTGCGTCATGAATGCGACCTCAATAGCTGATTTCCCTTAAGGGCGAAAACTTTCCCATCAGGCGTGAAAAGGTAACAAAAAAACAGACACTAAAACCTAAATTAGTTAACATCGTTTCAGTATTATGTGAAATGCAAAATTATAGTGGAATTTTGAAAAAAATAAATGTACAGGCAAAGGTTACGTATATATATATATATATATATATATATATATATATATATATAAAATTGTAACCTCGGTCTGTACATTGATTTTTTTCGCGAAATTTCACGATAACTTTTCGTTGCACATGTCATAGACACCATAACTGCATTTTGTTTCTTTCGTGTATGTTTGTTTGTTACCTTTTCACGCATAAACGGCTGAACCTAATTTTATGATACTTGGTATGTATATTACTACTAACCTAACTGAGACTTTAGGCTACGTTAATATTCTCTGAGACGGGGCTTCGGCAAATATGCACATAACAAAAGTTGTTTATTTTGTTATTTAGACAAACTTTTAAAATATACACTGTCGTCGTATACCGAAGTATAAACGCGTTATACGCTAAACATTTTAGCGGGAGTCAACAATTTTATTTGACACAAAAGACTCAACCTAACTAAATAAAACATTCGGAATGTGTATTAGCACTAACGCCTTCCTTATAATAAGCCATACTAATATTTCTAGGGACGGGCAGGTGTGGGGGTTATAAGGGAGGCCTGAAATTAAAAATAGTGATATTTCGTTGTCTATTTGTTTTTCGACAAACGTGCAGAAATTTTCTCAACAATTCTTTTGAATATGAACTACCAGGTACCTCACCTGGAAAAATTAATTCAAATGTATGTTAATATTTTGTCCTTAATAATTCAAATCTATGCATAATGCACAAGAAACGGGAAATATGACAATATGGAGGACAGTGAAGTAAAAAATGAATTATTAACTAATCCACAGAAACGACGGGTATTAACCCTAAACACTGGGAAGGGTAAATGTCAAAATATTGAGCAAAGTAAAGCCTTGCCAAAAAAATACCATCCAGCCTCAAAAGAATTCCCAGGCGAAGCCGGGTATCTATATCTATATATATATATATATATATATATATATATATATATATATATATATATATATATATGTACAGTTGCATGCTACCGCTTTACTGGTCGCGAACTCGATTGCTCTCAAACTCGATATACCATTTAAACGTTTCAGGCGACATTTAAGCTAGTTATCGGCTAAAATTGGACTGGAGGGAGGGGATTACAGTGGAGGAAATTGAAAACTCAATATATCACTGTTATTATGAATTGGGTCGAAAAACGTTATAGAACCAATCCTGTTAAACTATTAATGCTCTACAATTATTGTGTTACGTATTTTCTTGTAATTCAAATATTAGCGAGTTACTCGTTACTTATTGTTTTAAACATTTAGTAAACCAAGAAGAAGTGGAGTCATCAAATTGTTACTTAGAACGTTAGTTAGAGAACATTACTTGGGTGTTATTCTGGCACGAGGGGAAATCTTCTTTGTTTACTCTGCCACTGACCGACTTTTAGCAGATTTCCCTTAAGTGGAGTCATCTATTGAGGTCGTACTCATGACGCAAGTTTTGAAAATTTTCATCAAATGTCCATCAATCCTACCCAGGAGATAAACGAGGTCCGTTCAAAACTAATATATATATATATTATATATATATATATATATATATATATATATTGGTTTGTTAACGCTCTAGCGGTCGCAATTTTTGTTTAATCGTTACCGTCGACATTTAGTCGTTTTATGTAAATAAAAAAAAAGATCAAGTTCGTTAATATCTGAAATCGGATAAGTGGGAGGGGAGGGGGGGGGTAGAGACGGCAAATTTCGAAAATTCGAACCCAACCCCCACTCATGTCATATTAACAATAAGCTGTTATATTATTAGGCATATTATTTGCAGACAAAATACCAAATATTGTTCTCATTGAACATTTACGTTTCGAGGTAAATGTACATTTTAAGGTAACGCACGTGGGAAATCTGCTTAGCTAACGCAGCCCCTGAGTGACGGACTTTTTTATTTCTCCACTATATAATATTCCAGAATTATTCAAACTTGGAGAAATCCAGGTTAATCCAAACGTTGTGAACCTTACTAATACATAAACTTTGCCACAGTCAAACTGTAAGAAAGAAATTCATATAAAGCGATGACTAGACTATATTCGTAGATTAGCGCGAATGATGAAAGTTGGAACGTGCAACTGTAACAATTTTCCTGAACTATTATATCATTCCAGTGGGTCAGGGATGCCGGGGCTAGCAGAGCTCCGGAGGAATGCAATCATCTCCTTCTTCCTGCATCTATTCTCATCCCTAATCTACCTCAGAAATTAATTTAATAGATCTCCTATACGAGACAGGTTATTAATCTTCCAGGGGGAAATCTTTTTTAGTCAAAATGTTATTCTGCACACATTCGGTGGCATAAAAATTAACTAAGTAACCTTAATGGTTAAGTGTCTGGATTAAATATTTAACTGAAATATTAAATGCGCCAATCAGCTTAGTGGTAGTATAATAAACTAAAATTTCCGACGTAAAAAGACGGTCAATTAAAATCCTTCCACCCCATACATCGCCTTATGTAATAGCTCTATACAAACATGACTTGAAATATATAACACATTCATTGAATACTATTTACTATAGCTAATGCTGTAAATTGTAATGAATCAGAATAATTTTAATCTAAATTACTTAAATTTTGGTAATCCAAGAACAAAAGACGGGGACATCGAAAGAACGTTATTGTATATATCTCACAAAGTAAAAGTTCAATGAAAACAATATTACTTATTTTACCTTGTAATGAAGTGCTTCATGATATAACAGCTTATTATTAATACAACATGAGTAGGAGGGGTTTACTGAAAGCGGAAAACTATAAAAAACAAATATCTCGGTTAATACTCATGATGCAGAAGATATGTATAAAACAATATTTGTAAATCTATATAAAACGTTTAAATATCGAATTTCATAACGATCAAACAAAAATTACGACCGCTAGAGCGTTAACACACACACACATATATATATATATATATATAATATATATATTGTTACGTTTTTATTACAAAATCAGTAATAAACGTTTTTAATAAGAGTTCTTTTTGGATTGCAAAATTAAACATACACAAGTTTCACAGTTTATCACTGCACAATTTATTTTACAATGCACAATACTCTTGGTTAATTATTCTACTCACAGTATTACACTGATAGTGTCACTGTTCTTCTTATACACAGTCCAATAATTCCCTCACGGTCACTGTCCTTTACTTCGCGGCACTGCACTGTCTTAAACACGGCACTAAACTGTTACTTACAGACATGGCACAACACTTTACCGCACTGCACTAAGTCGCACTGTAGTGCTGAACATCCCTAGAAGACCGTCGAGCGTCCCCTGAACTCAGGTACCGGCAGGATCTCTTGTAAATGCCTTGAGAAGGGACTAGGCAGGAAGGTCTAGACTAGAAGTTCCAGAGCTTCCTGGAAGGCCCTAATTAGATTCTGCCGGCGGCCCTATTTAGATCGGCCCTTATTAGATCAAACGCTCGGCTCCCTCTCCTTCAGTAAATCTTCCACGTATTAATTTTTCGCAACAATATATATATATATATATGTATGTAGCGTGTGTGTGTGTGTGTGTGTGTGTGCGTGCGTGCGTGCGTCCGTGTGTGTGTGTGTGTGTGTGTGTGTGTGTGTGTGTATATAGTTTTTTAGGAATTCACTTTTACCATTTTCTGGTTAGGATCGATGGACAATCTCAATAGCTGATTTTCCTTAAGGGAGATCTACTAACTAAATTAATTGAAAAGACTGGATGTTGAATGAAATTTATATTATTAAGAATGTTATTTATAATTTTACAATCCTGTTTTATGCAATGAATTTAACCCTTGTACGAAGAAAAGGAAGTATTTTAAAGCCGAAAATGTCAACGAAATAATCCATTTTGGCCCTCCCTGAATGCAATTTGACTAGTTTCAGCGTGACCTCTGTACTTGTGCATACATATCTTGTAACTATTATGTCTTAATTTATTTAATTAATTACGAGCAAGTACTCTTAGCTACTTTATCAACGCCACTACCTTGGAAAAATCTAGAATCCATTTGTCGCATTACTCATAATACTTCTTATATTACATTGAGACTAATTCTACATGGAAAAACTGACTAATTCTATTGCGGCCAGTATAAAGTTCTTATTACAGACTACGAAACCTAAGTTCATTCCTCCAAAATAAGAAACTCAAATTGGAACACAAAGGGGGCAAAATATCGTTGTCAGCAATCAAGCAGCATTCTGATGCTTACAGCTGTGTTTTCTAAGATTTAGTCGTCAATAGGATTAGGGATTACCGTCAATTTACATTTTCTCTGTCAGAACCTATTCTGGATGAATGAAAAGGCCAAGCCCTCCTAAAGCGAATTGGATCTATCTATGAGAAGACGGCTGATCCTCAAAAAGAAGCTGACTGACTGGAGAATGGTGAGTCTCTTTCATGATTTTAAATGGGGAAATCAAATCCATTAAGTTGTCCAAATCGCAAGAAATTCACTTCTTTGTTTGGCCGAACGAAAAAAACGAAGAAAAAAAATCCGCGCTCAGACGCTAAACTTTAAAGTGTTTAGATATTCGTTTCCAGAGTTCGGTGTATTTAAATAATTTATTATCCGAGTAACAAATAAAAGGTAATTATTTATCCGTTATTCGTAAATTTAAAAATCCAACGGATAATGAAATATTCGTTATCCGAATAAGTAGAAATTATGTATTATTCATTATTTGGTAATTACATATAACAATATTAATAGTAAATCTAATTTGCAAAAAGATTGGTTCTATACAATGTTTCGATCCGCTTATAGTAACGGAGATATTTCGAAAATCCCCCCCCCCTCCCACTGGTCCGATTTTAGCCACTAACGAACTTGATCTGTCTTTTTACATAAAACGTTTAAATATAGAGTTTGGTAACGGTCAAACAAAAATTTTGACCGCTAGAGCGGTAACAGACAAATATATATATAATTTTGAACAGACCTAATTTTCGTCATCTCTTAGGTAGGATAGATGGACATTTGAAGAAATGTTTCGAAAATCGCTTCATGAGTGCAACCTCAATAGCTGAGTTCCCTTAAGGGAAATCTGCTAAAAGCAGAACAGTATTATTTTGTAAAACCCGTGCCAAAATGCTTAGCGACAATTTTCCTTACCTCTGAAAATCCATTAAATTGAGAATGGCAGACAGAGGACTCAAAGACAGATTCAGAGATCGGAAAGGTTAAGCACAAAGGTATTAGGGAAATCCTGCTGATTATGCTACACCAGATAGGATAGGACGGACGTTGGACTAGGAAAACTGTGTAATCAATTATAACTGTAAATTCTTGGGTTCAATGTTTGAGGGGTTGCCCTAAGCAGCTAGGAGTCTAAGAGGATTATTTTCCAGGTCAAGAGGATCAGAGCTGCTAGGGGAAACATATTATGATCCAACCAACAGGGCCAACCCATGCTCCCCTATTATCCCAATTAAACATAATTAAACATTAAACTACACTGTGTTCTACCTAGCCTCCTCTAACTCCGAGATGATGGGAATATAGTTTTAATAACGAAGGGGTTGAATGCTTCTAATGTTCGCTGTGTTTATGGATGTCTCCGGCTCTCTATGTGGAACAAACCCTATCTACCATAGGTAACAAACAACTTGAGGTTTTATGCATTCCTTACGTCTGATTAATCCCTAAGAGGAATAAATAAAAAAAAAAAAAGAACAATAAATTTTTATTTAAAAAAGACCTCATCGAGGAACATAAAAATTATTATTCAAATAAAAAATAACAAAATTATATAACATTTTATTAGCAGATTTCCCTTGGGGAAATAAGCTATTGACGTCGTGATCATGACACGATTTTCAAAAAATGTTTTCAAATTTCCATCGATCCTATCCAGGATAAGACGAAAATGAGGTTTAAAATTTTATATATATACAGGGTGCGGCACAGAAACTTGCTGATTTAAACAGTTAATAAAAACCAAAATATTAGAGATAACGTTTTAATTAGTTGTACATATTATTTTACATTCTCTGAGTTTATTTATTACACTTTTTTTAAAAAATTACATCGAACAAGTGACGGCATCCGTTGTCAATACACTGAGCTATGCGGTTCTTGAAGTTCTGATGAACTCTTTCGAGCATATCAATTGGTATGTCGACGATGGCTTTCCGAATGTTGTCCTTTAGATGAACTATGGTCCGTGGGCGATCATTGTAGACAACAGATTTGAGGAAAGCCCAAAAGAAAAAATCGCATGGAGCGTGCAGGCCAAGGAAGATCGCCTCTCAAGGAGATCAGTCGATTGGGGAAGTTCTCCCTCAAAAGTTGAACATCGCGCTGTGTGAGCCGTGGCCATCTTGTTGAAACCACACATCACCAATGTTCATTTCTTGCAGTTTAGGGAGAAAAAATGTTGTAATCATCTCCCTGTAGCGAACTGCATTCACTGAAACTGTGCGTTCGTTTTCTTCAAAAAAGTAAGGACCAATTATCCCTACTCTTGATATTGCACACCACACAGTTACGCGTTCAGAATGGAGTGGCTTCTGATGAAGTTGACGTGGGTTGTTATCACTCCAATAACTGGGTTGTTTGTTCACACAACCAGAAATGTGAAAGTGAGTTTCATGACATTAGACTCGCCTGTGTCCCCCCACTCCTCACGACAAGGCGACCGTTACAAATCAACAAGTTTCTGTGCCGCACCCTGTATATATATATATATATATATATATATATATATATATATATATATATATATATAAGCAGGGTGTCCCAAGGTCCCGGGCCACCCCCCTTAAAATCGCCAATTGTATTAATAAAAGGCTGCGACCCTCGTGTAGAATAATTATGACCCTCTCAAGAATCTTTTCAGTCTCTATTCAACCTCGTAACCTTCTCCAGAACTTCTCCAGCGATCATAGCTTTTCAATTTCAAATGGAATGCCAGATTTTATTAACAAGTGCCCTACATGTTTCATGGCATTTATACCATCTCCTCAGGGGCCATTCCTTTACTACAAATAATAACCATAAATTTATAATATTTCAATCATGTTTTATGCAACATTAAAACATTTATAAGTGTTTGGGGCTCAGTTTAGCCATGTGAGTTAAAGCGTTGACCTTAATCTCACGTGGTAAACCTAGAGTGGCGAGTTCGATTCCCACCTGGGCAGAGGAATTTATTTAGTGACGGAATTCATTAAATAAAATCCTTAGTCCCACCATGGATAGAAAAGGGTGGTAACTTGTAGGTAACCCGACCCAATTAGCCTTAGTTGCAAAAAGTGGACGTTAATAAATAATTTAATAATTTTTTTTATTTTATAAATGTTAACTAAAATATTGTAATTTTGTATTATATTATTATATTTCCACTATAGTCCCCAATTGTAGTGGGGTGTTTTGAACTTTCGGACACTAACATATATTAAATGCAATTCTTTGAAAGCCTCTACGATGGTGTCATTAATATTTTCTTCCACCACTTTAGCACTATTTTGAATAAAAATACTTGGATACGGTTCACACCCATCTCCAGGCGTTCAAAATAGTCTGGAGTTTTGGCAGTGTGTGTGTGTGTGTGTGTGTGTGTATATATATATATATATATATATATATATATATATATATATATATATTGTAACGGTCGAGCCTTAGAGGTACTCCGCTGTCTCTCTATATCTATGAGATCAGAGTGATTAGTACTGGGCTTTAAAAGAGGTAGCAGCACCTGTCAAGGGACTAACAGCGGAGCCCTGTGAATCCAAAGGTCAATTTAGCAGGACAGGAATCGTCAGTCGACTCCCAAGATGCAAACAGAGTAAGTGTTTCTTTAATTATCTAGCCTAATTGTGCTATATCTCTGATTAAATAGATAAATTAGCTCTTATAGCAGAGATGGTGGAAACGGGAATGCTTGCCGTGCAATATATGACCCTGAGAAGTAGCCGGTAAATAGATTAAATTTAAATAATAATAATTGTAATTAACCTTTCATTATAATATATCTATATATATATAAAATTGTAACCTCTGTCTGTACATTGCTTTTTTTCGCGAAATTTCACGATTACTTTTCGTTTCACATGTCATAGACACCATATCTGCATTTTGTTTCTTTCGTGTATGTTTGTTTGTTTGTTTGTTTGTTTGTTTGTTTGTTTGTTTGTTTGTTACCTTTTCACGCATAAACGGCTGAACCGAATTTTATGAAACTTGGTATGTATATTACTACTAACCCAACTTAGACTTTAGGCTATGTTAATATTCTCTGAGACGAACAGGAGTGGGGGTTATAAGGGAGGCCTGAAATTAAAAATAGTTATATTTCGTTTCCTATTGCATTTTCGGCAATTACGCACATAACAAAAGTTGTTTAATTTGTTATTTAGAGAAACTTTTGTCATATACACTTTTGTCGTATACCTAATTATAAAGGCGTTATACGCCAAAAAGTGATAGCAGAAGTCAACAATTTTATTTGGTACAAAAGACTCAACCGAACTAAACCAAACTCGGTACGTAAATTAGCACTAACGTCTTCCTTATAATAAGCCATACTAACATTTCTAGGGACGGGCAGGAGTGGGGGTTATAAGGGAGGCCTGAAATTAAAAATAGTGATATTTCGTTTCCTATTGCATTTTCGGCAATTATCCACATAACAAAAGTTGTTTAATTTGTTATTTAGAGTAACTTTTGTTATATACACTTTTTTCGTATACCTAAGTAAAAATGAGTTATACATTAAAACTTTAGCGGGAGCCAACAATTTTATTGGGCACTAACGGCTGAACCGAATTTAGCAAAACTCGGTATGTCAATTAGCATTAATTCTTCCATGATTATAAGTTATATTAAAATTTTTAGGTTCGAACGGGAGGGGGGGGGGGTTATAAGGGAGAACTGAAATAAAAATTCACCATGTTTACATGTGTAAGAGACGGGAAATATAAAAATATCGAGGACAGTGAAGCCTTATCGAACAAATATTCTATTATTAGCAAATCCACGGCAACGACGGGTATCAACCCTAAACACTGGGACGGGTAAATGTCAAAATATTGTGCAATGTAAAGCCTGCTGAAAAATACTATCACCATCCAGCCTCAAATGAATTCCCGGGCGAAGCCGGGTATCTGAGCTAGTATATCTATATATATATAAAATTGTAACCTCTGTCTGTACATTGATTTTTTTCGCGAAATTTCACGATAACTTTTCGTTTCACATGTCATAGACACCATAACTGCATTTTGTTTCTTTGGTGTCTGTTTGTTTGTTTGTTTGTTTATTTGTTTGTTTGTTTGTTACCTTTTCACCCATAAACGGCTGAACCGAATTTTATGAAACTTGGTAGGTATATTACTACTAGCCCAACTTAGACTTTAGGCTATATTAATATTCTCTCAGACGAACAGGAGTGGGGGTTATAAGGGAGGCCTGAAATTAAAAATAGCGATATTTCGTTTCCTATTGCTTTTTCAGCAAATATGCACATAACAAAAGTTGTTTATTTTGTTATTTAGAGTAACCTTTGTTATATGCACTTTGGCCGTATACGGAAGCATAAATGAGTTAAACGCTATCAACTAAAGCGGGAGTCCACAATTTTATTTGGCACTAAAGACTCAACCGAATTAAACCAAACTCGGTATGTGAATTAGTACTAACGCCTTCATTATAATATGTCATACTAACATTTCTAGGGACGGGCAGGAGTGGGGGTTATAAGGGAGGCCTGAAATTAATAATAGTGATATATCGTTTCCTATTGGTTTTTTTGACAAATATAAACATAGCAAAAGTTGTTTATTTTGTTATTTAGAGTAAGTTTTGTTATATACACTTTTTTCGTATACCGAATTATAAACGAGATATACGCTAAAACCTATAGCGGAAGTGAACAATTTTATTTGGGACAAAAGATCCTACCAAAATAAATAAAACTCGGTATGTGTATTAGCACTAACGCTTTCATTATAACAAGCCATACCATCATTTCTAGGGATGGGCAGGAGTGGGGGTTATGAGTGCCTGAATTTAAAAATAGCGGTATTTCGTTTTCTATTCGTTTTTTGACAAATATGAACATAACCAAAGTTGTTTATTTTGTTATTTAGAGTAACTTTTGTGATATTCATTTTTGCCTTTTAACAAACTATAAACGAAATATACACTATAAACTAAAGCGGGAGTCAACTATTTCATTGGGCGCTAACGATTAAACCGAAATAAAAAAACTTGGCATGTCAATTAGCAATAATTCTTCCATGATTATTAGCTATATTAAAATTTCTAGGTTAGAACGGGAGTGGGGGTTATAAGGGAGGCCTGAAATAAAAATTCGTGATATTTCATTGTCAAATTGTTTTTCGACAAACATTCACATAACAAAAGTTGTTTACTTTGATATTTAGATTAACTTTTGTTTTATACATTTCTCCAGGAACAATGTGTGGAGAAAGTAATTTGCGTAGAAATATTATATTATAGAAAAATTAATTCAATCTATTTTAATATTTTGTCCTTAATAACTGTAATCTATGCATAATGCACAGGAGACGGGAAATATGACAATTTGGAGGACAGTGAAGGCTTACATAAAAAATAAATTTTATTATTAGTAAATGCCAACAACGAGTATTAACCCTTAACACTGGGACGGGTAAATGTCAAAATATTGTGCAAAGTAAAGCCTTGCCAAAAAAATACCATCACCATTCAACCTCAAATGAATTCCCGAGCGAAGCCGGGTATCTGAGCTAGTATATATATATATATATATATATATATATATATATATCTGTTAACGCACTAAAGGTCGCAATTTTTGTTTGATCGTTACCAAACTCGAGTTTTATGTAAAATAAGTTCGTTAATGACTGAAATGCGACCAGTAGGAGGTGAGTTTAGAGTGGGGAATTATTATGCGTCGGATCGAAACACTATATAGAACCAATCTTATTGCAAATGTAATGCTCTATAAATGTTATCATGTATGTGTTTTTCTACTGTCTTGATTATTGACCGAGATATTTGCATTTTTAGTTTTCGGCCTTCAGTAAACCACCACTTCAACTCATGTCATATTAACAATCAGCTGCAGATAAGTGACGCACGGAGGAATTCTGCTTATTTAACGCAGCCCCTGCGTGACGGACTTTTCACTGATGAAGCATACATTATGATTACGATAGAAGGATAATGACTGTAGATGTAATTATACAGGCACGTCACACGTCATGGGAAAAGGACACCGATTATAATGATGAAGTTTTTTATGTTGATGGAGATGATAATATTTGAAATTCTAACTACTATTGTGGGAATATGAAGATGTAAAAGTCCGTTACGCAGGTGCTGAGTAAACTAAGCAGATTTCCCGCGAGGAGTTTAACAATAGATGAATTAAGATTATGTGAATAAATACAAACGATACAAAAGCATCTGAAATGTAAAAAAACAGTTTTGAGAACTTCTTACCTGATTGAAAAACAATTATTGTTATATATCTGAATATAACGTATTAATTTGATTGAAAACTATTTATTATATCTAGTACTGTAATTTATAATGAATCAAAATAATATTAATCTTAATAAATCAAATTCAAGTAGTCCAACAACTGAAGAAGGGGGGGGGGTCACCAGGACATATTTACATGTATTACGTATAATAAATGTCTCTTGTAAACAATATTTGGTATTTCAGTTTCAAAAGATGTGGTTTATTATATAACCGAGTATTGTTTATAACATGAGTAGGAAGTGGGGGTTTGCTAAAGGCTGAAAACTGAAAAACGAAATATTTCGGTTAATATTGAAGATAGAGAAGAAATGTATATAACAATATTTATAGTACATTTAATTCGCTACAAGAATGATTCTATGCATTTTTTCGATCTGACTTATAGTAACGGAGATATTTCGAATTTTCTAAATTCTCCCCCTCTAACCTCCCCCCTCCCCTTTTCCAATTTCAGCCGTTAACGAACTTGATCTTTCTTTCTACATAAAACGACTAAATATCTAGTTTGGTAACGATTAAAAAATAATTGCGACCGCTAGAGCGGTAACAGACAAATATATATATATATAACGGATCTCATTTTCGTCATCTCCAATGTATGATCGATGGACATTTGAAGAAAAATTTCGAAAATTGCCTCATTAAGACGACCTCAATCTGCTAAACATTTATGGAGATGATGAGAGGATACTGAACTATTGATGAATCATTGAACGAAAAAATCTATTAACAGCGATTTCTGAATATATGCTTTATTTTATTTTAGTCAAAGAATTGCTTTGAATTTTTTACCATTCTATGCTATTATTAAGAGCCGTAATATATAAATACATCCACTCACTGTATCCAAAATATACTAACTTTTTTGACCGAATGTGTTCTACACTTAAACCAAGATCATTATTTGAAATTGAATTATAACGACAATAATATATGCAGTTATTTGGTTAAATATACGAATTATACAAAAAGTTAATTTACATGAATGTTTACCCTTAACAACAGGTCGCTTTGATCTCCGTTGCCGAGTGATTTCCAAATAAAGGGTCATACCTACCCCCCTGGCTTCGCTACCCTCTGTTCTGTAATGTATTTAATAGTATGGCTTCACTGAATTTTGTATCAGTCATCGCTGTTTAGCCTTTAGCTTACAGCATCCTTCTCAATTACTGCTGAACAAAGCTGTTGTGGGCGTAAAGTTCAAGAGTAAAGCTTCAAATATTCCATCCCATAATTACGCTGACAAACCTCATTTAGAAACATGTCAAAGAGACCCTACTTTACAAAGGACAATAATAATTAGATAAATTAATGCTTTAATAGAGACATCAATTTTTTAGACATGCAAATAAAAACATCCTATCACGGTCACTGAATGATCCATATACTAAAATGTCCGTCACTCGGGGGCTTCGTAAACCGAGCAGATTTCCCACGAGCTGGTATAAAACATTTGTGATCTAACCTCATCCCATATTATCTATTTATATGGAAAAACCTGAGTGGAAGGGTGAGGGGGGGGGGCACGGAATCCAGAAAACAAGAAAGCACGAATAACTCTCTTAATACTTGAGTTACACAAAAATGGCTACAATAACAATCATAGAACATCAAAGGTTTAACAAGATGGTCAACTAACATTTTACGATCCGACTCATAATAACGGAGATATTTTGAATTTTCGAACTTCACCCCTCTAAACCCTCACTATTCTAGATCAGATGAGTAGAAGTGGGTGTTTCCTGAAGGCTGAAAACTATAAAATCTAAATATTTCGGTTAATACTCATGATACAGAAAATATGTATAGAACAATATTTACAGACCATTTAATTTGCAATAAAATTAGTTCTATACAATTTTTCAATAAGACTTATAGTACCACAGATATTTCGAATTTTCGAAATTCCCCCGCTCTAAACTCCGCCTCCCTCAAGTCCAATTTTAGCCGTTAGCCAACTTGATCTTCCTTTTTACATAAAACGATTAATATTGAGTTTGGTAACAATCAAACATAAACTGCGACCGCTAGATTATTAACAGACATATATATATATAGTTTAGACCGGACCTCATTTTCGTCATCTGGGTAGGATCAATGGACATTTGAGGAAATTATTCTAAACTCGCGTCATGAGCACGACCTCAGTAGCTGATTTCCCTCAGAGGAAATATGGTGATAAAGTCCGTCACGCAGGGGCTGCGTTAACTAAGCAGATTTCCAACGTTTCTCAAGTATTTGTATTTATCTCAAAACTTAAATGTTCAATGAGAACAATATTTGGTATTTAAGCTTTAAATAATGTGCTTCATAACATAATAGAATATTCTTAATATTAGATAAGTAGAAGTGGGGGTTTCTGAAGACCAGAAACTAAAAAATGCAAATATCTCCGTTAATAATCAAGATACTGAAAAAAATGTACATAATAACATTTAAAGGACATTACATTTGCAATAAGATTAGTTCTATAACATTTTTCGATGCGACTCATAATAACGGAGATATTAAGAATTCTCGAAATTCTCTCCCTCTCTAAACCCCCCTCCCCCTGGTCCGATTTCAGCCGTTAACGGATCTTTCTTTTTGTATAAAACGATTATATATCAAGTTTGGTAACGATAAGACAAAAATTCCGACCGCTAGAGCGGTAACAGACAAATATATATATAACAGTTTTGAACTGACCTCATTTTCGTCATCTCCTGGGTAGGATCGATGGACATTTGAAGAAAAATTTCGAAAATAGCGTCATGAGTACGACCTCAATAGCTGATTTCCCAAAAGGGAAATCTGCTAAAACGATAAGTAGTAGGGTCAAAAAAATCTTAATTGATGACGTCATCACACCAACTATTTGCATGTATCTCGCACAATAAAGATCCGATGGAAACAACGTTTAGTCTTTACGCTTGAAATAAAACGTGTCATAATATATTCGCTAATTGTTACAGTGCGATGAATAAAAGGGGGGGGGTTTACTGATGGCTGAAAACTATAAAATGGAAATATCTCTGTTAATATTGAGGACAGGGAAAACATACAAATAAAAACCTTTATAGAACATTTAAATTTCTATAGGATTAATTCTGTACAATTTTTCGATACTATAGAGATATTTTTAATTTTTAAAATTTCCCCTCCTCAAACCCCTCCCCTCTCATTGATTCGACATCAGCCATGTGCTATTACATAAAACGTTTAAATATCGAGTTTAGTAACGATCAAACAAAAATTACGACCACTAGAGCTGTAACAAGCATAAATGTATGTAATTTTAAACTCATCTCATTTTCGGGGTCTTTTTTACTTTACGGCCGCTAATAAAATTTGAATAGAAACACATGATTCTGTTGATATCACGTGTTACTACTACAGTAACCGTTCTAAATTCAGTTATACACGGTTCAGGTTATAGATTCGTCGTTTGCTTTCTTTCCGGAATAAAAATGAATTTGATCAAACTAGCACACGTATTTCATGATGAAAATCAAGTGATACGTGTTTATCAGCGATTTGGAATCCTACACAAGGAAAGGAAATGCCCACAAGGACATGAAATGAAATTATATGAACGAAAAGGAAATTGTCCTCGTTGGAGATGTCATCTCGATCACAATGCCGCAATAATGTAAGTGTTTTTAGTGGAACATGGTTTGAAAAGACACATTTAACATTAATAAAAAGTTTATTATTCATTTATGCTTGGGCTAATGAAAAATGAATGAAGCTAAAATGTTGACTGCATGTATAAAAGCTTCAGTTCTTCCAGGAACTACCATATATTCAGATTGTTGGAAGTCTTATAAATGCCTCAGAAAAGTCCCAGGAATGAGGTATAAACATTTCACCGTAGACCATTCCAAAAATTTCGTGGATATCACCAGTGGTGTTCATACCCAAAGAGTGGAATCTCTGTGGTCAAGTTTAAAACGTAGAAATAAACGTGAATGTGGCACCCACAGAAGAATGATTGATTCTTATTTGTGTGAATTTATTTGGCGTAGAAGATATGAGAATGAAGATTATTTTGAATCAATAATGAACCATATTAGAGAGTACTGGTCTCCAGAAATCTGAAAATAAAATAAAAAAAGTGCCTGTGTTACATATTTGTTATTGTTTCATAAACATATTGAATTAATAATCTATTTTGGTTTGTTTTGATTAGAATGTAGAGGTTATAAGACCTTTTTTCGGGTTTGGGAAATAAATCACGTTAGTAACAGGTAATGATTTCAGTGTGAAAAGAATCATGTGTGCATATGAAAATAGATTTGCGGCCGTAAAGTAAAAAAGACCCCATTTTCGTCATTTCCTAGGTTGGACCTCATTATTAGCAGATTTACCGTAAGGGAAAATGAGATCCGTTCAAAATTGTATATATATATATGTGTGTGTGTGTGTGTGTGTTTTTAAATGAACCACATTATTCGAAGCTTAAATACCAAATATTATTTTCAAGAGCTTTTTATTATACAAGATAGATGCAAATATGTTCTGGTGACCCCCAGTGTTAAGTTTTTGGACTACTTAAATTTGAGTGATTGAGATCAAAATTATTCTGATTCATTATAAATAACAGTACTAGATATAGTACATAGATTTCAATAAAATTGATACGTTATATTCTGATATATTTTAGTAATTGTTTTTTTACCCTGTGAGAAGTTGGCAGAACTGTTTTTTTTTACGTTTCAGACGCTTCGCGCCGGAAGGTTTCTTATTATCTTTTATATTTATTCACTTAATATTCAGGGTGGTGTTGTGTTACCGGTATGTAGATTTATCTATTGTTAAACTCTACTTGGGAAATTTGCTTAGTTTACGCAGGCCTTGCGTGACGGACTTTTTCGTCATGTCCTAGGTATGATTGAAGGACACTTTAGTAAATTATTCGAAAATCGCGTCGTGGGTGCAATCTCAATAGCTGATTTACTGATTGGTGATGAGACAATCATTATGTAGTTGCTGTCGCTCGGGCAAAGGCACGGGTATGGAAAGAATTTTAGAGTTCATGTTTTATAATGATAATGTTAGTGTTTCAGAAATTAGTCTTAATTTACCAGAAGTAAATAGAGCATGCCGGGAAGAGTTGAAAGTTGGGACAAAGACTGTCTTGTAGGAATTATCTCTTTTGAGATCTATATAAAGTTGGTTAAATAAGTTATTTGATGAAAGTGGCATCGCATCAGATGCCGACCAGGGGGTTGGCCATTGTCCTACTCTGAGTACAGACTAAGCATCCCCCCCCCACTCTCTCTCTCTCTCTCCCCTCTCTCTTTCTCTCTCTCATTTGCTGTCCAAGTTAGTATTACTGAAGGCGGAGATATTTGCCGCTCCGCTTGACTCAACTCCTTTTCCTCCGGATCTACGCAGGCTACTGATAAAGACTTAAACTTTAAGAAAATTCTCTTCCCATTCAACTATACTCTTTCTTCTATCGCTTTTCAAGCAGGCTAATGGTGGAAGCTTGAAAGCCGTCCATAAAATATACGAAAAACGTGGTGGATTGTAATCAAAACCTTATATAGTAAATCTTATGTTGTTTATTAACCCTGCACTCACAACGTGAGATATTTGTTGCACATTTGACAACGTGGGGTCATATGTGACCCCATATAATATTATTCATATTGCTATTTAATTTGTAATGTTAATTGTTTATATTGCCATTTTCTATAACTACTAGTCGTAAACTAACTATTTATATTAAAAATATTAAAGTTAAATGATAAATGGGCGTTTGAAAAATTAAACATCATAGTATCACAAATTGAGGTTATATGTATTTGTACATAGAAACCAAAACTTACATTAAAATTTTTTCTCAAATTACATTACATTACGTTTTCTTTAGTAATAGTAGAATGCAGGAAACATACAAATTTGTTGGTGAAAAAATAATTTAAAAAAATATGGTGCATTGAAAATGTGAATAGAAAAGTGTGGTTAAAAAAAAAAAGTTAATCATCTACACAATTTGAACAAATACTTTGTCTGTGTTCAGCACATAAACTTTTATAACATTTAACACATGCTTTTTGTCCCAAAATTCCGTAGTGGACAACCCAGATGATTTCAAAACTCCAGATAAAAATAAAACTCCAAAAAGTGCTTCCATTTCAATAAAATCAACATGTTGAAGGTACCCCTGATCAGATGAAAAATTTGCCCTTTGTTTGTCTATTTCACTGTTAGTATGAAGAATAATTTCATTTATAATTTCTTCAGTCATAAATAAATGAAAAATCTTACTTACAGACGTTTCTTTGACGGCTTCCCCTTTTGGGCCAGGCAACTTCAACACGATGTTTTTTTGAGCCGTACGGGTGTTCTTTGATGAAAATGGTTTTCCATACCACTTCAGTCCGTTTCTCCCATACATCACTTTTCTTGTCATTTCTTGTTCAATGTCACTATCACTGGATGCTTCTATATCAGAAGCATTAAAAACATCTTCAATTCTATCTTCTTCTGACGTCCATCATCATCTTCACTTACATGTCCGTCATTTAATTCATCATCAGTACTTTCATCAGCAGAAGAATGTCTCAATTTTTCTTCTTTAATTTGCCGAAGAAGTTCTGTGCGAATTTCATCTTCCGTATTAAATTTTTTTTTTTCCCGACATTATAAATTGTAAAAGTAAAAATGTTACATTAACCACAACGTGGGTCGCCCGTGACCCCAAAAGCACTATATATGTTTCCTATGAAAGGTTTGAAAGCAGAGTGGCCCTCTGTTATGAACATCTTGTCAGGACAGGAAGGTATAGGATCAGACATGTCGAACAGCTGGAGTTAAAAGGACTTACACAATATTCTTAGGAATCGGGGGTCATGAGTGACCCCACGTTGTGAGTGCAGGGTTAATGCACACTCTGAAAAAAAAAAGTATTAAATTATTTATTAACGTCCACTTTTTGCTACTAAGGCTAATCGGGGCGGCTTATATATAGTTTGCCACCTTTTTCTAGTCTCGGAAGAACTAAGAATTTTATTTAATGAGTTTATCACTAAATAAATTCCTATTGCCCCGAGATCGTTGAGAATCGAACTCACGACTCTAGTTTTACCAAGAGAGATTAGAACCAACGCCTTAACTCACTAGCTAACCTGAGCACATTCATTCACTAGCTAGACTAACACATTCATATCTAATGATCAGACAAGATGAACCTATATGTCGCTACTGCAACAGAACGCTGACTGTAAAACACATACTAACTGACTGCAGACAAGTGAAAACGTACCCATGGCCCACAAATGTATGCGAACTACTGGCCGACAGTAGCCAATTTATAGATGATGTTTTTAAGTATTTAAGAAATAATGGATTATTTGATGAAATATAAAAGCTATTATCTACAATTATGAAAGTTATATACTCGTATAGCAAGCACTGTGGAATATAAGTTTTGCCTTCTTCCAGTTTAACTATTTATAGTTTTTCTTTTAGTTTTTTTTGTTTGTTTTATTTTTATTTTGTTTTTTTTCCTTTTGTTGTAAATATAGTAAAAATTTATATTTAGTTTTGTCCATTTTATACATTTGTGAATGTTAGCTGTGTAAAAATTTTAATATTTATTTAATTTTGTGAAATTATATTTTAGCATGTTAAGAATCGCCATTGCAGCGGCATGATTCTATCTATTTTGTACATTTATAACATTTAGCATTGCAAAATTTTTAATATTTATCTAATTTTGTAAAATTATATTCAAATATGTCAAAAGATGAATCGCCATTGTAGCGGCATCTCAAATAAATAAATAACCTGAGCACCCATTTAGCAAATGTGATTAGATGATCTAAATCCTCTGCTGGAATGAAGAAACACAGAACTTGTTTCTCCTACCACTTCTGCCATCTTCCTTTTTAAATTCTTGTGCGAGGTAAAGAAAGCATTGTTATCGGGGTAATTTTTGGTTTATAGATTGCAATGGAATTATCCATTTTGACTACTTTTGGCGTGACGCCTGTACCTACCTCCAATTGCACACAAAAGGCTAGCCTTAGAAAGCTGAAATTTCATATCTGGGATTGGGTCGTCTAATTGTGCACCTTCCCGTTTAATGGGAATCGCCTGGTGAAGGTGAAGGATGGAGGGTTTAGTATCTATTAGAGATACAAAAGATTTATATAGACATTTTTTTCTTTTACCATAAAAATATCTCTAAATTATTTTCTTTGACATATTCTTCATCCGGTGCGATAGAGCGGATATATTGTAAATCTATTACCTTGGAATAAAATAATTTTGATAATTAACTTCCAACGAACAACATGTTTATTTAATTCAATAGGAGTACAAGGAAGACATGTGGAGGACACATTTTATTTTCTTTTTTTCTTGTTCAGCGTTCACTAAAATCACACCATTTCACTAAAATCAGTTATATAATTCTTGTCCTAGCCCTACTTATAAAACTTTCAAAATATACTGTAATTACCAAGTAATTTTCGTGTATTCAAACTTTCCATAGCTAGTATATATACACTCATAAACACACACCCACACATATACCTTAGTAATCATCCATGGCCATTAAAAAGGTATTTATACGTTAATAATTGTTGCCATTTCAGACACTAGTAGTTGTTAGTTGTAAATGACTATACTTATATTTAATTATATCCAATAAGGAGGTCAGCGTGGCAGAGTGGTTACATATCTGTATATATCTATTTAAATATATATATATATATATATATATATATATATATATATATATATATATTCTGATAACGCTCCAGCGGGCGCAATTTTTGTTTAATCGTTACCAAACTCAAACATTTTACATATAATGTGTACATTTGAACGTTTTATGTAAAACTAAAGATCAAGTTCGTTAATAACTGAAATCCGACCAGTTGGGGGGGGGGGCGTTTAGAGGGGAGATTTCCGAAAATTCTTAATATCTCCGATATTCATCTGATTGAAATATTGTGTAAGACCAATCTTATTGCAAATGTAATGTTCTATAAATGTTGTTATGTATGTTTTTCCACTATCTTGATTATTAACCGATATATTTGCATTTTTTAGTTTTCGGCCTTCAGTAACCCCCCTCCCCCCATCTTTGTACTCATATTAACAATGATAAGCTGTTATATTATGAATCGCATTATTTGAAGCCTAAATGAAGAATATTGTTTTCATTGAGCATTTACGTTTTGAGATAAATGCAAATACGTGACGCACTTGGGAAATCTGCTTAGTTAACGCAGCCCCTGCGTGACGGACTTTTTAACATCAATTCGATTATATCGGTAGTCAGTGAAAAGTTACATAAATCACCAGAATTCAAGGTCCAACCTGAGTAGCCGGCGCCCCGCTTGACAAGCTGTTAGAAAACCCTCAACGTAAGGTGGTATATCAGCTGAAACGTTGAAGTAAATACATATTCCTGACTAGCTCTTTGCGAAGAAATAGCAGAAGCTCCTGGCTGCAGTTGGGCTTCGCTAATGGTTGTAGATATAGGCATTTCTGAGTAGATCTAATGCATGCTTATTCTTAGAGGTCCCCAGCCTCAAGGTTTCTGAGCTCCCAACATCCCAGCCTTTCTACTCCTCATACACGCCTGTCAGGTTTGACAGACTGTCACCATCGGCAACCTTCTCTCAAATCTATATATTCACTTCTTGAGACCATACTCTAGACACCCGCTCTATGCTTTCGTTTATTTTACTTCTCCAAAGCCTGTCTCCATGATTTCTTATGAAAAGATTCGGGAGAATATTTCGACATTCAATATCGTTGGCTCTATTGTGGTCAGTGTATTCAACATCATACAAAGCTTACACAAACTAAGCAGGCCGGATATCCCAACTTTGGAATAGGTTACTACTATATTTTAGCTAGGATGGGACTAAGGATTTTATTTAATAAGTTCGCCACTAAATAATTTCCATAGCCGAGGAGAGAATGAAACTCATGTCTTTAGGTTTACCAAGTGTTATTAAAACAAAATCAAATGGCTAATCTTAGCCACACTTGGTTTGTGGCTCTCTTGATAATTTTGCTGATTAAGTTGTTTGGTTCACCGACTTTTTCAAAATAAATATTGTTACGTTTATTACAAAAATCAGTAGTTTATTAGACCTCAGAGGTTAGTCATTGTCTCGCTTCTCTATTTTTCTTCTTTTACGTTTTTTGTAAGTATTGCTTTCTAGCACCTCCGGTGATTGTTCCTTCATTTTTGTTTTTTTTAATTTTAATTGGACTATTCACTTTTTACTATTTATTCTATTTTAGACCTCTTAACTGTAAATATTCATTTTTTATTCATTTATTTATTATAACTATTTATTGAAATTGTGTATACATTCTACTGGCAAGTATTTAATTTTTAATTTTAATCTGTAAAAATTGTTTTCTTATTTCTGTAAATTATTCACTGGGACACTAATTTAAAATTTTAAAGGTTGTATGTTTTAACTCTAATTCTTGACCATCGACATGTACATATATTTTCTTAATTTTTTTAATTAAATGACATATTATACAACGTTTTTATGGTAATTGTTTGCCAGCAGGGCACTGATGATGGAGCGTATGCTCTGAAAGCGCTCTATAGCAATGAATAAAAACAGTGAAGGAACGAGGCGTTTTTTCTTACCTGAGATAATAATTCCTTCACCATCCAGCACCTCAAAAAATGGGGTTGTTTATTAGAGTTCATTTGGATTGTAAAATTAAACATACACAAGCTTCAGAGTTTTTATCACTGCCGAATTTTATAACAATCCACTACACACTTGGTTAATTATTCTTAATTAATACTCAGAGTATGCACTGATAGCTTCACGGTTCGTCTTATTACACAGTCCAATACCTCGCTCACGATCACTGAAGTTCACAAAAACACGGCACTGTACTGTCTGAAACACGGCACTATAATGTTCCTTACAGAGTCACGGCACAACACTGCTCTTCACATAAAAAACATTACCGCACTGCAACTAAGTCGCACTGTTCACTAAAACTGCACTGAACGCACTGTTCATCATTTGAGAGAGCTGAGAACAAACTTACTAAACTCGGGTCGTGCCGGGTTCTTTTATAGCTTGTCGGGAAACATCAAAGCGGAATTCTCTGGACTCTTCTAGATGCGGACTGGTATTGCTGAGGATGGGCGTGACCAATGGCGGCACCATTGATCTCACTTCCCAAATAAGTAACTATCTCTGTTCAATATTTCATGTACATAGTTATTCATGTATGATCGTTACCAAACTCGATATTTAGTCGTTTTATGTGAAAAGAAAGATTAAGTTCGTTAACGACTGAAATCGGACCTGGGGTTTAGAAGAAAATTATAAAAATTCGAAATATCTCCATGACTATAGGTCGGATCAAAAAATAGTATAGAATCAATCTTATTGCAAATTAAATGTACTATAAATATAGTTCATACATCTATTCTATATCTTGAATATTTGCATTTTTCAGTTTTCAGCCTTCAGCAAACCTCCACTTCTACTCATGTTACATAAACAATACTTGGTTATGTAATAAACCACATTATTCGAAGCTTAAATGCCAAATATTGTGTTTCAAGAGACCTTTATTATACAAGATACATGCATCATACAAGGTATTGCCGAGGACGGGCGAGATTATATGTCGGCACCTTTGAGCTTCTTGCTTCCCAAATACGCGACTATCTCTGTTCAATCTTTCATGCACATAGTTTTCTTAATATGTTGTAGAGTCTTTGGTTTCCTTCAGAAAATCGATGTATTAATGTGTCTTAGGTGCATTGGAATATCCAATATATCTCTTTATCGGATCAATATTAGTTTTCATCGGAGCAAGCCCATGAAAACTTTTATCCTCAATGAATAGGGAGAGAGGCGGCCGATAAGCCTTAGTTACGTCTCAAGGAGCTTCACATTCTTTTCTATTGACTAAAGGCGGTGGTCGGATTTTAAATAGGATGGGGGAGGAAAGGTTGCCGGTAGGGGAAGCTGATTAAAGCAGGAAGATCCCTAGCCTGGGGGATATATCGAGAGGCTTTATCAGCCCTAAGCTTCCTCCCCTGCTCCCAATCTCTATGCCGCCGATAAGAAAATGACCAAAGGATAGCCCACATTCCTTTGTTACTAACCTCTCTCCTCTATCTTACATACATTCTAAACAGGGAGTGCCGTATGTTTATATCTTTGCATTTTCCTTATTAGCAGATTTCCCTTAAGGGAAGTCAGCTATTGAGGTTGTACTCATGACACGATTTTCGAAAAATTTCTTCTAATGTCCATTGATCCTACCCAGGAGATGACGAAAATGAGGTCCGTTCAAAATTTTATATATATATATATATATATATATATATATATATATATATATATATATATATACACACACACACACACACACACACACACACACACACACACACACACACACACACACACACACATTTTTTTGGATTCATTCAAAATTATTTTTACGTTATTTCGTTTTAAATACTTTTGTTTTTTGCTTTTTTTTTAAATACGTTTGCCTATTAACGCTCTAGCGGTCGCAATTTTTGTTTGATCGTTACGAAACTCGATATTTAAGCGTTTTATGTAAAAAGACAGATCAAGTTCGTTAATGGATGAAATCGCACCAGAGGGAGGGGGGGGGGTTTAGAGGTGGATTATCGAAAATTCAAACGATCTCCGTTATTATGCATCGGATCGAAAAATAGTATAGAACCAATCTTATTGCAAATTAAATGTACTATATATATTGTTATATACATTTATTCTCTATCTTGAATATTAACCGAGATATTTGCATTTTTATGAAGTCTGTGGCCGGGTATAGTTCGGATTAGGTCGGTCGTTTCCGTAACTACTCGGCTCAGGTGGGAGATTCTTCTAACCTTCCTATCGTTTCTAACCTTACCTTACCCTCGTTACTTTGTGAGATTTATGTAAATACGTTCTGTTCATCCGCCCCCCCCCCTTCTTTAGTTCTTGGACTACTAAAATTTGAGTTATTAAAATATAAATTATTCATACAATTCAGAAGCCCATTCAGTTGGGAATTTATTTTAATTAACTGAAAGATTTCTCATTACCGTTTGTATTTAATCATGGTGGTGTTGTGTTACCAGTATGGAGAATTCTCTATTGTCTCTATTGTTTACTCAGCCCCTGCGTGACGGACTTTTGCGTTATATAGTCAGTTATTTAAATATCACAACCTGAGTCTCCTTGATACCTTGACCGTATGTTCATATTTCTAGCCTACGCACAGTGTACGATTGGACTAATCTAGGTGGACAAAACTCTGGCCCGTATTATATCGAGTTATAAAATACATATATTTAATGGAAATTAAGAAACAGGAATTTTTGATCCGTTGGCGACCTTGACGATTATTAATTACTTGGAATTAATATTAGCTTTTTAGCTCTTCGTCTTCTACGACTTTTTAAAACATATGTGGCCAACCGGCCCATGGTAAGGTTTGATCAGTGCACGCGAGACATTTTGAAAAACCCAATTAAACAAAAATATTACACTACTTACTCCAAATGAGGATGATGAGGAGAGATTTGTGCGTCTTGCAGTACTTATAAATGCGAACAGTTCTTTTCGTTGATGAAAGTTAAGAAATCAAAACGTCGTACGAGGATGACTGGCGATAATTTGGAAAATTCTTTTCGTCTTTGTATCAGTAGAATTAATCCAAACTTTGATGGATTAGTTTCCCAAATTCAAGCTCAAATGTCTCATTGATTTTGGTGTCGCTATTTCACTTTCGTTGTTTGTAATAATTCCAAATATTACGATTTAATTATAATGTACCTATTTTTTTCATAACATTTTGTTTTTTAATAAATTATATTACAATTACATTGTCGTTATAATTTCATGTCTGATATCTATCGTTAAAAATTATGAACACTACTTTAAAATGCACTACTTTTAAAAGCGGCCCGCAAACGTATTTGCACACTAATGTTTGGCCCGCAATATGTACAAAGGTTGCCCATACCTGATTTAAATAAACCAAAATTAGTTATGTGCCTTGTGGTTTTCACGGTATGTCCAAATCTTGTGTTTATAATTTCTGTATTTTTGGCTTCGGACGCTTCCTCGGACATTTGTCCCACTGGTATTATTAAGTATTTTTTTATTATATCTGCTCCGTGCTCCAAAATATTGTGGACAGCCACTGGTACGTTGCACCGTGGATAGAAACTTATATACAGTTTTCTAGTCCCTTCACAGTAGTCGTGAAATTTTTTGGGATCAATTTTATAGCGAGAAGGGACAGCGGCAAGAATCTACCTTTTGCTGGAACGGAACGCCAAACATCATATATCGAATTCCGTTGCAGTTGGGCACCTATGAATAAAAAAAAATATATTTTTTTATAATCGCAAGGAGCTGCTAATATATCACGAAACTTAATTAAACATAGATCCTTTTAAACTATTATCACAACTTGATTATGCTTGACTACTGAGAAGATCTCTATTCGAATGTTACTTATAAAAAAGGGTCCGTCACGCAGGGGCTGACTAAGCAGATTTCCCACGTAAAGTTATACAA
This sequence comes from Riptortus pedestris, assembly GCA_019009955.1. NCBI lineage: Eukaryota > Metazoa > Arthropoda > Insecta > Hemiptera > Alydidae > Riptortus > Riptortus pedestris. Next base: position 25,762,576 of record CM032233.1, read on the forward strand.
TAGAGAAATCTCTATACGAGTGCCGATCAGTTAGGGAACGGCCGAACTAGCTTTCGACGGGAACCATAGCTCGTCCGTACACACTCCGTGTTATCGGCACTCTTAATAAAAATGCAAATATCTGGGTTAATATTCAAGATAGAGAATAAATGTATATAAAAATATTTATAGTAAATTTCATTTGCAATAAGATTGGTTCTATATAATTTTTCGATCCGAAGTACAGTAACGGGGAATCCCCCTCTATACCCCCACTCCCACTGGTCCGATTTCAGCCGTTAACGAACTTGATCTTCCTTTTTACATAAAACGATTAAATGCCGAGTTTGGTGACTATTAAACAAAAATTGCGACCGCTAGAGTGTTAACAGACAAATATATATATATATATATATATATATATATATATATATATATATATATATATATAGTTTTGAACGGACCTCATTTTCGTCATCTCCTGGGTTGGATCGATGGAAATTTGAAGAAATGTTTCGAAAATCGCGCCATGAGTACGACCTCAATAATCACTTTTGAAGACCAAGTTTTAGTTAACTATTAGATATTGATATGGATACATTGTGATAATGTTTTTGTAATTTAATAAACTTAAAAATACCTCTACCTGGAGACTTCATCACTAGGAAGCACTTAAAATCGAATTTGAGGTTATTTGAAGAAAAGTTTGAAAAAGGCATTATGAGTTCTTAGCAGATTCTCATTAATGGAAAATTGATAAAAAACGAGTTAAATAAGGTATTACCAACTGGAAAATAGAAGTTAAATTTAATTACCCTAAAGAGTACAGATGTTATACCACAAACGCGATAATACCTCTAAGTTGAAATTATAGTTCATATAGGCGGGTTGGAGCACCTTAATAAATTGGACGTATGCAAGATCTTGAAATGCAAACAAATGGCTGCCTGGGGGGGGGGGGGCCATGGATCATGGGGTCGCCACTAAGGAAATGAACTTTCACATTCAATTCCGTAGAAATGAACGGTTACAACTGTTCATTTAACAAACAACAATCACAAGCATCACAAACAGACAAGGAATATCCACGTCATATTCCAGTTAGTGGTTCAATATATTTGCTCTATCTCAGACTCTTAGCTAGAACTGAATTCCTTCTATCTTACCTGTGAACAGTTGTAAACATAATTCACGCTCATTTAAAGGAACATTTTATTTAGCTATTTAAAATAACATAGGAGAAACGCTTCTTTTCTTCCTTTTAAACGTTGTTTTACTCTGATCGTTGCACTCGCTTTCCTGTACACATCGATATAGAGTAAAAAAATGGTAATATCGGGTCAAAGAACAGAAGATTACATTGAAAAATTATGAACTGCATGAAATAGTTTAAACTAACATCTGAAAGTAATTATTTGTTTAATGTTCCCTTTTAAAGGAAAATACGAGTTCGTAAAATTTCAGGAGACAGGTGGCTTTATTTAGATGGAACGCAAAGAAACCAATCTAGGTTGTTTAGAGATAAGCTTCTATTTGCAGGGAGATATTTGAAAAGATCTGTAGTACTAGATAACATCAAAGTGTTGCCCTGAGTGGCTACATTTTCTATCAAAAGCTCTTCTGCTCTGGTTTTCGCTTTGAATTGCTTCTGATAAAATATTACAAAGAGGGCCTGAGATGCAATTTATAAATGGCATCCTCTCCTCTTAAAATAGCTATTGCAGTTTCCTTTCATATATATCCAAACAAGACCAAATGAATTAATTTAACATTTCATGTCATTAGTCATTAGGCGATAAGGAAAAATATGTCCGTACATCTCCATCATTAGTGTGTATAATAATTCTATGTGTGAGTGGATTTGAAAATTGAAACATGAAAATATTTCAAAGATGGCCTGAGATGTAATTTATAAATGGCATATTTTCCGCATAAAATAAAAATATTGCAGTACCCTTTCATATATATATATATATATATATATATATATATATATGGGAAACAGGTCTTTATAACAGGAAGTCTTCCCGCAAATTTTTTTATTAAAGTACAAGGCCTTTCGGCACTAACGTCCCATCACCAGGTGCTAACAAACAAAACAAAAAAAGAAAGTGCTTAGGCCAAGTGAGGTATCCAATAATTACATTTGAAATGTTTTAACAAAAATAGAATTGCATACTAAAATTAGTCTTACAAAAATTCCTATCTTAAAAATATTAAAATTGAAGTCAAACATAAAACGAATTTATTATAGTTTATATAATTAAACATATAGTTAAAATCAAATAAAACAGAAATAAATATATAGATATATAGAGCATGAAAAACATCTGTCTTGTATAAATAAGTTTTCTAAAAATAACTTTTATCCTACCTTTGCTGTATAATAGAAGCTAGGGCTACGGCTTTGGGGCCACTACTGGCGACTAGCAGAGAGACAGCGAGGCCTACTCAGCAGGACAGAACTCTGCATTTCCAATTGTACGTTCAGTCAGATACCCCTCCTTCTCTCCAGCTCAATGCAAGGGGGTTCCAGTTACTTAATTATTTTGTGGCATGTTCAATAACCAATAGAGCTACCTCGTGTGGAGCATTTTCGCAATTTCTTTTCTCAATTGCTGGAGGAACGTTGAATCCATTCTAGACAAATGCTCCCGGCACCTTTTCCTTAAATTTCTGGATGTTCTAGCCACATAAAATGCCCCACATTCATCACGAACGATTTTGTATATTCCTGACCGGTCTGACAGCTTTATTGGGTCCTATCATGTACTTAAATGGGATTTCAAATTATTTGGATTTGCAAACCCCAACACCTTGGATTTGGATCTTTTCCGAGACTAATCCCAGATAAGGCAAAGAGCAGCACCTTTCAACCTCTGAGGTAGCCTCTGGTATCCCCAAAGACTTCTTAAGTCTCACTACCTTCTTCCTCTCGATCATCCTATCAACCATGTGTATGCATTACCCATTAACCACCGCTGCGTGGTGAATAAATTTCACCTCGCGATAGTATTCCACTTTACTCATGGGTATATCCATTTTTTTTTGTAGTGGTGGAACGAGGTATTGGGTATCACTATATCGCTTGCAGTGGAAAATCGAAAACTTGAGGCTATTATTATATCTTGTTATTGCCAAATCCAAATAATTAATTGTTGCGTCTTCTTCTATTTCCAGCGTGCATGGAATGGTTCAGGGACAAGCGTTAAGATATTTTAATAATTCCTCTAACTCGTTTTTTAGAGCCACCAAAAAAGACCAATATGTCATCTACGTACCTTACCCAGTATACTAATCTGCTATAGAACGGATTCCGACTATTCATTATGTAGAGCTGCTCCAAATAGTCCTTGAATATCTCAGCCGCCGGTGGGCTTAACGAGGAACCCATAGGCAATGTGTTTTTTTTTTTCTGAAGCCAAAGGATCTTTGACAGGAGGACAAGGCGCATTATTTCATGCACGTCCTGCACAGTTCCGAAATGGTTTACCTCATCGAACTATTCCAATATATACTCATTAGGTATTCTTTTTCCATTTAAAACCTCTACTAATTTCTTAATGTTTATCACCGTTTATATATATATATATATATATATATATATATATATATATATATATGTCTGTTACCACTCTAGTGGTCGCAATTCCGATTATACGTTACCATACTCGTTATTTAATAGTTTTATGTAAAACGAAAGTTAGTTTTATATATATATATATATATATATATATATATATATATATATACACACACAATTTTGAACGGACGTCATCTACTAGGTAGGATCGATGGACATTTGAAGAAATGTTTCGAAAATCGCATCATGAGTACGACTTAAATAGCTGATCTCACCTAAGGGAAATCTGCTAAAATTGTAGCAATTTATTTTCATCTAGAAATCCGCAGACAATACATGCATATTACCTACCTGCAATTAAAAGGTTTTTATTTGGACCATTTTTAAGACGTTGCTATTACCGAGTAATCAGGATAGAGAAATTGAAGAAAAACATTAGTACTGTCAATAATTATTTGCAGTATGAGCTGAAAGAATTAATCGACTCTTTTTACTTCATCAAATAACTCTATTTGAAGTACTAACTATCAACGGCAGGCATAACAGCTAGTTTGAAATATACGTCTATCTCCAAAAGATAAGAACGTCTAGTGAACTTCAGGAACTAACTAGTTACATTGAGCCAAGTTTGTGAAGCTTACTTTTTCTAGTGAATTTGAGGGCAATGACATATCTGTCATTCCTCAGGGAGCTTTTATCAGGACTTCAGCAAATGGAGGGAAACTTTCCTTCAAATAGAAGAAAGTTCTGGATAAGAGACAAAACTAACTCTATTTTTCAAACAAAATGTTGACCTATATTACTCTAATCCTTTTTTAAAGTGAGCTAAGGAAAGTCTTCGTCTCTCAAAGTTCAAAATGCCCAATAGAACTTGGCCACTTTTTTAGAAACCTTAGTACCTGTAGAAGGGCTACCCAGTCAAGTCGCTTAAAAAATATCTAGCCTAATTATTGATTTCTAGCTGTCTCAACTACATGCAATGGTCAATGAAAATTATACCCGTCTTGCTATCATTCGTTTTCATAGCTTTATCTGGTACATTATTTTTCGCAAATCAGTTGACTAGCGCCTATAGCTATTGGAAAATAGCTTGGTACTTACCGAGGTCACCTATTTAAAGACAATTATTAAATCCTATTTAAAAAAAAACAAGTTATTCAAAATAACTCTTTAGAGCTTATTTGAATGACAAAATTTATGAGAAAATGAAAGTGTAAATTATAGTTTTCCAAAGCTGAATGATGTCGTGGAGTAGTGGAATAAAAGTGGTCGTCCCCGGCCATCGTCTGCCACATGAACTCTGCAAGGTAGCTATCAAAGTGGTGTAATAATAAACGGTCACCAAGTGGTGTTAATAAACGATCACCAAGTGGTGTTAATAAACGATCACCAAGTGGTGTTAATAAACGATCACCAAGTGGTGTTAATAAACGGTCACCAAGTGGTGTTAATAAACGATCACCAAGTGGTGTTAATAAACGATCACCAAGTGGTGTTAATAAACGATCACCAAGTGGTGTTAATAAACGATCACCAAGTGGTGTTAATAAACGATCACCAAGTGGTGTTAATAAACGATCACCAAGTGGTGTTAATAAACGGTCACCAAGTGGTGTTAATAAACGGTCACCAAGTGGTGTTAATAAACGATCACCAAGTGGTGTTAATAAACGATCACCAAGTGGTGTTAATAAACGATCACCAAGTGGTGTTAATAAACGATCACCAAGTGGTGTTAATAAACCGTCACTAAGTGACGTTAATAAACGATCAGCAAGTGGTGTTAATGAACGATCACCAAGTGGCGTTAATAAACGATCACTAAGTGACGTTAATAAACGATCACCAAGTGGTGTTAATAAACGATCACCAAGTGGTGTTAATAAACGGTCAAGTAGTTGACTATTGAGTACTCAATAGTTGATTTCCCCTAATGGAAATCTGCTAAAAAGAATTTAAAAAAAAAAGAGATTCACAAACTACGAAGATATGAACTTTATTGATAATTTGGTCTTAACTCCTCATAACGTCGTTCAGGAAGTCAGGTCTCACCAGGAATCGTCTGACAGGGAATCGTGGCCTGTTCGGACTTTGATAAAGCAGCGAGGATGACTTGTAAGTAGTTGAGTCTACCCCGACCGGCCGTACCAGGATAAGCCAACATTTATACTGGACGCTAATATCATTTTCTATACTATTTATTTATTATATTATCATACTAATCCATAGAAGAGACCAATAGTAGTTATTTATTATACAAGTGACGAAAGTAGATCATTTTAAAACTCGAGTGAAATGTTTACCCACACGAGCGAAGCGAGTGTGGTAATTTCACGAGAGTTGTAAATTCTACTTTCGTCACGAGTGTAATATTCATTTTTTTCTGTAATCGTGTAATACATGATCAGATCTAACCAGAATATGAACAAAATTAGGATGTTGTGAAGATTATGGTATGTTGTTGGTAGGTTATAAGCATGGTTGTGAAAGGTTATAAGCATTGTTATAAAACAACTAGTGATGATTGTGAAGTAGTGCAGTTATAAACAAGTGCAGGTTATAAACAAGGAAGGTAATTATTATTATATTTAAATTTTAAAATATATTGATTATTTCCACCAATAATTCATTCACATTTCAATTTATTTTGTTAAAATAAATTCTTACAATGTTAAGAAACATTTAAAAACCTTTAATTTCCAACTTCAAATTATTTTTTAATTTATACTTATTACTAATTAAGAAGGCAATTCACTTTCTTCACTTGTGAAGAAAGTGATTACTTTCTTCACTCTATTGCAAAATGTTTCACTTTCTTCACTCATTTCAGTTTAGTAATGTTACCATTATTCAACGATTACAGAAAAAGTATTTTATTTGTCAACATTTAGAACAGTTACAGTATAAGGAAATCATCACATCAGCCCCTCCCCCTCTTCCTCCCTTTACACTTAATTTAACTAACCTCAATATATAAGGCCTACTCCTTGCTATAAGGAAAATCCTTGTAAGCAATAAATAAAATAATAAAATAACATAATTTAATTATTTACCAATCGGTTATGTCACCATTAACATTATATATGGTTGTACAATTAAAATCAATCATGTAGAAACAATAAACATCAAAATGAAAAGGACTGTAGAGAGGGGTCGAGAGACTTGAAGAGGAACTTTAGAATTTTCGCACTGTAGTGAGGCAAGTGATCCACAGAACGACTAGCATGACGCAATTATATGCCCCGTCATGGCCCATCCAATTACAATTTAAATTCCTAATAAGTCATAGTACAACTTTTATAATAAATTACATTTGTTTTTTGCGACTCTGTCGTTTACTGTCATTAAATTAAGAGCAGTTATTCGTGAAAGTTAGAGGAAAAGAAAACTTCATAATTACTTAATTTGAGAGAAATTGAGGAAGGAGGGCGAATAAACCGGCGGGCCTAGGAGATAAACAGCACGCTATGCCGCCCCCCTCAGTGCTTTTTCATTTAAAGTTTGCCAATCAGTCATTTGAACAGACAACGATACAGCCAGTCATTGAAACAGTCAACAACTCCTCCGCTAATTCTCTATCCTCTTAACCAACCCGATTTAAATTTCCATTTCTCCATCATCTGCAAGAAATGAAATATCTTGTGCCTTCTTACTGACATCTCAACTCAACTAAAATGTCTACAAGGCTGCTATTTCAAAACGATTGGTCCCACTGATAAACTTCTGAACTATTACTTTTGTCAAATTAAGGGAGATATTTGAAACAAGACTAAGGATATTCAGAAAATTTGTGGATATTTAGAGAAATCGTTTGCCAAAATGTTAATGAGCCCATGGCTATACTACAGTATAAATTACCTAGTTTTACTACTAAAAAAATAAATAAATACAAATAAAAAAGTCGGTTACGCAGGGGCTGCGTAAATTAAGCAGATTTCCCAAGCGAAGGTTTACAATAGATAAATGTACATACAGGTAACACTACAAATGAGTAGGAGTGGGGGTTTACTGAAAACCGAAAAATAAAAATTGCAAATATCTTGGTTAATAATCAGGATTCATATCACACATTACCAAATGCATTTAAATGCAGGCTGTAATATTCTAAATATCAATCAATAATCAAGATATTGTAAAACCGTATATAACAACATTTATAGAACATTACATTTGCAATAAGATTGATTCTATACAATTTTTCGATCCGACGGATATTTCGAATTTTCCCCACTGGTCCGATTTTAGTGGTTAATGAACTTGATCTTCCTTTTTAGATAAAATGTTTAAATAACGAGTTTGGTAACGATTACACAAAAAGTGCGACCGCTATAGTGTAAACAGACATATATATATATATATATATATATATATATATATATATATATATATAGTTTCGAACGGACTTCACTTTCGTCATCGGGTAGGATCGATGGACACTTGAAGAACGACCTCAATAGCTCATTTCCCTTACGGGAAATCTGCTAAAACGTTAGAGGACTATCATATTGACTCCATGTTTCCCTTATATTTACATAATAGATAAACTCAATGAGCAGGAGTGGGGTATAACTGAGGACACATAAACTTCCAAAAAACTATTAATAGCAGCGCAATGAATAATAAACATACTATTAACTGCAGGAAAAAACGTTTTAGTATTATAGTAGTAAAATTAATTGTTCTGGCCATTTTTTCGTGATAATTCCTTATATAAGGGCACGAAGGGGCTTACTGTATCAGCCCTTGAAAGGTAGGCCTATGAATATGGTTTGCCCTCAAAGAAGCACAAAGATTAAACATAAAAACTCTCGCACATTTTGTTCACTGGAAGGAAATTGATGGATGTGATGTGGCTCCTTGAAAAGGCTATCATAAATATTCGCCTACCCCACAAGATCATCCGAGCTTATGAGACTCCTAATCACAAAATAAACATTAGTACGGAAGTTATTGGTCTTCTTAAAGAGCACGCTAGATGGAATCTCCCAACAAAATAGGAAAGTCACTAATTTATGTGAATCAGGCTTGGGCAAAAATTATATGAGTAATTATTATACAATATATTGTTTAAAATACCAAAGGTGTCAAATATTAAGCAGCTTTGTATTTGAAATGAAAAAAAAAATGCATTTGACATTTGAGCTTTACGACTACATTCTGAACAAAAATACTTATTTTTTTAGCTTCCAGGAAATTTCTTCAAATGTACATCAGTCCGGCAAAGTAGATCACGAAAATTTGGTTCTTTCAACTTATAAATACACACACACACACACACACACACACACACACACATATATATATATATATATATATATATATCTATATATATATAAAATTGTAACCTCTGTCTGTACATTGATTTTTTTCGCGAAATTTCACGATAACTTTTCGTTTCACATGTCATAGACACCATAACTGCATTTTGTTTCTTTGGTGTCTGTTTGTTTGTTTGTTTGTTTATTTGTTTGTTTGTTTGTTTGTTACCTTTTCACGCATAAACGGCTGAACCGAATTTTATGAAACTTGGCATGTATATTACTACTAGCCCAACTTAGACTTTAGGCTATATTAATATTCTCTGAGACGAACAGGAGTGGGGGTTATAAGGGAAGCCTGAAATTAAAAATAGCGATATTTCGTTTCCTATTGTTTTTTCGGCAAATATAAACATAACAAAAGTTGTTTATTTTGTTATTTAGAGTAACTTTTGTTATATACATTTTTTTTGTATACCGAATTATAAACGAGATATACGCTAAAACCTATAGCTGAAGTGAACAATTTTATTTGGGACAAAAGAGCCAACCGAAATAAATAAAACTCGGTATGTGTATTAGCAGTGAGGCCTTCATTATAATAAGCCATACCAACATTTCTATGGACGGGCAGGAGTGGGGGTTATAAGGGAAGCCTGAAATTAAAAATAGCGATATTTCGTTTCCTATTGGTTTTTCCGCAAATATAAACATAACAAAAGTTGTTTATTTTGTTATTTGGAGTAACTTTTGTTATATACACTTTTGTCGTATACCTAAGTATAAATGAGATATACGTTAAAACTTTAGCGGGCACTAACGGCTGAACCGAACTTAACAAAACTCGGTATGTCAATTAGCATTAATTCTTCCATGATTATAAGTTATATTAAAATTTTTAGGTTCGAACGGGTGGGGGGGGGTTAAAAGGGAGGCCTGAAATAAAAATTCACCATATTTACATGTATATGAGACGGGAAATATAAAAATATCGAAGACTGTGAATCCTTATCGAACAAATAATTCTATTATTGTATTAGCAAATCCACGGCAAAGATGGGTATCAACCCTAAACACTGGGACGGGTAAATGTTAAAATATTGTGCCATGTAAAGCCTGCTAAAAAATACCATAACCATTCAGCCTCAAATGAATTCCCGGGCGAAGCCGGGTATCTGAGCTAGTATATATATATATATATATATATATATATATTTATATATATGTGTGTGTGTGTGTGTGTGTGTGTGTGTGTGTGTGTGTATGTAGCAGCTCTATTGGTTGCAAGTTTTGTTAAATGTGGACTTAGGTGTCAATCGAATAAAACTTACGGGCACTACAGCTTTAAAGGCAAGTATACACATTCACGCACGCACTTATCATTGAACATTTCAAGAAAATGGACAAAAATCACGTCAATGACTGACGTAACAAGCACAACTGACCAAAATGTACAACTGAAGACATTTATACCCAATATTTCAAAATATTTGAATACGAAAATTAGTAATATTGACTTTACACAACACACCTAGTAACAGGACATGGCTCACTTAATATATGCATATTAGATTCAAACTAACTGACAACTGTCGATTAAGTTCCTCAAATGTCCATCGATCCCACACAGGAGAGGGTCGCAATGTTTGTTTGATCGTTATCCAACTCGATATTTAAACGTTTTTTTTAAAATAAAAGGTCAAGTTCATTAATTGGGTGGAATTTCACCAGTGGGAATTTCGAAAATTCTTAATATCTCCGTTATTAAACGCCGAATCGAAAACTGTTATAGAATAGTTATATATTATACAAGAAACGAAAGTAGATCATTTTACAACTCGAGTGAAACGTTTGCCCACGTTGTTGGTAATTTCACGAGATTTGTAAATTCTACTTTCGTCACGAGTGTAACATTAAATTTTTTCTGTAATCGTGTAATACATGATCAGATCTAACCAGAATATGAACAAAATTAGGATGTTGTGAAGATTATGGTATGTTGTTGGTAGGTTATAAGCATGGTTGTGAATAGTTATAAAACAACTAGTGATGATTGTGAAGTAGTGCAGTTAAAAACAAGTGCCGGTTATAAACAAGGAAGGTAATTATTATTATATTTAAATTTTAAAATATATTGATTATTTCCACCAATAATTCATTCACATTTCAATTTATTTTGTTAAAATAAATTGAAATGTGAATGAATTATTGGTGGAAATAATCAATATATTTTGCATCACAATATATAACTCTATTGCAAAATGTTTCACTTTCTTCACTCATTTCAGTTTAGTAATGTAACCATTATTCAACGATTACAGAAAAACAATCATATTGGAAATATATTGTTCTATACGTATTGTTATGTACGTTTTTTTGATTATTGACAGAGATATTGGCATTTTTTAGTTTTCGGCATTCTGTATACCCCCACTCCTACTGATGTCATATTAACTATAAGCTGTTATATTAAGAAGCCTTTTATTTGATGTATATTCGATAACTCCAATGCAAAATACTATACCATTAAATTTCTAAATTTATTTAACTCATATGATATCCGAACTAATATATCATTAAAAAAAATTACTATTAAAATTGTAAGGTATTCCATATTGGACCTGAAGCAGGAAATTAAATGAAAGTAACTATAAAGATAGGTTTTCATATTGATGGTTTGATTCCAACGGCGTGGGTGGGACCTCTGATGCATAGGCTTCATCTAGGTTACGACCTTAAAGTACATTTGTCATTGGAATTACCAATTTGAGCAAATGGGTTGGGAGTGCGAAGGAAAAACCGCTGTGAACGTGTGTCACAGAAAAACGTGAGATGAATTCTAGACTACTGCTGCCCATGCAATTCCATCCCTCTCGCCGAAAATATTAATGTTATTTCTAAATAAAGGATCTCTTCATTCAATGATAATACTTGTTCTGCCCCTTAATCACTACAAGGGCAATAATAGTGTCTTCCGTGACATTTATAATAATGCTGTCGCTCGACAAAAGGGCTTATCACACGGAGTCTAGTAGGAAATAATATGAAGCTCACTTTTGTCCTTGTGGTATTCTCATCCAAAGGATCAACGCAACTTCAAGGTTCTCATCAATTGCCATACAATGTTCTTCAAGTGTTAAAATAATGTAAATCATTTTAGCAGATTTCCCTTAAGGGAAATCAGCTATTGAGGTAGTACTCATGGCGCGATTTTCGAAACTTTTCTTCAAATGTCCATCGATCCTACCCAGGTGATGACGAAAATGAGGTCTGTTCAAAATTGTTCAAAGCGGTCGCAATTTTTGTTTGATCGTTACCATACTCGGAATTAAATCGTTTTATGTGAAAAGAAAGATCAAGTTCGTTAATGGCTGAAATCGGACCAGTGGGAGGGGGGGTTTAGAGGGGGGATTTTTGAAAATGCAAAATATCTCCGCTATTATGCGTCGGATCGAAAAATTGTATAGAATCAATCTTATTGCCAATTAAATGACCTATAAATATTGTTATATACATACATTTATTCTATATCTTGGATATTAACCAAGATATTTGCATTTGTATTGTGTGTGGTTGGCAGGAGTCGGCTATGTTCGGGACTTTCCGCCAAGAGCTCTGGCGGCCTTTCCGTAACTGTTCGTCGTAATAGGTTTAGAAATCCCTTACTATTGCAGTTGTTATTGGGCAGATTTCTCTATTGTAAGACTTCGCGTGGTAAATCTGCTTAGTTTACGCAGCCCCTGCGTGACGGACTTTTTTTTATTCAGAATGAATACATCTTTGAACATTTTACATGTAACTAAAGATAAATAAATACTGTAATTTAAACGTATTGATATTGACCTAAAGATCAGATTCATTAATGGCTGACATCGGACTAGAAACGAGGGGGGGAGGTGTTTAGAGGGAGGGGAATTCTAAAATTCAAAATATCTCCGTCATTATGAGATATATCAAATCATACTATAGAGCATATGGGGGCAACAACCGTTTTGTGAAAACCCCGATTAAACAGAAATAGTACACTACTTACTCCAAATGAGAAAGAAGAGGAGAGATTTGTGCGTTTGGCAGTACTTATAAATGAGAACAGTTCTTTTCAATGATGAATATTAATAAACAAAAACAACGTACAAGGCTGACTGACGATAATTTGGAAAATTCTTTACGTCTTTGTATTAGTTGAATTAATCCAAACATCGATGGATTAGTTTCCCAAATTGAAGCTCAAGTGTCTCATTGATTTCGGTGTCGCTATTTAACTTTCGTTGTTTGTAATAATTCCAAATTTTCCGATTTAATTATAATGTTGTACCTATTTTTTTCATTTCATTTTGTTATTTTAATAAATGGTATTATAGTTTCATGTCTAATATCTATCGTTAAAAATTATGAACACTACTTTAAAATGAACTAGTTTTAAAAGCGTCCCGCGAACATATTTTCACACTAAAATTTGGTCCACAATATCTAAAAGGTTGCCCAAACCTGCTATAGAGCCATCCATGTTGGCCTATGCTTTACAATCGTTATTTATACATGTATAAAAAGGTTTTCATATTATTTAGAAAAAAATAATATATGGGGAGATGAGATCAGTGTGTCATACCAACTCTTGAGAAATTTGGGGTCTTTTTTACATTAGCCCTGCATTTCAATTAGGTTATAATCACATGATTTTAGAAATACTAGTGATAAAACCCTTACTAATAAACTATTATAAACATTGGTAAAAGAAAGTTTTAAGAGAAACTGAACCACATTTATTACAAGTATAAAATTAACAAAAATAACATTATTTCGGTGGCCAATAAACCCTCATACTTGATAATATTGCATTAAGTAAGTCATCGTTTTGATGCCTTCTTCGGCAGACGAACTCACATATGTAGGAGTCTACCATTGTTCTCCTTGTTACACATTCACGTTTATTTCTACTTTTTATTGAGGACAACAATGATTCCAAACGTTGTGTATGTGCCCCAGTTTTCATATCAATGAAATTTTTAGAGTGGTTAACAGTAAAATATTTATATTTCATTCCTGGTACTTTTTTTAGGCGGCGATATGACCTCCAGCAGTGAGTGTATATTGTTTTTCCAGGCCTAATAGAATGGATAATACACTCTGTCAATGTTTCCTTCCTTATTAAACTAATATCTCAGAAGTATTTCTAAAATCATGAGATTATAATCTAATTTGAAATGCGGGGCTAATGTAAAAAAGACCTTGCTTAGCTTACGCAGCCCCTGGGTGACAGACGTTTCTCAGTTTGATCTTTCACGTAACGAAATTAAATTAAAAGGAATGCATTTAGATTTAAAAAAATAAAATATACGACATTTATTGTAATTGGGCAAACCGTATCAATAAATATATAATTCTAATTGGAGTAATGAAATGAGCACCATAGATAAAAGAAATCCTTGCATCAAATCAATGAATGATTAAAATTCAATTGGAGGATAATCCAACTTTAGAAGGCAGTAGTTCTACAGTTTCAATTCTACACACCTTAACAACATTTAATATATTTGCAAATATTTAAATTCTTGGACAATGCGAATATTCCAAAAATATTGTCTTTTTATTTATATTTATACTGAGCTTCAGAGCAAGAGTGATATTGCTTGGGAAAAAAAATATATATTCCAAACGTTAAAAAAAAATAAAATAGAAAACAACAAAGTACAAAAATATAGAAAAGAACAAAACACAAAAATATAAAACCAAAAAAAAAAAAAGCAAATATAGAAAACAACAGGGACGCCATACAAAATTAACACCAACAAAACTAAACAAAACAATGAAACAAAAGAGTCTATAAAAATTATTTCCAAATAAATAATATAAAAGGTTAAAATAAATTAAAAGTATTTCCAATTTAATGAGTTAGAGAACTAATTAAGCATATTAAAAATGAATAAATAAGTAGATGTACATATAATAGTATGTAAATAGAGTCAAATGTTTCGTGCTTTGTGATAAAACGAATACAAATTTTAAAAAAATGTAAGTTTACTTAAAATGAATAATTACATTCACAAAACGTTGAAATAATAAAAGTCCGTCACGCAGGGGCTGCGTAAACTAAGCATATTTCCCATGTGAAGTTTTACAATAGAGAAATCTGCATACTGGTAACCTTGATTAAATACAAACGGAAATGAGAAATCTTTCAGTTAATTAAAATAAATTCCCAACTGAAACGGCTTCTGAATTATAAGAATAATTTATATTTTAATAACTCAAATTTTAGTAGTCCAAGAACTAAAGAAGGGGGGGGGGCGGATGAACAGAACGTATTTGCATATATCTCACAAAGTAACGAAGATAAGGTTACAAACGACAGGTAAGGTTAGAAGAAGCTTCCACCAGAGCCGATCAGTTACGGAAGCGGCCGCCCTAATCCAAACTATGCCCGACCACTGACTTCATAAAAATGCAAATTTCTCGGTTAATATTCACGATAGAGAATAAATATATATAACAATATTTATAGTAAATTTAATTTGCAATAAGATTGGTTCTATACAATTTTTCGACGCGATGCATAATAACGGAGATATTTTGAATTTTCGAAAATCCCCCTCTAGACCCCCCCCTCCCACTAGTCCGATTTCAGCCATTAACGAACTTGTTCTGTCTTTTTACATAAAACGGTTAAATATCGAGTTTCGTAACGATCAAACAAAAATTGCGACCGCTAGAGCGTTAACAGACAAAAATATATATATAATTTTGAACGGACCCCATTTTCGTCATCTCCTGGGTAGGATCGAAGGACATTTGAAGAAATTTTTCGAAAATCGCGTCATGAGTACGACCTCAAAAGCTGATTTCCCTTAAGGGAAATCTGCTAAAAGTGTACAGTTAAAGTAAAAATGTGACTTTGGTGACAATGGTTATTTAATTAAATACTATTTTCTTAAATTTGCCATTTTAACAGTATATACATGTATCAAAAAACAAACTCATAGTCTATTAGATATCACTTCAACAATTAACACATGACAGTTTCAAATCACCTAGAGCTCTTCTTTCCTGATCTGCAAGTCTCTCCTACCCTTCTGTGAATGTTATATACCACTGTAATGCTTGACCCCAGGTATTCACTATTTTTTAATTTTTCTTTGACCAGTGATCTTATTATAGATCGACGGATCATGTTAGTACAATAATGATGTTTCTAATTTATATCTAGTGACATTCACCTTTTAGGTTGCTGACTATGTTTATTTTAGTTAATATTTTAGTTATTGAGCTGACTAAATACAATATGTATTGTTTTACTGTTGTCCTAGGGATTGACTTAAGTTGCTGTGTGCTTCAGCATCTCAATGTAATTGAGCAACCCCACAAACTTTATAAAAATTTGTACAATAAAGTGATTCTCTGGAATGTAGGCCGTATATGTTATATAGGCTTGCTTTTCTGGATATATCTCTGTAGATGAATGTTGTTCTTCCTAAACCTCTATGAAATCTTTCCTAATAACTCTATGAAAAAATTAGGCGTTACTCAAATTAGTATATTTGAACTAATTAATTATACTAATTAACCATTTGTATCTATACAAACTTTAGGATGAGCCATTTAGGTCTAACTTAATTAAGATATTACCCCTTCCCCCCACTGAACTCTTTTCAGGTTCTATTCAATCTGCAAATGTACGATCTGACTTTCATCAACAATGTCACTAAAAAATGAGCTCTGCTTTGGAACTCAAAATAATTATAGCTTTGGAATGTAAATAATTATAGATAATTTAAAAATAAAATGCTGAAAATTTGCGTGCGAGTAGAGTAATTCATTCGTAGCACAAACATATTTTTTGTTCTTGTGGAACTAAAATTTGAATGAGTAAAATCACTCTTGAAAGAGATCGGTTTTTACCTTTCTGAACGATATTATTGTAACGGCAATTGAAAAGTTGAACAGTTTTAAATTACATTAAAACCATAATACTATCACTTGAAACTGTTTTTATATCTATTATTGTTTTAACAATATCGCTCAGAAATACAAAAACCGACTTTTTTCTAACGGTGATTTTACCGCTTCAAATCGTAGTTCCGCAAGACCAAAAAAAGTCTGCCACGCAGGGGCTGCTTTAACTAAGCAGATTTCCCACGTACGTCACTTATTTGCATAACGTAAAAGTTAAATGAAAACAATATTTGGTATTTAGGCTTCAAATAATGTGCTTTATAATATAACAGATTATTGTTAATATGACATGAGAAGGAGTGGGGGATTACTGATAGTCGAAAACTGAAAATAGCAAATATCTCGGTTAGTAGTGAAAAAAACGTACATAACAACGTTTGTAGAACCTTAAATTTTAAATATGATTGGTTCTATACAATTATTCGATCTGAAACATAATTACGGAGGTATTTAGAATTTTCGGATTCCCTCCTCCTACTAGTTGTATTTCACCCATTAACGTACTTTATCTTTAATATAACATAAAACGTTTAAATACCGAGTTTCGTAACGACAAAACAAAAATTGCTGCCGCTAGAGCGTCAACAGACACACACACACACACACACACACACACACACAAATATATATATATATATATATATATATATATATATATATATATATATATATATAAAATTGTAACCTATGTCTGTACATTGATTTTTTTCGCGAAATTTCACGATAACTTTTCGTTTCACATGTCAAAGACACCATAACTGCATTTTGTTTCTTTCTTTGTTTGTTATCTTTTCACGCATAAACGGCTGAACCGAATTTCATGAAACTTGGTATGTATATTACTACTAACCCAACTTAGACTTTAGGTTATATTAATATCCTCTGAGACGAACAGGAGTGGGGGTTATACGGGAGGCCTAAAATTAAAAATAGCGATATTTCGTTTCCTATTGGTTTTTCGGCAAATACGAACATAACAAAAGTTGTTTATTTTGTTATTTAGAGTAACTTTTGTTATATACACTTTCGTCTTATACTGAAGTGTAAATGCGTTATAAGCTAAAAATTATAGCGGGAGTCAACAATATGTTTTGGCACAAAAGACTCTACCGAGCTAAATAAAACTCGGTATGTGTATTAGCACTGACGCCTTAATTATCATAAGCAATACCAACATTTCTTGGGACGGGCAGGAGTGGGGGTTGTAAGGGAGGCCTGAAATTAAAAATAGCGGTATTTCGTTTTCTACTGGGTTTTCTGCAAATATGCACATGACAAAAGTTGTTTATTTTGTCATTTAAAGTAACATTTGTTGTATTTACTTTTGCTGTATAACAATGTATAAACGAGATATACACCAAAAACTAAAGCGGGAGCCAACTATTTTATTGGTCACTAACGGTTGAACCGAATTTAACAAAACTCGTTATGTGACTTAGCATTAATTCTTCCATGATTATAAGCTATATTAAAATTTATAGGTTCAAACGGGAGTGGGGGTTATGAGGGAGGCCTGAAATAAAAATTTGCGATATTTCATTTTCTATTTTTTCTTTCGGTTAAGATGTATCTAAAACAGTTGTCACCATTAAGCTTCAGACCGCATCAAGGGAAGGGAACTTTAATTCATCCATGGTTTGGAAGACAGAATACTTTCTACGACTATGAATTATTCTGTTCAGTACGTTATAAAAAAACCTACATGGACAGTAGACGGGAAATATAATAATATTAGAAGAGTAAAGTCTTAAAAAACAAATAATTTTATTATTAACAAATCTACAATAACGATGGGTATAAACCCTAAAAACTGTGACGGGAAAATGTTAAAATATTGTGGAAAGTAAAGCCTTGCCAAAAAAATACCATCTTTATTCAGCCTAAAATGAATTCCCGGGCGAAGCCGGGTATCTGAGCTAGTATATATATATATATATATATATATATATATATATATATATATATATATATATATATATATTTGAACTGACTTCATTTTCGTCATCTTCTAGTTAGGATCAATGGACATTTGAGGAAATTTTCCAAAAATCGCTTGATGAGTATGAGCTCAATAGCTGAAAGAAGAATAGCCTAAAAGTGAAAGAAGAAAAAAAAGTATAACTTTTATTTATATTCTCCTAGTTGTAAAAATCTCTTCCTTGTATTTTTTTTTTTTTTTAATTTGCCTTCAGAATAATTTCTTTTTCTCGTTATTTTCACGAATAATTTGTAATTAATCTAAAAGTTCCTTCCAAATTTAACTTTCCTTTCCTGTATTCCTGTTGAGTAATAAATAAATACTCTGTTGTTAATTTTGAAACTTTTTGTGCCAAAATTAATTATTCATAAAATTATCCATCCATAATATAATATGAAGAAATATTCATTCTGTGATTTAACAGTGAATAATCAAAAGCGGGTGTTAATGAAAATTTATTAGCCGGTTGGTGCTATTTTCTTCAGGCAGGAAAAGCTCTGGGAAATGAGAAGGTTTTCATTTATTCTGTTAAATTGAATAAGTCACTGACCATACACTGTCTATTTCGGGCACACGTAAACACAACCATTAGACTTAATTAATAAATAAACAAAATGTGGAATAATTCATCCTCGTGAATAACGAAGAGCCAATATTGACAGGCGGCAATGTGTGGTATATTGAAACTGGTAATTTTAATGAACATACATAACACTTTGGCGGATACCCCTTAATTGAGGATCTACTCATGGCGCACGTTCGTATAATGGATATATATATATGGTGATGTTATTCTTTTTGGAGTTTTGGTCAATGTTAGTAAAAAATCTTAGTTTATGCCGATATTTCGAGAATCTTTATTATCTCTTCTTCAGGGATGTAAAATTCCAGGCACTACTTATTATAATATTGCACATTGTTATTAAACTAGAGTGTAAAAAAGGGTGTTTTTTTCTATTATTACTTACCAAAACTAAAGATACTTAAAAACTATTACACATAACTATTGCACTTAGGACTAGGGTTATAGTAACCTCCCTTGTTTTGTTGTTGAGGAGACCTCATCCCTGTATTATTGCAGGACTTTGGAAATGTGATTAATTTTATCTTCCCTTCCCATAAACGTCCGTCAGGCAGGGGCTGCGTTAACTAAGCAGATTTCCCACGTGCGTGTTGACATTTATCTCCAATTTTAAAAGTTCAAGGAGACCAATATATGGTATTTAAGCTTCAGATAAAGTGATTCATAACATAATAGAATATTGTTAATATGAGATGAGCAGAAGTGGGACTTTACTGAAGACCGAATACTAAAAAATGCAAATATCTCAGTTAATAATCAAGATAATGAAAACATGTACATAACAATATTTATAGACCTTTACATTTGCGATAAGATTGGTCTTATACAATTTTTCGATCCGACCTATAATAACGGAGATATTAAGAATTTTCGAAATTTCTCCCCCTTTAGCCACCCCCTCCCCTAGATCCGATTTCAGCCGTTAACGAACTTGATCACTCTTTTTACACAAAACTACTAAATGTCGAGTTTGGTAACGGTTAAACAATAATTGCGACCGCTAGAGCGGTAACAGACAAATACATATACAGTTTTGTCCAGACCTCATATATATGTCTGTTACCACTCTAGTCGTCGCAATTTCGATTATACGTCATCTCCTGGGTACGATCGATGGACGTTTGAAGAAAAAGTTCGAAAATACGTACGACTTCAATAGCTGATTTCCCACAAGGGCTAAAAACGTAATACCATTACTGCGGCTGTGTGTTGTACAAATAGAAGCTCTGTAGAGTTGATTTTGGCAAAGACTTAAAAAGAAAATTAGATACCGTAATAGATGAGTAAATTTGTTTCAAGTAGGTAATTATTAAATTAGCTGTGGCGGGCTTGGAGGAATAGGTTTAGTATTTCCACATGTATGAGAGAGGTAGATAGGGCCCTAGAGGAGGGGAGGAGGGCATTAAGTTTATGAATAATTTAGGGGAGTTAGGTAATGAAGTTAGAGGAACAAGCAACCCACCGCCGATTCCTCCTATGACCCACCCATCATTTACTAGCCCCCAAAATACCAGCCGATAACTAATAACAAAATCCCAAGTTCCCTCGAGGTGAGCCAGGATAGTTAAATAATTAATATTCCATTTGCAATAGAACATAATGTAAAACATCTCTAATTGCTTGCATTAAGAAGGTTAATACATAGGATGAATACCTTGCATGTATGTGTTTTAAGAGTGTTAATGGTTATTCAATGCAAGAACTGATGTATATTTCTTTATATTTCTGTTTTTGTAATAATAGTACACCTAGTGCTGTGTTTCCAGGAATGATGTGGGCTCCAGGACACGAAAACATCGCACGTACAAGCGCCTTGGACAAACTCGCCAAACATTCTACTCAGAGACAATCTTTAACTTACTGGCCCTACCAGACTAAAATTTACAAATACTACAGACAACATTAAATAAATGTCAAAAATGTTGGCATAGAACATCAGAAAATCATCTGCGAGAAATAAAGCCTTCTATGAGCCAGTGGTCATAAAGCAGACGTGACAATAGACGAGACGAAGTTGTACAAACGAGACTTAGGATAGGACACTCGTACCTCATGAACAGAACAAGAAGACCTCTATGCAGAGCATGTCATAAACCATTAACCAGTAAACACATACTGACTAACTGCAGGAACATTGAATACTTAAGAGATCCCACATAATATGTAACTTCTTACAGACAGGAGCCCACATATCGACAATAACCATAAAAAATTTAATTTGTTTTACAAACTTTTAAATCTTTTTGGTTTGGGCGTAATGGGAAATTTAATATAATTTTAGTTAATATAAATGTACAAGTATATAGGAATATTTTTTTTTAATAATAATAATAATAAATTGTTGTCTTCAATTTTAGTCTAATGATTATTTGTTGTTTCAGCAGATTTCCTTTAAGGGAAATCAGCTATTGAGGTCGTACTCATGACGCGATTTTCGAAAATTTTCTTGAAATGACAACCCACGTCCACCTCATCTAAATGGACCTCCCTAAGAGTCCGACCTCAGTTAACAACAAGCTGTCCTACTGTCTCCTCCACACCTTGCTCTACCCGCAGGGTTCAAACTTTATTGAGGACCTCCTCCTCTTAATTACTCCCAGACGCTGGTCTGGACCTTAAGACCACAGGGAATCATCTCCAAAGGACCCGTGGCCTGTTCCAACTCTGGATAGAAAGAACTCTGGATAGAATGATTCCGTAATAAATTCAACAATAGCTAATACAAACGATTTGATTTTTCTTAATGATTGGCACCACACATAATAACTACTTAGCAAAATCATTACTTTTGAAATAAGTTTTGCTAATTGTCTTGTTGTGTGGATAAAGCTTGTTGCTTCCTCAGAAAAAAAAAATTCCATGGCGCAGGGGCTGCGTAAGCTAAGCAGATTTCCATCGTGAAGTTTTGCAATAGATAAATCTACACACTGGTAACACTTAACACCACCTTGAATATTAAGTGAATGAGAAATCTTTCAGTCAATTTTAATAAACTCCCAACGGAAAGCGCCTGAATTGTAAACATAAAGGTTTGCCAACCTCTCAAAGCTGAACAGATAGATAGAAATATTCCTCACCGGAAAGAAAAACAATTACTGAAATAAATCTGAATATAACATATTGCTTTTACTGAAAACTATTTACTATATCCAGTACTGTAATTTATAATGATTCAGAATATTTTTTATCTCAATCACTCAAATTTTAGTCCAAGAATGTAAGACGGAGGGGGGTCGGAGTCAACAGAATATATTTGCATGTATCTCGTATAATAAAGGTCTCTTAAAAACAATATTTGGTATTTAAGTCTCAAATAAAGTGGTTTATTAGATAAAAGAGTATTGTTTGTAGTTTGTGATATGAGTAGAAGTTGGGGTTTCCTGAAGGCTAAAAAATAAAAAATACAATTATCTCCGTTAATATTCAAAATAGAGAATAAATGTATATAGGACTTTGCAAAAAGATTGGTTCTATACAATTTTTCGATCTGACGTATAGTAACGGAGATATTTTGAATTTTCAATATTATCGTCGTCTATACCCTCCCTCCCCTGGTTTGATTTTAGCCGTTAACGAACTTGATCTTCAGTTTTCCATGAAACGCTTATATATCCATAGTTTGGTTACGACAAAACAATAATAGTGACCGCTGGAGCGTTAACAGTCATATATATATATATATATATATATATATATATATATATATATATATATATATATATATATACTTTTAAACGGATCGTTCTAAAAATAATTATGTTTTCTGCCACTTTTTACACCACAAAACTGAATTTACAGTTACACATTTACTGTCATGTATCAGGACATTTGTGATATGAGATGAATATGACGGGATGATTTCATTTCAAGGACAGACCAACATTTATATTCTCAAGGGAAATAAATTCTATTCCAACCCCTCAAAGACGCTAGTGTAAAAATGGGATTGAAATAACAAACCTAACTGTACATTTAAATTAGTGCTAAAATAAATTGGTCATGATTAACACTGATAAACAAACCATAGATATCTGGGATAATGTTTACATTTTCTAATGCTGGTTTTCATGCTGATTATAAATCTGAAAACTGTTATGCTCTTTCACTCAGGTTTTTTTTTAATGCAACACCGAATTTTCCCAATAACGCTGTAAGGGCTTTCTTTAAAACTCTTCGTGAAGGCACTAGACAACAACTCAGATGCTTTTCTGTACCTATCCAACAAGTTTCCAGAGTCGAGTTATGCGAAAGTGAAAGAAGGTGTGTTCATATATTCACAAATAAGGAAGATCGTTGCAGACAGTCCCTTCGAAGAGTTACTCAACAACACTGAAAAACATGCATGCTTGGCTTTCATGTCTGTTGTAACCAATTTCCTTAGAAATTATAAATCTCCAGACTATATAAATATAGTGCATTAGTTCGTACAGCTTGATGGGTTGCAACATGTCCCTTAAGATTCATCTCCTCGACTTCTTTCCTGAGAACCTATGTTCTGTCACTGATGAACATGGCGGGCGTTTTCATCAGGGCATCTCGGTGATGCTCCATCAGCTATCAGGGTCGATGGAGTTGAGCAATGTTGGCTGACTACTGCTGGATACTCCAGCGTAACATGCCAAATGCTCAGCACAAACGCGTCTACAGCCAAGAAATTCAAACCAAACTAACTTTAAATTAAGGAACTTTATGTTATACCTATGTATTTTATATGTGTATTATACCTCAAACTACACGTTGCTATATATTTTATGTTAATTAGAACTCTATTCAGCAATATGTCCCCTACTGTAACCTCTCTGCGAGTTGTTTGCCTTGATGCAATGTTGAACATATATAAATGTTAATGACCGATACCTCTAAAACGGTGGGTGATAGAGACAAACGGTTTGCATATTTTTAATCAGCATGTCTGATTTGTCTTAAAACAAGTGTTGGATACCAAGATATCAGCCGAAAGATTTTTTTTGTTTATCAGTGCAATTCATAATCTAATCATGATTAGTATAAAACATGCTAGTGAAAATATTTTGAATTTGATATTTAAGTACTACAATTCTGTTGGGAATGAGTTTATAACAATTACATTCAATATACTGATTATGTAGTTTTTGAAAGACATATTTTTGCATTACTGGTTATTATAATGGAATATTAACCCTAGAACGGTAGTGATATTATTTCCCACTTATTGGTACTGATACGTAAATTTTACGTGTGCAACTGGTAATTGGTGAAATTATTCAAAATTTGTTAATGTTTGTGACTATTTTTTTTATTTTATTAAAACATACACATCCCTTTAACTAATATCTACGTTAATATCTAATAATGTGCACGGCATTCCTTTCAGGGGCTTTGTTCGAGACACGTTCCGGAGGTTGTGTGCTCCATTCATATCCATTCTTACTAAGCACAACCCCACCTTCTACATTTATTGTGACTGATCTGTCAATATTGTGTGGTTGAGAGGTTTTAGGTTTTTTGCGTATGTGTTTCTTCTCTTTCTTCAATTGCCTTGATGTTTTCTAAAATTTTCTCACTCTCATCGCTATCTAGCCCACTCTGTGTTGCAATCATTTCCGAAGGCTCAACCTCCTCATCACTTGGAGAATACTCCGGATCATCATCGCTGTTGTATCCATATCCATCTATTTCATAATTGTCATTTTCCCCATCTGACTCATCGGAGAGTTATTTCAACAAATTTCTGATTTCTTCATCCATTGAATATTTTTTCTCCATTTTTCCGAAACTATAAAAAGATTATTATTATTATTATTTATATTCTATCTATACATCTTTGTCTTTTTATATCAAAAATAAAAGTTAAAAACATTAAGAGAAAATAAATCAGAATATAAAAATAAATTGGAAGAAAATAAATTGAGAATAATATTAACTAAGTTATGGCATAAAACCCGGTTATTAGTAGCGATACGTAAATTTTACGTGCCAAAAAGTTGCGGTTAATAGTATTGATACGTAAATATTACGTATCGTTTTTATTTCAAAAAATAGTATTGGATGAGTGGGAAAGCTCACTTAGCTGCATTTGGTGGATATCAAGGCCGAATGTCTGGAGGGCTCATAGCTGAGGGATGGGGGTGGTGGGGTCGTTAACAACCGTTTGATAACAGTTCAAACCAGATAATACGTAATTTTTACGTTCACTACCATTCTAGGGTTAAAAAAGAAAAAAAAAACATTAACTGTGTTTTATTTTTTATTCCTACTAATAAATAAAGTATCTTAAAAGATTATCTAGCAAGATTTAGGTCAAGAGTGAAGTCAATAGACCCAAAGCAATTAATACAAGTGGCAATCTTGGTCTTAATAGAACAATGTAAGTATTGAAAGTTAAGGAGAAACCAAAAAAAATAAAAGGAATTCTAAGAGAGGGAAAGCTCAAAAATCAGGTCATTCGGGGTGGGGGGGGGTACAATTAAAAGGTTAAATAAAACAAAACAAAAGCTGGTTTAAATACTGCCTAATTACTTATGAATCACAGTGGAAAAATTACTTTCAGTTTGTACATTCACTAGTACAGACAAGTTAGTCACTGACAGAAATGTTCTACATTAAAATAAAGGTATTCAAATGCTAATTAAAATGTTTCCTGTTCATTTATACTACTGAAAAGTATTTATTTTTTATTGCTTTCTAAATACCATTCAAAACATTCAACACTAATAAGTCTCAGAAGACTATTATTATTATTTATTTACGTCCACTCTTTGCTACTATGGCTAATTGGGACGGGTTATCTACAGGTTATCACCCTTTTCTAGCCAGGGTGGGACTAAGGATTTTGTTTAGTGAGTCCGTCACTGAATAAATTCCTATTGCCCAGGCGGGAATTGAACTCGCCACTCGAGGATTACTATGTGAGATTAAAGCCAACGCTTTAACTCACATGGCTAACCTGAGCCACCTCAGAAGACTAAATAATGTATTAATTTATAGTAAATATTTGAATATGTTTATATTAAAATTTTGAAATTCTACGGAAAATCCAATGAATCACAAAAATTTCAATTAAACTCCGTAGTGTATCAAATATCACACCAATCGTTCCTGTCAAACTCAAGATTATTCTAATGAACCAAGTGCGCTAAATAAGTAAATTATTAAATTAATGGTAATGACCTAGATGATTCTGATGTATAATTATATGGGAAGGGTTTATTAAGGCAAAAATAAAATAGCTTCCTTTGAATTTCTTTTTTAAGGTCTACATATTTCCTTTCTTCTTTGGCTCTCTTGAGGTTAATACTATTTTTTTGTAAAAACTATTTTCTTCTATTTGACCGTCAACGGGAAAGGATTCGCCTAAATCGCTCAGCCCTTGAAGAGGTGCCAAGTAGGGTACAGGAATTCAAATTACTTTATCTTTGTAGACCCATCCCATATAATTGATAAATGGAATTAATTCAATTAACTAATAAATTCAATCAGCATAGATTGAACAGTGTAGTCTCGTGACCCATAGTCACTACACTTCGACACTCACTGGAATTGGAATCTTTGAGATTGCCCCCCCCCCTCCCATGAAACATGAAATAGTAGCTGACGACGGAGACTTATAGTTGGAAATAAAGTCCGTCACGCAGGGGCTGCAAAAACTAAGCAGATTCCCTCGAGAACTTTAATAATTGATAAACCTACAAACTGCTAACGAACCCACCGTGAATATTAAGTGAATAAATGCAAACGGTTATAAGAAATCTTTCCGGCGGGAAGCGTCTCAAATGTAAACAAACAGGTCTGCCTATGGCACACCGGAAAGAAAAACAAATAACTGAAACATTCCAGAATATAATATATTAATTTTATTGAAAACTCGTACTACATCTAGTACTGTAATTTATAATGAATCAGAATAATTTTAATCCCAATCAATCAAATTTTTGTAGTCCAAGAACTTAAGACGGGGGGGGGGGGCACCAGACTATATTTGCATGAATCTCGTATAATAAAGGTCTCTTGAAAACAATTTTTGGCATTTAAGCTTCGAATAATGTGGTTTATTATATAACAGCGTATTGTTTATGTAAAATGAATAGAAGTGGGGTTTGCCGAAGGCTGAAAACTGAAAAATGCAAATATCATAATTGTATATAACAATATTTATAGTACACTGTACTTACAATAAGATTGGTTCTATTCAATTTTTCCATCCGACCTGTAATAACGGAGATATTTTGAATCTTTTAACCCCCCTTCTCCCACTGGTCCGATTTAAGCCATTAACGAACTTGATCTTTCTTTTTACATGAAACGATTAAATATCGAGTTTGGTAATGATCAAACAAAAATTGCGACCGCTAAAGCGGTATCAGACAAATATGTATATGTGTATATATATATATATATATATATATATATATATATATATATATATATATATATATATTTTCGTCATCTACTAGGTAGGATCGATGGAAATTTGAAGAAAAATTTCGAAACCTGCGTCATGAGTACGACCTCAATAGCTGATTTCCCTTAAGGGAAATCTGCTTTAACATCTTGTTCCTCTTTCCTGCCAAAATGAAAATGACTACTTGATGATTTTCTTGCTAAACCACACGGTGGCGGATGCATCAATCAATTTTAACATATGGATCTATTTCAACCAAGTCTGCAGCAATTTCTCGCGGCGAAATTTCTTGTACGAAGGAATGCTCTAGCCTATGGAGCAATAATCTCTTGACAGGGAAGAAAATGGTTGAGACTGATTCTCATCCTTCATAGCAGCCACGTAGAAAAGGACCATTGACAATGTAGAGTAACTGAGAGAACTCTTAGTATCTGCCGACATCAAACTAACGACATAAATTAATTTCATTGAAGAGAGATTCATAAACGCTTAAATTTTCCCTTCCCCCCTCCTCCTTGTCTGAAGTATTTAAAGCAAAACGATGACCTATTTATTCCAAATTGGATGTTTCTTTTGGATCTTCTTTTTAATTTCTTATAACAAATACATTCTACAACCTAGAACGACGAGGTCGAGTCAATAGACAGAAAGCAATTAATACAAGTGCTGTCCCAGGTCTTTCAGAAACAATGTAAGCACAAAAAGAAAAAGAGTATTACAAGAGCAAAAGTTTTAAGAGGTAGAGAACCTGAAAAATCAGAGCACTCAAGGGGAAAAGGCAATTAAAAACTTTAAATAAAGGAGGACTATGGAGGAGCTAAATACTGAGCCAAATTATTTACTGATTACTGGGGCAGAATTATTAACCATTTTAAAATTGACAATCCTCAGTAAGAAAGATCGTCTCAATATTTTCGTAAGATTCTCAGGAAATCAGTGTGAGCCAACGGAAAAGGCAAAATGTCTAATGATTTTTAATATTTATTTTGGATATATCAATAATGAATAAAATACAACTAGTGTGCTTGAATGATTTCGTTAAGACTAGATGTTGAGAATATATAGATTCAAACTTACTGACTCAAGTACTTCTAATTGCAAGAGTTACACTGAACAGACATTCACCCACCTGATTTATGAATGTAGACTGACTCAAGACATACGAAGACAGTTAAAGACTCATATTCCCGATTGGTCTATCAGTCCTGATATTTTACTTTCAAAACATCTAAATTTATTAAAAGCAAATAGACATTGATATTCTTAATCATCATAGCCTTTGATATTCTTAAGCCGAGAGAGGAAAATATAATATAATATTAATATAATGTACTTTTTTTATTGATTATTTAATTGTATTCCTAATTGTTCTTATTTAATTTTTTTTGTAAAATTTAATTTTCATTTTCTTATCTACATTTTAATACGTATATATATTATTATATAAAATTATTAAATGTTTTGACAAAATGCACATATAATGCAAATATGCATAGGATGTGCAGAAAATAAAATCCCTCTACATAGGGTTACTATATAGAGGAAATACATAGATGTTGAGAAGTAGTTGGTGACCAGTGCGTCACAGAAATCCATGAAAAGATAAGACCCATCGTAAATACTTGGGTTGTTTTATAAGAACAGTAAATAGGAAATGCACTTTTAAATGAATCAAAAAGTATTAGAGTGAACTGCGGCAAATGAAACGAGGCATTGCAACTGAAATAACCCTCGAACCCATTATTGCGAATGTTGTTCTGTAGTACCTCACACAAGAACGAATTCCCTTTTAAGACTTTTATTTTTTATTCAAAATTTTGTCTTTGTTTACACTTCCACCAGAATCCAGCAAGTGTAACATCACTTTTTTATTCTGCTATAAAGAATTTTAAAAGAGACGTCAGAATTGTTCAGATACTCCATTTTTCATTGGATTTGGAAACTTTTTAAATTATTTACCAAGACATGAACTATTAAACACATCTCTTCTTGCATTGTTTAAAGTACAGAAAACAATTTAAAATAAAAATGAAGCATTAAAAACGCCACAAGAGTAATCATATAATTCCTTTTGAATTTTTAATTTAAGTAAATTGATTGACACAAATTTAAATTTTATGAAAATAACTCAATATCACATTTATTACACTTCGAATTAAAAATTTATTTCGTTTCTTCTATTTATTTTACCCTCATTCTAAAACCCTGCTTTAGAATAATTGTTTGAATTATTAATGCGACCAAAGTTTAGACTGTACATTTATTCAGTTCAAGTATGTTATTGGTCAAATAAACACTAAAGACTGTGGAGCATAGAATGTTAATTGGTGACGCCATGCCACAACTTTATTCATGTATTTCACTTATTAAAGATAAAAGTAAAACAACACATCATACTTAATCCTTAATTAAGATCTTTCGAAATATATTGGTTCAATGTTAACTTGAGATGAGTAACTCCTGCTCACTAAGGTTTAAAACTTAAAGAATGCTAATATCTTGGTTAATTTTCGAGCTAAAAAAATCAATTTATACTAAAAAATTATTTAAACCAGTCTTATCTCTTTATCTAGTTTATTAAAAAATGTTATATAACCAGTCTTTTAAAAAAAATAATTTTTTAGTATAAATTGATTTTTTTTAAAAGACTGGTTATATAACATTTTTTGATAAGTTTCATAGTAACACAGATAACTGAGTTTTAGCAGACTTCCCTTAAGAGAAATCAGCTATTAAGTACGCGCTCATGAACCGATTTTGGAAAAATTTCGTCAAATGTTCATCGAACATACCTGGCAGATGACGAAAATGAGGCCCTTTCAAAATTAATTATATATACATACATATTTGGCCGTTGCCGCTCTGGCGGTCGCACGTTTATTCGCCACCAAACTCTATATATAAAAATGGGCGTTTAATTAAAGATCAAGTTTGTTAACAGCTGAAATCGGAATGGGGTGAGGGGGGATTTAGAGGAGACGAGTTTTGAAAATTCGATATATCTTTGTTATTATACGTCGTATCGAAAAATGGTATAGAACCAATCATATTGCAAATGCGTCTATAAATGTTGTTATATACATATTTTCTTTATAGTGAATATTAATCGAGATATGTGTATTTTTTAGTTTTCAGCCTTTAGTGTGACCCCACTCCTACTAATGTCGTTATAACAATAAGCAGTTGTATCATAAACCACTTTATTGAAAGCTTAAGTAAGAAATATTGTATTGAATATATTTAAATATATTAATATTTTATGGTCATAACATATAAATGTTTATTTGATATATACGATGTAAAATATGTAATCTTTTATTGGCTAAAATCGGACCTGGAATATTGAGGAGGGGTTTCGAAAATTTGAAATATCTCCGTTATTTTATGAGTGGGATCGAAAAATGTTATGCGTCTTAAAATATCTATGGTCTGTGTGGCAAACTGACTTAATTTAATTAATACCTAATATAAATTTGAAGGTACATCATTTTCGTAATCTCCTTGCTTTATTGGCATTTGGAGAAATGTTTCGAAAATCATGAGTACAACTGCACCGCTAATACGACGATGAAAAGCCACCTGAGAATGAGCATGGAATAATAATAACAATAATTCCGTAATTAATAACTTTCTGAAATAGTAATAACAAAATGTCCGTCAGGCAGGGGCTGCGTAAACTAAGCAGATTTCCCACTTGTAGGTTTACAATAGATAAATATAAATACAGGTAACACGTGAATGTTAAGTGAATAAATACAAACGGTAATGAGAAATCTTTCGATCAATTTACAATACAAGTTAATAACCTCTACAACGGAAAGCGGCTGAATTGTAAACAAACAAAATCGCTTAATAGATAGACCGGAAAAACAAAATTTTAATGAAATATATATGAATATAACGTATTAACTTTATTGAAAACAATTTACTAAAGCTTGTGCTGTAATTTGTAATGAATCAGAATCAGTTTTATCTCAATCACTCAAATTTTTTAATTAAAGAACAAAAGAAGGGCTGGGAGGTCAACAGAAAGTAATTGCATTTATATGATATAGTAAAAGTTCAATGAAAATAATATTTGGTATTTAACCTTGTAATGAAGTGGTTCATGATATACCAGCTTATTGTCATTTGATATTATCATATAACATGAGTAGAAGTGGGAGTCTGAAAAATGTAAATATCTTGTTTAATATTTAGGATAGAAAATAAATGTATATAAAAATATTTATAGTAAATTTAATTTCCTATGAGATTGGTTATACACCCTTTTTCTATCCAACCTATAGTAACAATGATATTTCGAAATTCCTCCCCTCTAAACCCCCCTCTCCATTGTTCAATTTCAGCCGCTAACGAACTTAATCTTTCTTTTTACATGAAACGACTAAATATCGAGTTTGGTAACGATTAAACAATAATTGCGACCACTAGAGCAGTAACAGACAAATAAATAATATTTATATATATATATATATATATATATATATATATATATATATACAGTTTTGAACGGACCACATTTTCGTCATCTCCTAGGTAGGGTCGATGGACATTTGAAGAAAAAATCACGTCATCTCCTCCGACCTCAAAAGCTCATTTCCCTTGAGGGAAATCTGCTAAAAAATGTAATACCACTTAATGCCAAGTCTCAGTTTAAAAAATCTTAAGGTTAAAAAAATGTTAGCTTCTGGGATGTTTTCTGTTGTCCAGACGACATTTATGCTAGGACTGAAGTGGGCCTTCACTCAAGCCCATTGCTGCCACCAAACGGGAACCATGTAAATCTCCAGAGTTTCCTCATTCCAACAGTACATTGGTACGCACATGTCTCAAATAACAGGATAGTTATGAGTTTTATAAACCGGATGATTCTTATTGATACACGCTGTATATATATATATATATATATATATATATATATATATATATATATATATATATATATATATATATGGTGAGATGAGATCAGTATGCTTCATTCTATCACATGGAAAATCTACTTAGTTTAAGGAGGAAAACAATATTTTTATGCTATTTAAGTTTTCTTTATTCATTTTCGGTATATGTGACATTATTTTTTATTTACTTTAAAAAAAAAGAAGTTTTGCGATTTTTTTCTGCATTTATTATTTGTAATATTTATTTTCTGTTTTTATGGTTGCTTTCAGTCGTTTTATTTTTAATGTAATGTAATGACCAAACAAAAATTACGACCGCTAGAGCGGTAACAAACAAATATATAGATATATATATATATATATATATATATATATATATATATATACAAGACTGTGTCCACATACAGTTTTGAATGGACCCCATTTTCGTCATCTCCTAGGTAGGATCGATGAACATTTGAAGAAAAAATCACGTCATCTCCTCAATAGCTCATTTCCCTTGAGGGAAACCTGCTAAAAAATGTAATACCACTTAATGCCAACAAAGGCATAAATAAACAGACGTGGTGGACGTGAAGTACAAATAAAGCTTATTTTATGCGTGGTTAGGCATGGCCACACAAACCACACTTCAACCGGAGGTTTGATATGATAAGCAGAAATGTCCCTGTACTTATTTCCGGTATCCCAAATAGAGAGAGAGGGAGGGTAAAATCGTTCATTCGAATTCCACTTTCAAACTCAACACTCTAATTTCCAGTAAAATATTAATTACCTTTTGCCTACTGTTAATTAAAACAATTAATTACCTTCAACCTTAGTAATAGATTCCAAATTCCAGCAATAATAGGCCCATTTGATGATGATTTCTCTTTATGAAAAGTTCCTAATAACGCCAATAAACATGACTTTTATGTATTGATGTAAAAATATTAACAGAATTTCTTCAAATGTCCATCGTTCCTATCAAGGAGATGACGAAAACGAGGCCCGTTCAAAAGTTCATATATTTATATATACAGGGTGCGGCAGCATAACTTCCTTTTTTCAAAGCTTAATAAAACACCTTGTAAAATTTTTATTTTTTAATATAATGTAGGTACAAACATAAAGTTTTGTTTTACTTGGTTTTGAAGATCAAATCAGGTAGGTGACGTCCCCCATTCTCTCTACACTGGGTGCACCGATTTCTGGCGTTTGTCATAATTCTTAACAGCATAGCAGGCGTTATGTTGGCAATTTCTTCCTGGATGTTGTTCTTCAAATCTTGTAAGGTCCTTGGTCGGTTTACATAAACACGGGATTTCAAAAAACCCCATAGAAAAAAATCACAAGGGCCAAATCGAGGGATCGGGCAATGGGCTAAATTAAAGCGATTCCGAAAGGCACGCTGGGTTGCGATGACAGAACAACCGCTCGGTAAGTAGGCCTCAACGGAAAACGCACGCTCCAACACATGATTGCGACTGAACTGCGTTAGTACAAAACTTTAAAGACTTTAACTCTTGAACAAGACCACTAGCGCTCCGCTACTACGTCAAACGACTAAATGGCGCCCAATTTAAAAAAAGGAAGTTATGCTGCCGCACCCTGTGTATATATATATATATATATATATATATATATATATATATATATATATATATATTTGTCTGTTAAAGCTCTAGTGGTCGCAATTTTTGTTTGTTGGAGGTTACAAAACTGAATAATTAATCGTTTTATGTAAAAAGAAAGATCAAGTTCGGTAATGGCTGAAATCGGGCGATGGGGAGGGATGGTTTAGATGAGGAGAATTTTGAAAATTCGAAATACCTCGTTTACTAAGCGCCGGATCGAAAAACTGTATAAAGCCAATCTTATTGTAAATTACATTTACTATAAATATTGTTATATTCATTTATTGTCTAACTTGAATATTAACTGAGATATTTGCATTTTTCAGTTTTGGGCGTTCAGCAAACCCGCACTTCTAGTCATGTGACATAAATATAATAAAACATATTATTCGAAGCTTAAATACCAAATATTGTTTTCAAGAAACCTTTATTATACGGAATACATACAAATATGGTCTGGTGACCCTCCTCCCCTCTTTTTTAAGTTCTTGGACTACTAAAATTTGATTGATTGAGATAAAAATTATTCTGATTCATTATAAATTAGAGTACTAGATATAGTACGTAGTTTTCAATAAAATTAATATCTTATATTCTGATATATTTCAGTAAGTGCTTTTCTTTCCGGAGTGAGGCAGGCAGACCTGTTTGTTTACATTTCAGATGCTTTCCGTCGGGAGGTTTCTTATTATCGTTTGTATTTATTCACTTAATATTGACGGTGCTGTTTTGTTACCAGTATGTTGATTTATCTATTGTAAAACTTCACGAGGAAAATCTGCTTAGTTTACGCAGCCCCCGCGTGACGGACTTTTTATTTTCCCTATGGAAGAGGAGAAGACAGGAGAAAGTTTCCAAAGATTTTTTAAAAATCTATATAATTATAGTGGAGTTTTCAGGAAAGCTTAAACCATACAAATCTGTTGCTAAAATTAATAAAGTCATTAATGACTCCGCCTCTGAAGTTTTGTTCTAAATCCGCTGAATAGCCTTCGAAAAGTTTGTATAATAATTGAAAAGGATGTACTGAACATAAATGCTTCTCAGATCCATTCCAAACTTCCAAAGCCTATTAATTTTGGAGGTGGAGATAGTCATCAATTCCCAATAATAGAGGACGTGGGCTGCTAACTTTGGAATTCATATTAGAATAAATTGTTAGTATGAATATTCAACAAATACATTTAAAACCCTATTTATTCTATCACTAGCTTGAGTTTTAGTTTTGTTCATTAGTATTATTTCCTGGAATAATTGTGTAAATGAACATATTGAAGCACTAAATTGGGTATTTATTTGACAAGGTACTGCAAATATACTTTTTAATTATGATCAATATGGATTTCATTTAATATTAATTGCCTTTGAAGAACTAAATACCTCAAATCTCTCTGCTACGTTATTTTAGTGTCTATTTCTGGCGTATAATATTGTCAAATACAAGGAATTTCCAGCGTTCATTAAGTCATAAAATAAAATCCGGTTTACAATTTACCAAAATCAATTAAACTCCTGGAAAGGGAGGATTATGGAAGTATGTTATCTGATACATTATGTAATTCCCAATATTCTGTTTTTATTAGTTTAATATATATTCTTCGTATTTTATGGCAAGGGTCACCAGTAAAAAACATTTATTCCTGTGCAAACTTTATTGAAACTGCCCTACAAGTTTAGTGGCTTACTTGCCATCTCTTCAGGGGCTTTGTTGAATTAATGTTATTAGCAGATTTCCCTTAGGGGAAATCAGCTATTGAGGTTGTACTCATCACGCGATTTTTGAAATTTTTCTTCAAATGTCCATCGATCCTACCCAGGAGATGACGAAAATGAGGTCCGTTCAAAACTGTATCTATCTATCTATCTATATATATATATATATATATATATATATATATATATATATATATATTTGTCTGTTACCGCTCTAGCGGTCGCAATTACTGTTTAATCGTCACCAAACTCGATATTTAGTCGTTTTATGTAAAAAGAAAGATCAAGTTCGTTAACGGCTGAAATCGGACCAGGGGAAGGGGGGGTTTAGAGGGGAGGTTTTTTGAAAATTCGAAATATCTCCGTTACCATACGTCGGATCAAAAAATTGTATAGAACCAATCTTATTGCAAATTAAATTTACTATAAATATTGTTCTATACATTTATTCTCTATCTGGAATATTATTCGAGATATTTGCATTTTGTTTAATTAAATGTGGGCCGATAACGAACGTTTCCCGCCAAAAGCTAGTTCGGTCGTAACTGTTCGGCTCTCGTATAGAGATTTCTCTATTGTATAGCTTCACGTGGGAAATCTGCTTAGTTTATGCAGCCCCTGCGTGACGGACTTTTAATTTTTATATTTTTTTGTTTGAAAATTGATAGCCACTGAAGTGGTGGCAACTAACCCACGAAACATGTAGGGCAGTTTCATTAAAGTTCTCACCGAAATAAATGTTTTTTATTGGTGACCCTTGCCATAAAATACGAAAAATATATGATAAAATATTGGGTCCAGAATAAGAAGAATTAGTTTAATATAAATAAATATTTTAAATGCTCATTAATCTATTCATGACTGATGAAAATGTGAAATTTTAAATACCGACAGGAATCAAACGATCTTCTGTGGAAAATTTTGTTTTATGTTGAGTTCGATTTCCGCCTGGGCAGTGGGAATTTATTTAGAGAGGAACTCATTAAATAAAATCCTTTGTCCCACCATGACTAGAAAATAAATAAATAATAATACACAATATTCAGTTTGGTTGTATTTTTAATGCTCTTTTAATAATCTGTAGGTTTAATGTTTACTTTAACGGATTTAATTTTAATATATATATATATAATATATATATATATATATAGTTGTTTTTTTTCTTTTATTTTTTTGTTGGTTTTTTTTTTCCCTTTGTTGTTATTAATGGCTGTGATTTCAATGTTTTTTTTTTTGTTTTTCTATCGTAATGAGCTTTAAGTCTAATGCTGTTATTTAATAGTTAATTAGAGATGTAGTTCATAAGTTTAGTGTAATTGCTAATAACATAATATTCTTCTTGGTGTTTATTTAAATAACTTGGTTGAAAATTTATTCTGCCTTAATGAGTTGAAATGGTTTCTGTGATACCGGCGAGTGGGAGTAAAGGGATACGGCCGAAACCCTCCCTTACCAAAAAAAAAAAAAAAAGAGGGGGGAAAGAAAGAAAAAAATATTGGTTGAAAAATATAAGTTAAAAAAAAATAATGTAAAAAATATATGCACATTTATATATAAAAAATCAGCCTAGCGTGCGTGAGCCTGGGACTTCCCATGACTGGGGAACTCAAATACGGTCTGAAGAGTGTTGGGCATTGATAACCAAGAAGTTTTTTGCCCAAAATCAAACAAACAATGATTTTCGAGCAACGCCGGGTACTTTAGCTAGTGTGTGTTTGTATATATATATATATATATATATATATATATTTTATTTGGCACAAACGACTCAACCGAATTAAATAAAACTCGGTATGTATATTAGCACTAATACCTTCATTATAATAAGCCATACCAACATTTCTAGAAACGGGCAGGAGTGGGGGTTGTAGAGGGAGGCCTGAATTTAAAAATAGCGGTATTTCGTTTTCTATTCGTTTTTCGGCAAATATGAACATAACAAAAGTTGTTAATTTTGTTATTTAGAGTAACTTTGGTCATATTCATTTTTGTCTTTTAACAAAGTATAAACGAGATATACACTATAAACTAAAGCGGGAGTCAACGATTTCATTGAGCGCTAACGAGTAAACCGAACTTACAAAAACTCGGTATGTCAATTAGCATTAATTCTTCCATGATTATAAGCTATATTAAAATTTTTAGGTTAGAACGGGAGTGGGGGTTATAAGGGAGGCCTGAAATAAAAATTCGCGATATTTCATTGTCTATTTGTCTACGGGAAATATGACAATTTGGAGGACACTGAAGACTTACATAAAAAATTAATTTTATTATTAACAAATGCCAACAACTGGAATTAACCCTAAACACTGGGACGGGTAAATGTCAAAATATTGTGCAAATTAAAGCCTTGCCAAAAAATACCATCACCATTCAGCCTCAAATCAATTCCCGGGCGAAGCCGGGTATCTGAGCTAGTATATATATATATATATATATATATATATATATATATACATTATATAATACATGAATGTGTAACAGAATTGCTCTTGTGTGTGTGTGTGTGTGTGTGGTATACCTGCGTGTATTACACACAATACCTAGGTATATTGATCGAAAGTATTAGTTCGCCTCAGGTCAGCTCGGCTTATCAATATTTAATTGAAGAGGACGGCCCCTATAGAATTCCCTGAATTTAATTTGGATCCTCATATTGAGGATAAAAGCCATGCTATTTCATTTCATTTTAATAAATTATACTGTAGATATAATAACAAGGGGAATAATAATAACTTGATTAAATATAGTAATACATTATTTTTTATTCTTTTATTACGCAAAGAGTATACATAGAAGATTTGGGCTTCTTTTTTTTTTAGCTTAAAGGAATCTATAATATAATATAGATATAAATTTTAGCAGTTTTCCCTTAAGGGAAATCAGCTATTGAGGTTGTACTCATGACGCGATTTTCGAAATTTTTCTTCAAATGTCCATCGATCCTACCCAGGAGATGACGAAAATGAGGTCCGTTCAAAACTGTATAAATATATCTATATATATATATATATATATATATATATATATATATATATATTTGAAGAGGTGACTTGTAATTCGTCAGACGGCACTCCAAGAAGAGCGGACATAGTAGCCATAATGAAAAATGAAAAAAAAGGCCTCATACTAGATCCTACTGTCCGTTTTGAGATGCACAAAAATTAAGCTGACGAGGTGGATCAAGAGAAAAAATCAATATATGAGCCGTGCTGCCCGTATTTCTCAAAAAAATATCAAATACAAGATTGGGCGGTTATGGGACTACTATTCGGCTCAAGATGAGTCCTCCACCAAAAAGCGGTGAACACATTAATAGACCATGGGCTGGCAAAAGATGATTTGAAGGAGTTATCGACACTTATCCTAAAATCATCGATAAGAATCGTCAATCACCATTTATACAAAAAATAAAGATGATAAAGTTGCACTCTCACCTGAGATACCCCCCTAACCTGCACGCATTCAATTTATTCCAAATTTTCATTTAAAATTTAAACAAAATTTAAAAAATAAAACATCATTACCAAGAAATTGGCAGATTAGGAGGCTGACCGCACAGGTACCCTCAGAAAGAGGGCAGCTTATTTTGTTTGTTTGTATATATATATATTAGTCTGTTACCGCTCTAGTGGTCGCAATTATTATTTAATTGTAACCAAACTCGATATTTAGTCGTTTTATGTAAAAAGAAAGATCAAGTTCGTTAACGGCTGAAATCGGACCATTGGGAGGGGGGGGGGGTTTAGAGGGGAGGATTTTTGAAAATTCGAAATATCTCCGTTATCATACGTCGGATCAAAACATTGTATAGAACCAATCTTATTGCAAATTAAATTTACTATAAATATTGTTTTATACATTTATTCTATATCTTCAATATTAACCGTGATTTTTATATTTTTATTAAATGTGGGCCGATAACGAACGTTTCAGGCCAAAAGCTAGTTCGGCCCTAATTGTTCGGCACTCGTATAGAGATTTGAAGCTTAAATACCATATATTGGTCTCCTTGAACTTTTAAGATTTGAGATAAATGTCAACACGCAAGTGGGAAATCTGCTTAGTTTACGCAGCCCCTGCGTGACGGACTTTTTAATGTATCCACTTGCGTCATCAAAGCCTAGGCTGAAATGATGGGCTCTCGAAAAATGTTTTCGAACATCGCGTCATGAATACAAACCAAATAGCTGACTTCCCTGAAGTGAAATCTGGTAAGAACTAGGATCTCCTGCATAGAGACAAGACAAGACTTGAGGTTTTATGTTTTTCTATTTCTAGTTCAAAAGACATTTACTAATTAAGAGTTTATTAAAAAAAGGCGAAACATGTAGAGTTTCTAATAAAGTGGAGTGAAAGAAGGCAGTGTTTCGTGTTTTATGACCTCCTGCCACCATTCCATTAGTGAATGAGATACGGTCACAACTCTATAATAAAAGAAATTTAGAGTACCTCCTCTGGTGAGATATTATGATAGGAACTTCATAAAATGTAGATATCTGCTTTAAGAGGAGGATGAAGACATTCGATAATGTCCTTAAAGAACTAAATAAACCCTGTTATGAGAAAAGGGATATGTGCATTATAATACTTATGTTAACGTTAGCAGATTCCTCTTAAGAGAAATTAGCTATTCAGGTTCCACTTACGTCGTCTTTTTCATAGAAATAAAATAAAAAAAAGGTTTCGTCCGTCTATCAAAAATGACGAGAATTACATCTTCTCTCTCAATTTCTCTTTCTCTCTCACTAAACATACTCTAAAGCGAAAAGTCTACAATCGTTCTTCATAACTGGAATATTAAGCAAGTTATTTGTACTTTTTTATTAGCAGATATTCCTTGAGAAAAATCAGGTGTTGAGATCGTACTCATGACGCAATTTTTGAAAATTTTCTTCAAATGTCCATCGATCCTACCCAGATGACGAAAATGAGGTCCGTTCAAAAATAACTAAATAAATAATATATATATATATATATATATATATATATATATATATATATATATATATATATACTAGCACAGACTCCCGGCTTCTGCTTTAGTTTTTAATGTATATCTCGTTTATACTTTGTTATACGTCAAAAGTGAATATAATAAATGTTACTTCAAATAAAAAAAAATAACTACTTTTGTCATATGCATATTTGCAGAAAAACGAATAGAAAACGAAATACCGCTATTTTTAAATTCAGGCCTCCCTTACAACCCCCACTCCTGCCCGTCCCTAGAAATGTTGGTATGGCTTATTAAAATGAAGGCGTTAGTGCTAATACACATACCGAATTTTATTTAGTTCGGTTGAGTCTTTTGTTCACTTCCGCTATAGGTTTTAGCGTATATCTCGTTTATAATTCGGTATAAGAAAAAAATTCAGGCTTTCCTTATAACCACCACTTCTGTTTGTCTCCGAGAATATTAATATAGCCTGAAGTCTAAGTTGGGTAAGTAGTAATATACATACCAAGTTTCATAAAATACGGTTCAGCCGTTTTTGCGTGAAAAGGTAACAAACAAACAGACACGAAAGAAACAAAATGCAGTTATGGTGTCTATGACATGTGAAACGAAAAGTTATCGAAAAAAAATCAATGTACAGACAGAGGTCACAATTTTATATATATATATATATATATATATATATATATATATATATATATATATTGTATGTTAATGCTCTAGCGTTCGCAATTTTGGTTTGCTCGTTACCAAACTCGATATTTAAACTTTTTATGTAAAAATAATGATCTTCTTTTCTTCTTCTCCTACCTCCATCGTGCCGATAAGCGTGGAGGAGCCGCCTCAGTCCACTTTGCCCAGTTGGGTCTGTCCGCCGCTAGTCTCCTCATCTCTGGCGCGGTCTTGCCCCTTTCTGCTCCTAATCGAGCTACGTAGTCCTGGTAAGTCTAGGTCTACCACGGGGTCGTTTGCCTTCTGGCTGTGCTTCATATAACCATTTGGCCTTTCTTGTATCCCCCATTGGGTTGACATGGCCAAACCACTTAAGTTGGCGCTCCTCAACTCCTCTCCAATCGGTCTCACCCCAAGGTCCTCTCTTATCCGCTCATTTCTGATGCGGTCTCGCCTTGTTTTTCCCGCAATGCACCTTAGGTATCTCATTTCTGCTGCCTTGAGTTTGCTTGCGTGGTTGTCCACTAAGGTCCAACTCTCTGCACCATACAAAAGCACTGGTAGAAAGACCGCTTTGTAGATTCTGAGTTTGGTTGATCTACTCAATTCTTCCTTGGCAATTAGGGTGTTACGTATTTGGTAGAAAATTCCATTGGCCTGACTCACCCTATTCAAGACCTTCTGATCTATCCTACCATCCCTGCATATGAGTGTGCCAAGATACTTATAGGTGTCAACCATCTCAAGTGGTACGCCATTGCAGGTGACATTAACGTCTTCCTCTTCTCTTCCTACACACATAGCCTTACTTTTCTTGACATTTATGTCCATTCCTTAAAAATAATGATCATGTTCGTTAAAATCGGACCGGAAGGAGGGTGAGGGGGTTTAGAGGAGGAGAATTTCGAAATATCTTCGTCGTTGTGCGTCTGATCAAAAAATTGTATAGATTCAATATCATTTCAAACGTAATGTTCTATAAATGTTGTTGTTTACATGTTTTCTCTACATTGAATACTAACCGAGATATTTCCATATTTCAGTTTTCGGCCATCAGTAAAACCCATTCCACTCATGTCATATTAACTATAAGCTGTTATATTATGAACCACTTCATTCTAAGGTCAAACACCAAATATGGTTTTCATTGAACTGTTAATTTGTAAGACACATGCAAATACATCTTGAGATGACGTCATCGATTAAGATTTTCTGCTCTTTACCCGAAAATGTTTATTTGATTTTACTCGATAGTTAGTCAACACTAAAGACGATATTTGTTATTGACTGAACTTGGAACTGGAATATTGGAGGTTTAGAAAGGGGTTGGGAAATTATAAAATTCAAAAT
Source organism: Riptortus pedestris (assembly GCA_019009955.1). NCBI lineage: Eukaryota > Metazoa > Arthropoda > Insecta > Hemiptera > Alydidae > Riptortus > Riptortus pedestris. The sequence continues at coordinate 25,805,502 of CM032233.1, forward strand.
ATTTCCGTTAATATGAGTCGGACCATAAAATGTTGTATAACCGATCTTGTTAAACTTTTGATTTCCTGCAATTGTTGCTTTATTCATTTTTTGGTAACTCAAGTATTATGGGAGTTACTAGTACTTTCATATTTTCTGCCTTCGGTACCCCCCGCCCTTCTGCTCATCGATTTTTTACATACAAATAGAGAATACGTGGTGATATGAGATCAAAAGTGATATATCAGCAATTGAGAAATCTGCTTATTTAACGCAGCCCCTGCGAAACAGACTTTTTTTAGTCCCCGCTTGTAACCGAGCGCTAAAAATCACGTTGCCAGCGTACATTTTCAATTTCTGTTTACATATGCTTTATACTCCGGGTATAGGTGGTAAGATGAGATGAACAGTGTTTCATTGTGGTGTGTGGTCTTTAATTACGAAACCCATAACTAAAAGCAACCTTCTTAAAGTCATGTTATTGAAGAAATCCAGAATATCCAGCCGTCTCAGTTTTCTTTTCCTCTCAATTTTCCAGAACGAGTATTTAGTACCTAGACAGAGGTTTCTAGAGAAAAGGCGTAGTGCTAGTCTCATCTCATCATGTTATTCATTGAGTTTTTCTAGTACGTGAATTGAGAGTTAATGTTGGGTTCTGAGGGCATAAGCCGAGACCTTTAGTCGTTTTTCTTTGCAGTTTTCTAGGAACGTGCTTAGAGGGCTTTGAGGTCGAAGGGATCATGATGGTCACAGCTTAGCTGTTTCCCTTATCCATTTTTCTGAACATACGATGTGTAGGTCAAAAATAACTTCGCAAAAAAGTAAAACGCCTTGCCACGCCTTAACAGTTTAACAATTGGCTTTCAAAACTTCATGATTCTTCTTTTCTTTTTTTTTTTGCTTTGAACGTGTTCCCAAACAAATTGTTAGACTGGCAACAGTTTGAAGCCGAATAAAAAGCTCACGTCTCGAAAAAGTTATTAATTTCTTTATAAAAATACTATCACTTCCTGATAATAGAACACCATGAAAATGCTTCAATTGACTAAGCACTTGGATACCAGCAGTTATAAATGCGTAGCACAAATAAAATAAATAGCATACATAATAAATAAATATAGCATACTGAACAAAACACTTCAGTGATATGTCGAGTGAAAAAACCTGTTTTGTAAAAAAAAATCAATTTTAAAAAGAGTAAAAAATCAAACATTTTCTAAACAGTCCATCATATAACCCATTTTATTGAGAGATGGTATCTTACTATACCAGTCCTCAACCCGAAAATTATCGCAAACCCATTGTGAAAATAAAGTAAATAAGATTAACCAAGTTAGAATTTCAAACATTGGTAATGTTATATTCTATCGAAATAAAAAAATGAAATCCGACAAACTCTGTTAAAAATGGCAGCGAAGCTAGTTATCATAGAAAACACTCCCTCTCTTAAAGTTATGGGCTATCAAAAGCTCCATCTTACTGCGAAATAGGAAAGGTCATTCTCGAGAAGGATGTAACGTAAACTAAAATCCGCCATTGTACAAAGGTGATTTCGTTCAGATTTAACTGCTCTTTCGGTCCTCATTTCAGTCCAAAATTTTGCCGAGTGTTATGTATTCGCCCGAATTTCAAGGTAATTTTTGATGTAGATCAGTTTTACTATTTTAACCCTCGGTCGAGCGCGTCAAGAATCTTCCGTCTTCGGGCGCGTGTATCTCAGAGATACAACCTCAACCGTTTTTACGGAAATACAATTTTTTAATATATATTTTGCACTAAAATGTGCACTGTGTGATTAGAAACCATAACAGAGGAAGTATTTGTTTGAAAGAAGTAAATAATTTTCAAAATTGATAAGTATTATAATAAAAAAAATCTTGGTTGATAAAATAATCAAGTTGGTTATAGATTCATTATTATTGAAACCGTGAAAGATGATTTTTAAAATATAATTAAAAAATACAAATATCAAACGAAATTGCTTAAATGCACATGTCTTAATCATATATAATTCATTTCAGTTTGTGTACAATATAAACAAATTATCTAAATATAACTTCATTCAAAAATAAGTAGCACGAAATCACTTTTAGATAATACTTATTAAACATTATCTAAATTTTAATGCACCAATCCTTTTAAAAATAGCAGTTTAATTATTATTTCTTTTGCAGAGCTGCATTACAATTAGCACAAAGCATGGAACTATGTTGTAAACAAATTTTGGTTTTGCAAATCTCACAAGAGTAATTAGTAAACCTACATTTCTTTTTAGTTTCGCATGGTTCACATCATTTTCTTTTGTTCATTGTAGCGGAATGACTTTTTTTATGCTGTTTTGTATTTGAGTTCAATATATGGTCCAATGAGTCTCTGTACTCTTCAAGTTTCGTCCTTAGTTTGGGTGGTAAACGTCTACAGTAGTCACTGCATCGTACAATATTTTCTTATACAAGTTCTTTTGAAAGCTCATTTATGAGCAAAATAATAGAAAAATAGGTTTATATGATTCCGTTTAATAAAGAGAAACTTAATTGATCTATATATTTATGAAATACAGATTTCAATGGTGGTATCTAGGAGATACAACTGATTGACAGGTGAAACACACGACTCCATCGAACAAAGTGACACAACTGACCTTGAGGGGGAGACGTATAAAGAACATAACTCCAAGCACTACACCACCACTCTCTGCTAGGAGGAGTGGCAAATATTTCTTTAGAATCTCAGTATCTGAGAGATCACGCGCCCGACCGAGGGTTAATAGAAAGCCCTAATATACGGCTTCAGAATGAACGGGAAATTACATTCACTAGATAGTAGAGAAATATTTCCCTATCTGCAACTCTAACCTATTACTGACAGTCTCACCATCTGCCCAATCTATCTCGGTGCTGTAGGAAATCTACTAAAAAATGCAGCTCAATCTTTTCGATGTATGTCGAATGAACTTGGACCGGGGACCCAGAACGCTGATGGAAGCTCCACCCACTGGCAAGAGGACACCGAATTTTATATGAAGAGTATATCCAAAGGATTGGAGGAAAATCTCTCCAACAGCTAAAGCAACCCTGCAAGGACCGAGAAATTTGTTGATTGTTCTAGGCCCCTCTACGCAGGAAATCCCACAAGGAGGAACATAGAGAAGAAAAATATATATGAGGATCAATAAAAAGGCCTTGTCCTCAACAATTGTTTTTAATTCTATGCAAAGTGCACTTTCGGAGTCAGCGCTCCATCGTCAGTGCCTGATTATAGCAGTGTAGCCAGGACAACAACCGCCAGGGGACTCCCCCCCCCCTCGCGGTTGTCGCCCGGAGCACAGTGGTGCGAAGCCGGCAAAAACCTATTTCAGCAAAAGTTGAAATTTGGTTTTGAGAATTTGATTTCTTTATAGTTTAGTGGTTGTACCTTTGTGTTTGGGTGGCCTTTTTAATTAATATAATTTCAATTGCCAATAGAATAACATTTAAATCGACATTCATGTTTTTCACAAAATAATCTAACTTCTAAGCCAAATTTAAAAGATAAATTCTGACCCTTAAGACTCTCTATTGACAAATTTCATTCTGCCAACGTTAATACTGTATGTTTCAAGTTTTTTGCTGGTTTCTAATTTGTTTTTAATCCGTTACGTATAAGCCCTTAAAACGAGTTCTAACAAAATAGAGATAAATTCCTAAATTTCTTTCTTCGTATAAGGTTTCAAAAAAAGCTCCACAAAGCTCCAAGCTCTAACTTATATTTTCTTCAAGATTAAGCCTATGAGTAACTATTTTATGAATATCTCATCCACCTTCGCCCACTTTTGTGAGAAATTGAGGATTAAAAAAAATTTACCAACAATAAATACCGGGCATTAGGCGCTCTGTTTATCCATAGCTTTAGGCATTTGTATTTTTATTTTTGAGTAATTTTGAACTAAAGTGGTATTCTCTTCACCAGAACTTACAACTTATATATATATATATATATATATATATATATATATATATATATATATATTCTTTTTGTCGGTTGGTTTTGATTGATGGGCAGAGAAATATGATTTTTTCTTGAGAATGAAGAAAATATAATTATTGATAAAGAATATATAATTTTACAAAACTTTGATAGAATATTTCATCGTTTTTATGTCGTTGACGTCATCCTGATCTTTTCATTTTGATAGTGAATAGATGCCTATTCTTTTTCAATATTTTTATTTCGTAAAAGATTTTTATTCGTTCATTTTTTGTTGCTTATATTTTATAACTCTTTGGGGAGGATATGCTGCTATGTAAATTGATTTGAATATGTATTATATATCCCTTTTATTATGTTTATTCAAATTTAAATGAAATAATTTATTGATTTATTTATTTAATGAATTATGAATTTCAATAAATAAAATAATTGAATAAGAAAATGTAAATAAAATGTTCATATTGAAGGAAGAATATTTTCATTTTTTCATTCGAAATCAATTTTTGAGTAAATTTTACTTGGATTGATTATAATTAATCAATTTCGTTATAATTTTAGCGATATCTGAAAATGTTTACATTATCCTTAACGAGTAGAGGTTTTGAAACGTATTCATGTTTAGTTCTTTGTTTAATTCTATTACAAAACAACATTTCCAATAACGTCAACATATATTATAAATATTACAAAGCATTTTTTAAAGTAGTTTCAAAGTTAATAGGTTTTTGTCGCTTATTGTGGCTTTTGGACCACTGTGAGGAGGTTGTTGTCCAGGCTACACAGCTATAATCAGGCACTGACTCCAAAAGTGTACTTTGCATAATATTAAATACAATAGTAGAGGACAAGACCTTTTTATTGATCCTCATCAATTGGTTCCTCTACCATCCAGCATATTCCAGAAGAATATATATATATATATATTTACATACCTTTAAACGAAATAAATGTTGGGAAAATCTCCTCACGAGCACAATCCCAAAAAAAGATTTCCTCAAAAGTAAATAGACTAAAATGAAGAAAATGAGATACAGTATTGGTCTCGAGGTGGAACGGAGAGGAGAGTAGGTCGTAGTGGAGACTCATGTAAATTTCCTAAACTATTGGAAAATGGAATTGACGTTAGGAAATTACATTAGTAATTCCCAAGAGAAATGGTCGAGGAGAGGCTGAGTCATTGAGGAGAGAGGCACTGAGGGAGCGGTCTGGCCCAGGGGAGTCCTGCATTGCGGCCGGCCCCTAACACCTTTGTTTTCACCGCCTCGATATGGGAAGGAGGAGCGGCGGCCCTTCATAACTGAACCACTAACCCACCAAAGCCCCGCCATATTCCGAACGAAAGAATGCCTCCATATACAGAATGTCCCATTCACGTTGAATGCCTCACCCCCGCCCCTTTTGTTGAAAGGGAAGTCGGTAATGATGTCTATGCGTGAACTCCCAGAAGATAAAAGTCCGTCACGCGGGTGCTCTCAGTAAACCAAGTAGATTTTCCACGTGAAAGAATGAAACACTACTGATCTCATCTCACCATATATATATATATATATATATATATATATATATATATATATATATAGATATGTATACATACACACACTTGGTCTTTCAAAAAAGAATTCATTAAGCTATATCTTATTAACAGACAGTAATACAAGTTTGCATTAAAGACACATGTATTTAACCGGTGATGAAGTTTTATGATGTCATGTTCCAGTTATGAAATACCCTGTATATATATTTATTTACAATTACTTACAGGAGTATTCCCATGCAATTGGGGTTCAGCTTATATAGTTGTGTTAATCTACATTAGTCGTTTTATGAAACAGTCATTGATTATATGTGATTAATAACAAGTATTTGAATTTGGCTAAACGATATTAAAAATAAAACCATAAAAACAGCAAATAAATATTACAAATAATAAATACAGAAAAAAAATCACAGAACTTTTTTTTAAAGTAAATAAATAAAATTAAAAAAATAATGCCACATGTACCGGAAATGATTAAAGAAAACTTAACATATCGTTATATTGAAAACATAAAAAATATTGTTTTCCTTAAACTAAGTAGATATTCCATGTGATAGAATGAAACATACTGATCTCATATCACCATATATATACAGCGTGCATCAATCAACTATCCTGTTATTTGAGACGTGTGCGTAACAATGTACTGTTGGAATGAGGAAACTCTGGAGTTTAACATGGTTCCCGTTTGGTGGCAGCAATGCGCTTGAGTGAAGACCCACTTCAGTTCAAGCATAAAATGTCGTCTGAACAACAGAAAACATCCCAGAATCTAATTTGTTTTATCCTTAAGCTTTTTTTAAACAGAGATTTTATTTCTTTATAATAGTATAAAAAATGTTGTCTTTCGTATATCCGCTTCAGATTAAGTTCTATATTAATAAATATTGCTCAAAATACTTTATTTAGTTTTAATGTGAGATATCTGGCATTTGGGCTGTCATTTTTTTCTCAAAGTAAGAGCATTTTTTGTTTGTTAAAAACTACTCCTTTTTTTGGAATATGAATGAGATATAGACAAAAATTTTAAAAAATAGGCGATTTTACTCATAGAAGATAGCTAGGTAATTTAAAATGGAATTTCAATAAAATGATTTCCTGTTTTTTTAGCGTGTTAAGAAATTAGAGAAAATTAGAATTAAGTTTAACTACAAACAAAACGGACCTGGAGGAAAAGCGTTTCTACATTCAATTCTTTCTTCTTCTCGTTATTATATAAAGCTCTAATTTATCAAACCAGTCTTGTAGGATTAGTCAGGAGGACATGACAGTCTTCTGACCAGTTATTTTAATTATTAATTGTTTTAATCCTTGGAAATCCTTTATCGAGTCGATGCCGAGCAAGCTGCAACATAATTTATCCTTCAATTTCCAGACGACGCAAAATTAAGCCGAGAGCCCGTTGAAATATAGGAGCAAGGAGACATCCTCTATACCCAGTCACCCTCAAACAATCTAGGAATCTACGCTATAGGGATTGAGGGGGGAGGGGGAGGAGACCCTACAGTTAGTAAAAATAAAATACATAAAACTACACCAAATATAAAAGTTTATACCAACAGAGTAAGCCAGCAAGGGAAGCACCAAAAGCGTATGAATTGGTCCCTTGAGAAGGCAACCTTATATTGGCAGAGTTAAGGAAAAAGAAAATCGACAGAAGCTTCAGTCCAGCTGGCTGAGTACACGCAGCAATACTTCATTGAATGTTTGGCTCGCATGCTCCTAGATATTTCATTTTATCAATTTACTTTCGTACAAAAAATATCTAATGTGGGTATCAAATGACTTTCTCTTACTGCTATTAAATTTAATATATAAACTCTGTCACGTAGGGGCTGCGTAAACTAAGCAGATTTCTCACGGGAAGGTTTAAACAGATAAATCTACATACTCGTATCACCACCGTGAATGTAAAAAGGAATAAACACAAACGGTAATAATAAATCATTCAGTTGATATACAAGTTTTATATATATATATATATATATATATATATATATATATATATATATTTGTTTGTTAGCTGTCGCATTTTTTGTTTGATCGTTAGCAAACTCGATATTTAAACGTTTTTTGTAAAAAGACAGACCAAGTTCGTTAATGGCTGAAATCGGACCAGTGGGAGGGGGGGAGGATTTTCGAAATATCTCTTGTTACTATAAGAGGATCGAAAAATTGCATAGAACCAATCTTATTGCAAATTATATTTACTGTTAATATTGGTATATACATTTATTCTCTATCTTCAATATTAACCGAGATATTTGAATTTATATTATGTGTGTGCACGTTACAAATGAAAAGTCCGTCACGCAGGGGCTGCGTAAACTAAGATTTCCTATGTGAAGTCTAGCATTAGAGAAATCTGCATACTGGTAACACAACACCACCATAAGTAAATACAAACGGTAATGAGAAATCTTTCAGTTAATTTTAATAAACTCCCAACTGAAACGGCTTCTGAATTGTAAGAAAAATTTATATTTTAATAACTCAAATTTTAGTAGTCCAAGAACTAAAGAAGGGGGGGGGGCGGATGAACAGAACGTATTTACCTAAATCTCACAAAGTAACGAAGGTTAGGTAAGGTTAGAAACTACAGGTTAGGTTAAAAACTTCCGCCAGTGCCGACTTACGAAAACGACCGAACTAACCCGAATAACACCCGACCACAGACTTCATAAAAATGTAAATATCTCGGTTAATATTCAAGATAGAGAATAAGTGTATATAACAATATTTATAGTAAATTTAATTTCCCATAAGATTGGATCTATAGAATTTTTCGATCCGATGCATAATAAAGGAGATATTTCGAATTTTCGAAAATCCCCCCTCTAAACCCCCCTCCCACTGGTCCGATTTCAGCCATTAACGAACTTGATCTTTACATAAAACGATTAAATACCGAGTTTGGTGACGATTAAACAAAAATTGCGACCGCTAGAGTGTTAACAAACAAATATATATATATATATATATATATATATATATATATATATATATATATATATATATATATATATCTATATAGTATATAGTTTTGAACGGACCTCATTTTCGTCATCTCCTGGGTAGGACCGATCGACATTTGAAGAAATTTTTCGAAAATCGCGTCATGAGTACGACCTCAATAGCTGATTTCCCTTAAGGGAAATCTGCTAAAATGAGATCGGCTTCGGGCCTAGTCGTGAGTTTTCGGCAAAAGCTAGTTCTGCCGTTTCCGTAACTGATTGGCTCTCGTGAAATTTCTCTTTGTAAAACTTCATGTGGGAAGACGGACTTTTATTAAGATAAGATCTGTATATTATATTCTCTAAATTTGTCTATCCGATGCATTGGAAGGAGCATAGCACTTTCGAATGAAATAATCCTAAATGAAGTGTAACCGAACATTACGTTTATTTTATTTATTAGGAGCACAAGAAAGGCGTCCTTGCATCAGATTTTTGTTTGTAGCTATTGGTGTCAGTAGTTTTATATAAATTTATCGTTTCGGGTTTTTGTTACACTTTATTATCTCCTATCTCCAAAAGGTGTTTAGCTTTATTTTTGGCCCCTTTCAACGTATCATTAAGAAATTACGAACGAAATTTCGAGTCTTTCAACAAATGCAATTTTCTTTAGCATTTAGTCCAAATTTAAATTAAAAATAGTTAATGTTCCAGTCATATATAGTTATAGAATATACTCATTCTTATTCCGAATGTTTACATCCAAATACCAAAACTATTGCATTTAAGTCTTCAAAATTCTTTCTTATGATTTTCCATTTCAAATTTATGTAGATATTCAGAATTAAATAGTGTTATAAATAATATGTTTTAGATGCTTTTTTCCAGTTATTTATGAACAATAAGATCATTTTCATTATATTTGCTCATGTTATTACGTTGTTCATTTTACGAAATTTCTATATAATCAAAATAAGTAGATATGCTTGTTTTCAGGCAAGAACTACTAAGACCGTTTTTCAATAATGTAGGATCTTATGAACTTAAGATATGATGAATTATTATTTTCTTAACATCTTTAGTTATTTTACTAAAATGTTATATTTTCTGCTGAATTTACTTGGTTTCGTTTGGGCTTACTAAACTGCTCAAAAATGAATAGGGTTATTGGTAGGTTGGTAGGTTTTGTGGTATTTATGGGGCCTAGCATTTTTTTTTTTTTCATTTTTTTAATTATAAATATCATTAATATTTAATAGAAATTATTGTATTTTCCCCCCATAAAAAAGTTATTTAATTAAGGTCGATTTAATTAAAATTAATAGGATAAGAAAAAAATAACCAATATCCCTATTCATTTTTGAGCAGTATATTTTGTCTAATTAATTTTAATATTTCCATAGCAAATGTGCAACGTGTATACCTACAAACTGGCTTCATTTTACATTTCATGTTTGGACGATACTTAATTGTGGAAACAATTATGTTTTACTGATGCATTTTATCCTGGGATGTTTTAAATTTACAGAACAAAAGTCTAAATGTCAAACTGAGTTTGCATTGCTGTTCAGAAAACCCCAACAGCAGGAATATGTAATACTAATCCCATTTCTTTCCTTCTTATAGTGGTTGAGTTGAAGATTCCAGAGGCTAATTCTCAGAAAATTAATTTCTTGATGCCAAACCGTCAACGCACTTCGGTTCAGCGGGCCAGGGTACGTTAAAGTGCTTGGGTTTCAAATTACTGATTAACGACTTACTTTGTATCTGTCGGTGATATTTATAAAGTACACGCGGAAATAATTCCTACTCAATTTTGTTTTGGTTTCGAAATCTCTTAAGAAATAGAATGCTGAATTGTAATTGTCAATGGCTAAGAGCAAATGAAGGTTTTTTTTAAAAAAAAAAAAAAAAAAAAAAGAAGGAAACTCGTAAAATGTTCTTTCTGCATAGGCCTTTTGAGCAGAGTTCCCTGATACATAGATATGTAAGCGTTTCATGTAAAACTAAAGTTCTAGTTAGTCAAGAGCTAAAATCGGATTGGAGGGAGGGGGAAGAATTTCTAAAATTCGAAATACGTCCGTTATTATGGGTCTGATAAAAAAAAAAAGTGTAGAACCAATCTTATTGCTAATTTAATTCCCTGTACATTTTTCGTCACATTTTCTCTATCATGAATATTAATCGACGTATTTCCATTTTTTAGTTTCCAGCCTTCGGTAAAGCTCCACTCCTTCTCATGTCATATTAATCATGAGTTGTTATATGGTGAATAGTTTATTCGAATGGGGCTCAGGTTAAAGCGATGACCTTCATCTGATATGGTAAACCTTGAGTGGCGAGTTCTATTCCCGCCTGGGCAAAAGAATTTATTTAGTGACGGAATTCATTGAATAAAATCCACAGTCCCGCCCAAGCTAGAAAAGGGTGGTAACCTGTAGATAACCCGCCCCGATTAGCCTTAGTGCAAAATGTGGGCGTTAATAAATAAATTTAAATTTTATTAGAACTTTAAATCCCAAATATTGTTTTCATTGAACTTTTACTGAGTGAGGTGCATGCATATACGTATTGTGATGCCGCCATCATTCATAACTTTACGTTGTCTATTTCATCAAAACCATACTCGATATGTGACTGTTTTATTTAACGCTAAAGGTTATATCAGTTAATGGCTGAAAACGGACGAGGAATGGGGAGGAGTTTGAGGAGAAATTCGAAAATTAATAATATTCCGATTATTATGAGTCGCATCGAAAAATGTTTTAGAATTAAGATACTTGTTCAAACGAAGCTTGTCTAAAGATGTTTGTCAAACTGACTTTTGTCAAAAGAACTTGTGTCGAAAGAAACTTGGCTTCACAGCTGTTTCCGAAGACAATCGGTGTATAACCGTGTAAAGTTACGTTTCGATCCCATTTTCATTGCTGATACTGTTACGAAAACTGCGTACATGAAAGATTATACAGAAAGAAAACTGCGGAGATCAAAGAATCCGACAAGAGGTTCGTGCTCGTTCTAGACAATACCAGTCCTGTTCTGGACTTGTCTGGGCACGTCGCATTTGATGTTTTCCGACAAGATATAAAAAGATCCGGCCCGCTCCGAGTTTAGTTAGTTTGTTCTCAGCTGTTTTCAAGTGATCAACAGTGCGTTCAGTGCAGTTTTAGTGAACAGTGCGTCTTAGTTGCAGTGCGGTAAAGTGTTTTATGTGAAGAATAGTCTTGTGCCGTGTTTATGAAAAGAACAGTATAGTGCCGTGTTTATTGCAGTGCAGTTCCGTTATCTTTGCAAAGATCAGTGCAGTGCCGTGTTTTTGTGAACTTCAGTGATCGTGAGTGAGTTATTGGGCTGTGTAATAAGAAGAACAGTGAAGCTATCAGTGCATACTGTTAGTAGTAGTTAAGAATAATTAACCAAGAGTGTAGTGCATTGTTAAATATATTGTGCAGTGATAAAAACTCTGAAGCACGAGTGTGTTTAATTTTGCAATCCAAAAGAACTCTAATAAACAACGTTTATTACTGATTTTGTAATAAAAGTAACAATACGTTTGGGCAACTGTGTTTCGACCTTTCGGGTCTCTTCAGCTAGGGGTGTGCAACACGAAGTTTTCCATGTGCTAACCTAGGACAAAGTTGAGTAAACGGAAAAGTTTAAGACTGTGTGATAAACAGTTCGTATGATATAAGGATGAAAGTTCAAAACATCGTGTGAAGTAACGCCGTATAGTCTAGTGTATTATAGAATTAACACTACTAAACTATCGCTTCTCTACAATGGTTGTACTATACATTTTTTCGTAACTCAAATATTAAGCAAGTTATTCATACTTTATTTTTTTCAGCCTTTAGTAAAGCCCTACTCCTACACAAGGATATTATAAATTGAGAATGTATTGTGAGTTGTGATTAGTAATCTGCTATACCAGAACGTGTAAAATCTGTTTATTTTGCGTAGCCCTTGCGTGACGGACTTTTTGTTTATCAACAGATTATGTTCCATGACATTTTTCAATCTAATAACGAAGATATCGTACAGGGTGAGGCATAATAATGAGCGATTTTTAAAAGACTGTTAAATAAAACCATTTTGTTACAAACATATGTTTATATCACAATATTAAAATACATGAAAAAGCATTTTCTGCAACAGTAAAATGTCTGTTATTTTTTGAAAATAACTCCAGTAAGATGGCGTCCGTTTAGACGCACACATTCCTCGAGCCGGACCTTGAAGTGACTCATCACATTGCGTAGCATTCCCAGTGGGATTTGACCAACTTCCTGCCGGATCCGCCAAGTGTAACGCTGTGTCGGCGAGCTGAGCAACGAGGGCTTCTTTCAATGGCGACTCTTACACGTTCAATGTTATCAGGTGTGCGCACAGTTTTCGGTCTCCCTGTTTTCTTCCTTGTCGTTGACGCAGTCTCTTCAAAGTTCTCAACCCACTTTTTAATCGCACATGCAGACGGCACCGCAAATTCCGATTAATATTGAAACGTCTGCGGAATGCACGACGTGCTAACTGGTATGAACTACCGTTTTGATAAAATGCTTTGACAGCGTACGCACGATGCTGTGGGGTCCAGCGCTCCATTGTGACTAAATGCTATTTCGCTCCAAACGTAACTGACACTATCCCCTCCACCTCCATCCAACGCAGCTTGGTTCGCGCGCTTTTTTAAATCGCTCGTTAATATGCCTCACCCTGTATATCACTTTAAATAAAATAAGTTTAATTGAAATCTTTTGTTTATCTAATTTAATATGAGTACATGGAAGTCATGCTCGCATCAGATTTTTTTTAGGAAAGATCACCAACACAGATGAATGTCCGTAAAAGGCAACAGATGTAGAAATTACATCTATTTCCCTGTTGTAAAAACATAAATCCTAATATTAACAATATCTCAGCAGTAGACTGTAATTGGTTAGTGTCCCATTACTTCGTTTTACAGATTCACTTAATAACTCAACTTCATCGATTGACTAAAAAGTCGTCAAATACATTAAACGAAGCAAAAATATGAAATACAGAGAAAGATGAATGCCAACTGAAAAAAAAGCCTCTATTAAACCAGATGGTCCACTGCCCTTGAATGGAGAAAAGAGAAAAAAAATGGTTAAAAAGAACATGTGCTTGAAGTATGTGGAGGTGACTATATTGTCCTATACTTCTCTCAACTAACTTTCCTAATTGGTTAAAAAAAAAAAATTAACAGAGCGGCCTCCGGATGAAGTGAAAACAAACTTTTAATGAAGGGCACCCTCAGAAGGAACATTATTTTCTAAGAGACATGGAAAAAGTACAGACAAAAACGCACGACTTTGCCATAATACAAACTAGAACAACTCCTTTTCTAAGATAATTATACAAACTTATTCGCACAAACAGACTCACTCATTCACACAAACAAGCAGACTCTCTCACACACGCGCACACACACACACACACACACACACACACACACACACACACACACATATATATATGATGTCTGTTATTTACAGTCTACGATTGTTACAAAACCAATCCGGTTTTATCCCCTCCCCCGTTTTATGATTTTTTTGTTTTTTTAAAACGGGTATTAAACGGTAAGACTTATTCCCAAACTTTCATAATAGTAATTGTTTTTATGCTTAAAGATGGTAGATTTCTTTGGAAAATCCACATTTTAGCTGATTTCCTTTAAGGGAAATCAGCTATTGAGTTTTTACTCGTGGCACGATATTCGAAAATTGTCCTCAAATGTCCATCGATGACGAAAATGAGGTAGGTTAATATATATACATACACGTGTGTGTTTTAATACTCTAGTGGTCGCAATTCTTGTCCGATCGTTAAGAAACTCGACATTTAAGTATTTTATGTAAAAATGAAGTTAGTTATTTCCTGAAATCGATACTGTGGAACGAGTGGGGAATTTCGAAAATTCAAAATATCTCCTTTAAATATACGAGGGATAAACAAATTTCATTGACCCAATATCATTGTAAATGCGTATATGTTTTCACTATCTTGATCATTAACCAAGATATTTTTTTTTTTGTAAAGTTTTCAGCTTCAGAGAACCTCCAGTCCTACTCATGTCATATTAAGAATAAGCTGGAACCACTTTATTCGAAGGTTAAATAGTATCTTCTCCCAATTCTTCTCAACGGAATTTTACTTACAAATAGAGAATATATGGTGAGATGAAAATAGCCATGTGTTCTACCAGCACGAAGGAATTCTGCTGAATTTACGCAGCCGTTGTGTCACACTTTTTATACTTATAGCACCTCAATGCTGTAAAGTTGAGATTATAATACTCACGTATTTTCTGAGTGCAACGTAATAACGAATCGGTTTGAATTAATTATGAATATTGTTATGTAAATTTTTTACTCCCTTGATTATTAACCGAGATATTTGCATTTTTTAGTATTTGGTATTCAGTAAACCCCCATCACCTCACGTCATGTCAAAAATAACCTGCCATATTATAAAGCACTATATTTGAAGTCAAAACATGAAATATTGTTCTCATTGTACTTTTACGTTTTGAGGTAAATGCCAATTTTGAGGTGGCGCACGTGGGAAATCTGCTTAGTTAATGGAGCCCCTGCCTGACGGACTTTTTTATGAATATGTATTTTGGACGATGTTCAATATTTGTCCATGACTTGGTTTTGTTCCTGAAAATCGGTTGGTCACAAAATTTGTATAATATATAATTTTTGTAAAATGAAATTGTGAGTTCGTCTCAAAACTTTCTTTATTCATATAATAATCGCATTTCGCAACAGTGGCGATTTAACGACGAATCAGTTATTTAATATACAGCATAATAATTAACATATAACATATTTAACATATAACCTATAACATATTTAATGTATAACCTATAACATATTTAACATATAACCTATAACATATTTAACATATAACCTATAACATATTTAATGTATAACCTATAACATATTTAACATATAACCTATAACATATAACCTATAACATATTTAATGTATAACCTATAACATATTTAATGTATAACCTATAACATATTTAACATATAACCTATAACATATTTAATGTATAACCTATAACATATTTAACATATAACCTATAACATATTTAACATATAACCTATAACATATTTAATGTATAACCTATAACATATTTAACATATAACCTATAACATATTTAACATATAACCTATAACATATTTAATGTATAACCTATAACATATTTAACATATAACCTATAACATATTTAAAATATAACCTATAACATATTTAATGTATAACCTATAACATAACATATAACCTATAACATATTTAACATATAACCTATAACATATTTAATGTATAACCTATAACATATTTAACATATAACCTATAACATATTTAACATATAACCTATAACATATTTAATGTATAACCTATAACATATTTAACATATAACCTATAACATATTTAACATATAACCTATAACATATTTAATGTATAACCTATAACATATTTAATGTATAACCTATAACATATTTAACATATAACCTATAACATATTTAATGTATAACCTATAACATATTTAATGTATAACCTATAACATATTTAACATATAACCTATTTAACATCTCAAAACTAACAGGTTCAATAACTGTTTGTTACAGAAGGAGCATACATGGGGAACGGAGTGAACGCCCTTCGTGGAGGTACGCCCCGTCCACCTTCTAGCAAGGAGCCTTACTTCGACACATCGGCTCCTCAGAATGTATCGGCACTCATCGGCAAATCTGCATACCTAACCTGCAAAGTACGCAACATTGGAAACAGAACGGTATGGATAACATATACTATTTTTGATTTCAAGTTGATTAAAGACAGTCCAGTATTTATTGGATGGAGTGTAGATCCCCTTGACTAGGTAAACATCCTTTTATAACGCTCTAGCGGTCGCAATTTTTCTTTGTTAGTTACCAAACTCGATATTTAATCGTTTTTTGTAAAAGAAAGATCAAGTTCGTTAATGACTGAAATCGGGCTAGTTTGGGGGGATTTAGAGGGGAATTTTTGAAAATTCAAAATATCTGTGTTACTTTACGTCGGACATGGTAAAACTAGAGTGGCAAGTTCGATTCTCGCCTGGGTAAAGGAAATTATTTAGTGACGAAATTCATTAAATAACATCCTAAATTCCACCCTAGCTAGAAAAGGGTGGTGACCTGTAGATAACCCGTCCCAATTAGCCTTAGTTGCAAAAAGTGGACGTTAATAAATCTGTAACCCCACTGAATAAGTAGTTAAGTCCACCAGTGAGTAAGGGGGACTTAACCACTTATTCACTGGTACAACAGAAATAATAATAATAAATTATTGTATAGAACCAATCATATGACAAATGAAATGTACTATAAATATTGGTATAGAGATAGATGAGATTATTTTTGGGGCAATCAACTGCATGGTTATTACCGCCCTTCCATAGTTTATAATTTACAGTTTAATATTGGTATATGCATGCATTTTCTGTCTTGAATATTAAAAGAGACATTTGCATTTTTCAGTTTTCAGCCTTCAGCAAATCTCCACTCGTACTCATGTCATAGCAATAATAAGCTGTTATATCATTAACCGCTTCTTTCTAAGGTTAAATACCAAATATTGTTTTCATTGAACATCTACTTTCTGAGATATATGCAAATACGTTCTGTTGATCCCTCCCCATTCATTTGTTCTTGGACTACTACAATTTGAATGATTGAGATAAAAATTATTCTGATTCATTATAAATTACAGTACTAGATATAGTAAATAGCTTTCAATAAAAAGAATATGTTATATTCAGATATATTTCAGTAATTGTTTTTCTGTCCGGTGAAGAATATTTCTATCTGCTCAGTTATGAGAGGTTGGCAGACCTGTTTATTTATTATTTCCGTTTGGAGCTCATTAATTGACTGAATGATTTTTCATTACGGTTTGTATTTATTCACTTAATATTCACGGTGGTGTTGAGTGAAGCTTTATCCACACAATTGGCAAAACTAATTCCAAAAGTGATGATTTTGCTCCAAGTTGTTATTACGTGTAGTGCCAATCATTAAGAAAAATTCAAATCATCTGTATTAACTATTGTTGAATTTATAAGGGAATCATTCTCTCAATTTTTGCTTGACAAATTGTGAAAACTTGGTCACAAACATTTAATTTATAAAGAGTGCCCAAATTTTAAATCATCCCTTTCAGGTGTCAATAATTCATTTGTAATCAACATATTATATTGTGCTTATTTGATAAGTTAATTAAGATAGAATACTGAAATCTCCCAAGAAAAATATGTACTTTTTTTTGAAAATATCGTTCCTAGATGCTGCTCTCCTGAAAGGCTCGGAAAATAGTTTCAGTACCAATGAACGCCCCAAGCCTTATATACCGCCTAAGCCATATTTTAACATTTATCTTAAGAGAAATCAGACGTTGCTTTTGTGGCGCTATATTTAAAATTTTTTTTTTAATGTGAACCAACCCTATCAAACCATCCCCATTAATAATATCTAGCGGCCGAAAGTTTCTTTTGATATGACCCGACTCAATATTTTAACGTTTAATGCAAACCTGATGATCAAGGTCGTCAGTGCCCAAAATCATAGTTATTGTATATTGTTTATTGGACTGTATCGATAAATGTTATATAACCGATTTCGTTAAGGCATACATAAGGAATAGATTACGTAGTGACTAAAATCATTTTAGAACGAAGTGAATCTGTTAAGAATGACAGCAGAGGTAGGTTGGGTATCAGCTATAAATTCTCAATCCTTCAAGATAGAGGAGTTTATTTATTTTTTATGCTGATAGTTTGGGGCACCATTGGCTCCCTTCTTCGGAGCTAACAATGAACAAAAACCAACAAGTGTAAGAAATCGTACTATGCCGCCGTAGCCACTTGTGTTCGCACAGTCTCTTTGATAAAACCGCCTCTGAGATTAGGCACTGTAGTTGTGGACAAGCGACTTTCGGCTCTAACGCTAAGACCCTCCAGAACTCGCGCCGTGAGCAAAATACTCACACCCGGAAGAAAAAAGTTATATCTATTATTATACGGCTTTGGTGATAGTGCTGCTCTCTCTAGCTACATCTTGTAACCTCCTCTTACCACTCTCCTTGACTCCCAATCATTATAATCAGCTAACTTTCGCCAGGACAAAAAAGTCCGTCACGTTAGGGGCTGCGTAAACTAAGCAGATTTCCCACGTGAAGTTATACAATAGAGAAATCTCCATACGAGAGCCAAACAGTTACGGCAAAGGGCCGAACTAGCTTTTGGCGGGAAACTCCGTCCTACGTTATCGGCCCTAATTTAATAAAAATGCCAATATCTCGGTTAATATTCAAGATAGAGAATAAATGTATAGAACAATATTTATAGTAAATTTAATTTACAATACGATTGGTTCTATACACTTTTCTGATCCGAAGTATGGTAACGGAGATATTTCGAAAATCCCCCCTCTAAACCCCTCCCTCCCACTGGTCCGATTTCAGCCATTAACGAACTTGATCTGTCTTTTTGCATAAAACGTTTAAATATCGAGTTTGGTAACGATCAAACAAAAATTGCGACCGCTAGAACGTTAACAGACAAATACACATTTATATATATATATATATATATATATATATATATATATATATATATATATAATTTTGAACGGACCTCATTTTCGTCATCTCATGGGTAGGATCGATGGACATTTGAAGAAAATGTTGGAAAATCGCGTCTTGAGTACGACCTCAATAGCTGATTTCCCTCAAGAGAAATCTGCTAATAATCAGCCGGAGTAAGTTAAGTGTGAGTGTTTTCTCACAGTGCGAGTTCTGGCGCAACGTTTTTTTGGTTTACTGTTAGTGTTTTTCTCAACAAGGGAGTTCTGGTGGAAGTTTTTTTCTTTTTTAATACGAGAGTTATTCTCATCAAGCGTGTGCTTTGGTGATTTAACAAAAACTGTTTTTCGGGTTTGGAACTTATCAAACTGATCAACCGTTCACAACTGACCACTATGCCCCATTAGAAAGAAACAAAATGAAGAGGATTGCTGGAGTAGAAGTTGTACCTATTGTCCGAGGAGAAAAAACAAAAAGTCAAAAAAGAGTCGCCGAACATGTAGAAAAACAGTTTGTAATGAACATTTCTTTGTTGTATGTAATTCTTGTGGAGAACAAAATTTTAATTAGTTAGGTAGCTTTTTAACCCTCCGGCGGGCGCGCGAGTTACGTTAGCGGGCCCGCTGCGGTGTTTGGACCGCATTTTGTTTTTTCTATTTTTTATTAGAAAATAAGCAATAACTTACTTATTTATGTTGTTTATTCATTTTTGCTTTGCTTTTACAGTAATTCTAATGCATGAAAATTATACGTTATCATATTTCTAAGTAAAGGATGGCTAAAAAAATTTGTTTATAAATAGCTTTGGAATATAAAAAACAGCCTTCCAATAATTAGAATAATGATTGAGATATTTTAATAATAAATTGTTTAATATAAATAACCACTAACACAGGATATTCAGGAACGTAGGAATAGTGGTATAGGAACAATAATTTTATGTTATATAATATTATTTTACAGACTAAAAATAGAGTAAAATTATTAATTACGAGTATTTTCATAAAGTTTGAACAAACATTTTGTAATATAAATACAGAGTAATAGTATATTAGTAATATAATAAAAAAATAAGTTCAAGGTTATAAATGATCAAATACAGAAAAAATATTCGGTTCAAAATTTGCAAGAAAAAAAATTTAATTTATCAATTAGGAAATAGAAAAAATGAACTTTTTTTTTATATTACAGAACAAAAATCAAACTTCTTCTACCTCGTATAAAGCATTTCCCTGACAATTATAGCACGTTACTTGATGGATACTTTGATTTCGGAATCTGTAACACTAAAGGGTGACCCGCGGTTTTTGGACCGCAGTTACTGAACTCACGCAAATAAGGCAGAATAGCTACTGAGGTAAGGGGAATGGAGAGGGCATGACCGATTCAACATGTCAGATACATGTTGATATACAAATACCTGGAACCCCCAGCCCGCTGAACTCATTTCTATTCCTAGTATTTTGACAGATGTTCAGATTGCGGTCCAAATGCCGCAGCGCGCCCGCCGGAGGGTTAAGTTGCTTGACATAATGTTTCTTCAAAACAGAATACCTGTACGATAAATTTTGAATAATATTATTATTTGATATTAGTATTTGATGTTTATAATAAATATACCAAATCTTTTTGATGGAAATAAGTGGTGTGAGAAAATTTCTTATGCGCGAGAGTTCTCAGGTCACACATTTTGACGAGAGTTCTGAAGAGTTAAGTTACGTTGTTTACACTGCCAATTTCTATTTCTATTTTTATTTGGGTTTATTTATTTATTAAGTGACTCAATGGTCGTTAGGAATGTTCGAGATCAAGGCGAGGACTATTAAAGCGACTACCTATGGCCAACGAGATATATAAATGTGCCCCCTCAACGATTTTTGGTGCAGTTCTTTTTTCGTTCCTAACATCACACTAGTGCGAAACAACATTCTTAAGCTATAACAAAATGTATAGATCGGACATCAAACCTGATATGAGACTCTTCTATCAAACCCGATATCAACGAATTGATGAGAATTGAAAAACGTTTCATACTTCCCATTAAATTTCTTTTTAAATTATAATTGTTATGTAAAAAGTAACTGTTACATTGTAGTCGTATTATGATTATTAATAAAGAATGCACAAACACATTAGCAGATTTCCCTTGAGGGAAATCAGCTATTGAGGTCGTACTCATGACGCGATTCTCGAAATTTTTCTTCAAATGTCCATCGATCCTACCCAGGAGATGACGAAAATGAGGTCCGTTCAAAACTGTGTGTATATATATATATATATATATATATATATATATATATATATATATATACTGTTACCGCTCTAGCGGTCGCAATTATTCTTTAATCGTCACCAAACTCGATATTTAGTCGTTTTATGTAAAAAAAAAAAAGATCAAGTTCGTTAATGGCTGAAATCGGACCAGTGGAAAGGGGGGTTTAAAGGGGGAGAATTTTGAAAATTCGAAATATCTCCGTTACTGTACGTCGAATCGAAAACATGTATAGATTAAATCTTATAGATTAAATGTACTATAAATATTGTTATATACATTTATCCCCTATCTTGAATATTAACCGAGATATTTGCATTTTTTAGCTTTCAGCAAACTCCCACTTCTACTCATGTTACATAAACAATACTCGGTTATGTGATAAACCACATCATTCGAAGCTTAAATACCAAATATTGTTTTCAAGAGACATTTATTATACGAGATACATGGAAATATGTTCTGGTGACCCCCCTCCCTTCTTAAGTTTTTGGACTACTTAAATTTGATGGATTGCGATAAAAATTATTCTGATTTATTATAAATTATAGTACTAAATTTAGTAAATAGTATTCAATCAAATTAATACGTTATATTCAGATATATTACAGTAATTGTTTCTTTCCGGTAAGAAGTTGGCAGAACTGTTTGTTTACATTTCAGATGCCTCCCGGAAGGTTTCTTATTATCGTTTGTATTTATTCACTTAATATTCATGGTAGTGTTGTGTTACCAGTATGTAGATTTATCTATTGTTAAACTTCACGAGGGAAATCTGCTTAGTATACCCAGCCCCTGCGTGACGGACATTTTGGTTTTATTTTAGGGTTCCGTGAAGTATTTCGCTTTCCAAAAGAGTTTCGTCAGTAAAAAAGTTTGAGATCTGCTGGTATAGACGAAACTGGTCTAGAAAAAGGAAGGGTCTCGAGGTCATTAGTTGACTCGATTTTGAAGGATTGTATTCCTGATTAGACATTGAAGTAAAGAGCGCGAAACATAAAGGCTTTTAATAAAATGAACGACCGATAAATAGTGCTTCAACAAATTATGGCCTTTCGCCTACAAGTGATATCAGACTAGTGTTGTTGAGTCATTGGCGAATCATCAGAACAATAGTACAACAATAATAAATAAAAACATTGTTTCACAACTCCATGACTAATTGCATAAATACATGCCAAATATAATTCACAGACAGCTAAAAAAAAATATCGAACTGACACATGTCACGTCAGCGACAAAAAGTTGTTGTGTGGATAAAGCTTATTGCTTCCTCAGAAAAAAAAAAAAAGTCTGCGTCAACTAAGTATATTTCTCACGGGAGGTTTTACAATAGATAAATCTACTTATTGGTAACACTTAACACCACCCTGACTATTAAATACAAACCGTATTGAGAATTCTTTCAGTCAATTTTAATAACCTCCCAACGGAAAGCGTCTGAATAGTAAATAGTAAAAACATGTCTGCTAACCGCTCAGAGCTGAACGAATAGATAGAAATATTCTTCACCGGAAAGAAAAAAGATTTACTGAAATATATCTGAAATATATATATATATATATATATATATATATATATATATATATATATATAACATATTGTTGCGAAAATTAAATAGATAAATAATCCTTCAGAGAGAGAGAGAGAGAGAGTCGCGTATTTGGAAAGTGTGACGTAGATCAAAGAATCCAACAGAATGTTCTAGGTCCGACCAATACCTTCCAGCCAGACGTCGAAGAGTCCAGACAATTCCCCTTTGATGTATGCCGCCGCCCTATATAAAGAAGGGCTAGCCGCGAGCGAGTCAGTTTTATGCTCAGCGATCTTGATGGTCACATCAGTGCTACAGTGCGACTTAGTGCAGTGCGGTAAAGTGTTTTTAGAAGAAGAACAGTGTTGTGACGTGACTGTAAGTAACAGTTTAGTGCCGTGTTTAAGACAGTTCAGTGCCGCGAAGTAAAGGACAGTGCAGTGTCGAGAAGTAAAGGACAGTGAAGTGCCGCGAAGTCAAGGACAGTGCAGTGCCGTCTTGTTGTGAATTTCAGTGACCGTGAGTGAATTGTTGGACTGTGTAATCTGAAGAACAGTGACGCTAACAGTGTATACTGTAAGTAGTAATTAAGAATAATTACCAAGTGTATTGTGCATTGTGAAATAAATTGTGCAGTGATAAAAACTGTGAAACTTGCGAGTATTTAATTTTGCAATCCAAAAGTACTCTTATTAAAAACGTTTATTACTGGTTTTGGTAATAAAAACGTAACAATATTAACTTTTTTGAAAGCTATTTACTATATCTAGTGCTGTAATGTATAGTGAATCAGAATAATTTTTAGCTCAATCACTCAAATTTTAGTAGTCCGAGAACAAAAGAAGGGGGGAAGGATCAACAGAACGTATTTGCATATATCTCAGAATGTAGAATTTCATTGAAAACAATATTTGGTATGATGTGGTTAATGATATAACAGCTTATTATTACTATGACATGAGTATGAGTGGGAGTTTGCTGAAGGCTGAAAACTAAAAAATTCAAATATCTCGTTTAATATTCAAGAAAGAAAATACATGTATATAACAACAGTTATACAACATTAAATTTGCAATAATATTGGCTGTATACAATTTTTCGATACGACGTCCAGTAACGGAGATATTTCGAGTTTTCGAAAATCATCCCTCTAAACCGCCCCCCCCCCACTTAACGATATAGATGTCAAGTTAAATTATTATAATATTACGATCTTTCCATCACATGATGTATTTATATCATCATTTTCCAATAAACTTAAATCCGTAAATTTTCTTTTCACTCTTAAGAAGCTAAACAATCAACCAAATCACTTTTTCAGCGGCGTAGAATTTTGTTTTTAATTTGGACATGTTGAATATTACGGAGATGTAATTGGTGAAAATTGTTGTTTTACGGACAATAATTGAAAGGCAGTTAAGAGTAGATTAAAACAGAGGTGTTATCCTGCGGCAAGACTTCCCCCATTATAATGACTGGACATAGTCACTTAGTTATTTCTGCTATGCGATTTTTTAAAAGTAATTTTTAATGAATTATTGGTTAATGAAATCAACTATTCTAATGATGAAATGCATACTATAAATTACATCTAAAACCTATTCAATAACATTGTCTAATTTGTAAGCAAAAATAAAATGTGCTTAATCACTCTGTCCAATGAACGCCTCATATTCCACTTTGCGGTGTGATATAGCATTCGATTCATTCTCTGTATATTGTAATTATATTCACTAAATAAATAAATGTCATAAAACTTCACCAAGCATTTTAATGTCCTTAGGTCTCTTGGGTGAGACACCGTGACATTCATATACTAACAGTCTCAACATATACCTACACATCAGATCAGAGGTTCATGGCCCTTCACCAGCCCCAAGACGATGACTGGACTCTTCAAATAAAATGGGTACAAAAGAGAGATGCCGGTGTTTACGAATGTCAAATCAGTACTCTTCCAGTTCAAGGCTACTTCATTAATCTGAATATTGTCGGTAAGTCCTATTTATTTTATGTTTACATTGATGTACTATTTGCAGGAGGAGTTTGTGTGTGTAAGTGCGTGCGTGCGTGTGTTTGTGTGTGTGATTCCAAATATTCTGCCAGACATTTCGAATCGACTCGACCCTCTTTTTATTTCTTTGTGCGAAGTAAAGGGAGTATTGTAATCGCGAATATTATTGGTTTTAATATTTCAATGGAATTATTAGTTTTGTCCCACCATGAGCCCATTTTGAGTAGTTTTTTCGTGAATTCTGTAAGTATGTACGTATGCATTTATACGAGTAGCTCAGAAATTACAAACCTTAGAATGTTCATATTTAGGACTGATGTGCCCTTTAGTTTTGCACTTCCGTTTTTAATCAAAATTGATTTAGAGGGAGAGAAGGGCGAAAATAAAAAATTAACTTTTCTCTTTACTTATTAGGGCCCAGCAAATATGTATTGGGTCTTTTTCGTTTATCTTAAAGAGGTCCATAAATGATGTATAACATTTTTCGTTTCGATGATTTGGATCAGGGATACATTATAAAACAGTCAAATGAAATTAATTTAAATGTAAGGCAGCCAAACATTTTGTTTATTTAATTTAATAGAAGAACAAGGAAGTCATGAGATACTCACATCAGATTCTTTATCTACGCTACTTTAAGAGAACTAAAGAACTCCTAAATCACGTTCGTTAAATGGTGGCTCTTGGCTAATTGTATTTTTACTTATAAGTTCCATGAAACCGGTAAGTAAATATATTAGGCGTGGAGGGAGCAAATAAATAAAAACATTGGTCGTGACTTATTCCTTCGCTTTATTTCTAGCGTAAAAGTTAAGGCTAAAAGTAGTAACTTCCTAAGTTGTTTTATTATTAAAACAGAGGTAAGCGTCCCGGTAAGTTCACCGTCCCCAGGGAAAGAGTTTAGAAGTCATTAGAAGCTAGCCTATTGGGATTTATTTATATTTTTTTTTCTGTGAAATTTCTACAAACGTTTCAAATTGACTGCCTAAAAATTCATGTAATTTCTGCATTTATTGCTATTTTATTTAAATGGGTTTTTGGGTTGGGACAAGAGTTATTTTACTATTGCAGAATCTGCAGGCCCTGGACTCCTGGTAATTGATTACGAGAACAGATAAGCCAGATTTTCAACAGGAACGAACAAGGGAATAAGAGGTTCGCATGGGCATGCAGTGGTTTCCCGCTGCCTTCTGCATTAGACCATCCAGTAATAAATGATGAAAATTCCATTCACAAATAAATAAAGAATAAATAAATTCATAAAAGTATGAATGGAGAAAATTCCCCTCTAAGCCACCAGTTGTTAGATGGCTATCCCTCCGTAGCCTGCATGGCTTCAATCTACCCTCCAGCCTTGCCCCACTCTTGTGACTGAGGCTTTAGATAAGAAGCGGAAGATTTCACTGTTAGCACTATATTTATTGTGTGACTATTACACAAGTAATGGCCCAAAACGTTAGCTACACCGTGCACAGAAAGCTTTCTAAAATGAAGGAGAAAAAAGTATCAGTTTCTAAGAGAAGAGACTAGTCCACATTTATAACTTTTATTCTTTTCGCTGTTGGAGAGAATTTAGAGGGAGGGGGGAGGGTATGAGGCCACAGATGTATTTGAGTGAGGGCCGGTCTATATATATATATATATATATATATATATCTATATATATATATATATATATATATATATGAGGGTGTGAATGTGTTTGTATTCGATCGTGTGTATATATCTCACATTACTCAAAAATGGCTAGTCTTAGAATATCAAAATTTCATATTTGGGATACTTGTAACGTATAGCTGTGTACCTCCCCATTTGATTTAAATCTGCTAAAGAAGTGAGGGGCAAAAATTACGGAGTATTATTCCGTACATATTAGAGGTAGAGTATATAAGAGTTGTTTATTTATAGTAAAAGATGGATAAATTATTTTCTATGAAATTTTTTGATCCAAAGCATTGAACGGAGATATCGCATATCACTTTCAAATGAAATAATTTGAAATAAAATGCAGGCATCAGTTTTGTTGTTTGATTCAACAGGAGTACAAGGAAGCCTTTATCAGATGTTTTTCTTTTCAGATTCAGATGTCTGGTTTTAGTTTTCTCAATCCATATATTCATACTTCAATATTATTTTCTATTTTTATAACCAATTATCTACAGCAAAAATGTTGGTATTTATAATTCGTAATCCTAGAACTATAATATCGACTTAAATGTTTAACTCCAAACTACTGGTTTAATTAGTGTAGTGATTAAATATTTTATGTCTACGTTCCATTATCCTTGGCAACTAGAGCGAATCATATTTTGAACATTTATGAAAAGAATGTACCACAGTTTTTTTTTTATATATATAATTCAATGTATATTATAAATATTGTATCTAAAAATAAACAGAATACAAAAACGTTTAGAACAGCTTCTGCAAAAGTGAAAATAATTAAAGCATGCTATCATTCTTAACAGGAGAAGATTATTAATGTCTCAGTTGGGAGGAGCCCCACGAAATAAGAGAAGAGACCACAAATGACCACAAAACAAATTGTACCACTCAGTTCAGTTCATCACTCTCAACAGTATTAAATTCTGTGCTTTTATTTTGTTTTTACCAACTGTGAAGACTCTTTGCTACCTTCACTTCACTCGAACCTGTATTTTTACAAACTGTATGTTTACTGAACTTGACGTATTACATACTGATCTCACGATGCCATTAAACTTATTAAGAAAGAGGTCAACCCAATAAAATGGGATGTAGAATTGCTTCAGACACACAAAAAATAAATACGTGAAATGAAAGACATTATTCGTGAATGGCTATCAAGTAACCAGAACACTAGAAGAGATGAAGTAGTTCATGCTCGTTTGAGACATGGTCATTCACGGATAACACAAGAACAACTCATGACTAGGACTAAACCACAATTATGTACACTACGTAATACACAATTAACTATCAAACACTTGCTTACAGACTGCAGAGCTGTTTTGTAGCTGTTGTAATTGAAACTGCAATTTTAGGGTGAGAGAAAAAATAAAAGACACAACACACAAGACTCTATTTTGTTAACTGGTTTATTTAGCAATCGATTTAACGATTCCTTTGTATTTACTATCGATATGTAACAATAACGAATTTCTAAGTCTAGTCGTTTTTAAGTTATGCGAGTTACTTACCTACGTGCAGATGTGACGCAGTAATTAGTCAAAAAGGATCCAGGGAAGTTCGAAACGGACAATTCTGTTGAAATCTGAAACTTTTCGCGAAAAAAAAAAGTTCCTTACATCGTAAAAAGAAGAGAAAAGTGCTGCGTAAACTAAGCAGATTTCTCACCCGCGACAAAGCCAGGCGGGTGGCTTCATCTCACATTTTATCTTTACTTCTCCCATAATTAAAAGCCTTTGTACTCAGAAATTGAAATTTGAACTGGTCATAAACTGATGGCTCTTATAATAGGAAAAAAAGACAATAGATATTGTCTTTTACCCGTATGTGGTGTGTCCAGCATCTGGGAAGTCTGCTTCGTTTACCCCGTCCCTGCAAGATGGTGTTCTTTTAAATGTTCCCTTTATGTAAGGAATTGATCAACCATCTTTTATGTTAACTTGAAATTTAATGTGATATTTTTTTTGGGGTATTTGCTTTGATTTACACCTGACATTAAAATTTAATTGTTCTACTATGACTATTCCTAAAAATATTAAGGAAGATCTGAAATTTCTTAATTACGAATTTCGTTATATTACTCCCTAAATTCAAAGCCCTAAATAAATGGGCATGCATATCCTGCTAACGTTTTATTTAGAAATTTTTACTTACAAGAACTTAATCCTTTAAATTCATTTTCTCGTCGGAACTCTTTCAGAGTACTTCTGTCATCAGAAAGAATGCCTGGATTGAAGTCCAATTGTCAGCTATTTTGTGATTTTTATTCAGATAGTTTGCTCACTGGCTAGACGCTTAAAATGAAGTCATTACTCTGAATGTTCACAACTGAGAAAATAAATTATTATATTTATGTTGAATTAGGGCATGATAAACCATTTGAAAGGGGGGGGGGGGCATCTCTAACTGTCTTGTCAAAATTGACAATGGGAGTAAACAACTTTATCAAATTATCATTGAAGCCACAAGTGAGAGATGCTGGAAGAAGGATGCGGATTGGAGAGATTTGTCATTAAGTCTGGGGAACTATTCGTACTATAAACACTAACACTAAATAATTCATTGAACCATTCTTGACATTATTAATTTTCATTGAACTCTCAAGAAAATAGATTGTGTTAAGTATTGAGTTATCACTTTATATTTAGAATATTTGAAAGTATTAATCATGATAATAACTAAGGCAGTAGAGCATCTGAATTAGATTGTAGATGTTTTGCAGACAACAACGAGGACACCTGAAGTATTCATGCGGCCAGAATCTATTTACGAACAAATGAACATGGATAGACAAGGTTTGATAAGATTAAATTAAGAATTTTCTACAAATTTTAACAAAGAAGGGGTTTCTTTTTTTTTAATTTCTACTAATAAGTAATTGGTGGTGTGGTTTGCAGTTATATTACAAAAGCTGTTTGTAATTCATATAATAATAAGATTCTAACGAACCTTGGTATTTTAATTAATCTTTAATTTAAACTAACTCTTATAAAGCATAATGTTTTACAAATGTTTTTCTTAAGTGCAAGAACTAATAACAAATGAAGTACGCCTATTAACAAATGTTTTTCTTAAGTTTAAAACCTACTAGCAAATGAAGGATACCTTGGAACTAATGTTTTTCTTAAGTGTGAAACTAAACTATAAACTTAGAACTCATATTGTAAGTTAAGCAACAAATTATCACCTTTATGCACATATCCTTAAATTCGGCCTCATGAATGATTTTATATAATTTTAAAAGAGATTAAGTAAATAATAATCGATAAATTCTTTTTGTAAAAACAAATTGTCAAGGAATGTTCAGTACAATATTCCAAGGATATAATGGAATACAAACATTCAATGGAAGACTATAAATTATAGAGCTACTGCTGGTCTGTCATGGACCAAGGTCTCTTACTGGTAATAGAGAACACAGAGGACTTAGTATGGCAAATTTTTCCTTGAAAAATAGTTTTTGCTCCTAAAACATAGTGTCTATAAAATCTTTCTGAGGCCTAATGATACTAAGTATTATGAACCTCATTCACATTGCCCCACATGTTTTGTAGCTTAACTAATACCTCTTGATGGGCCATTCCTTTAAAAAAAAAAATAAAAAATAAAAAAATAAAACCCAATGATCAATCATTGCTACACACCGCAATAATAAATTTGTACTAAAATAATATATTTATTAAATTTAATTACAGATTGCTTACTTACAATTCTGAAATGCTCGTGTCCCTCTTACATTCATTAAGACAGTCCCTTCCGCACTGGGGAGGTAGTTGAAACTGAGATTCCTAAACCAGGTTAAGTTAGCTGATTGCAGATTCATTATTTTCATGTCCATTATTGAAATCGTTTGAGTTGGAAAGATTATTTCAGAACTGTAAGTAATTTTAATGAATATATTATTTTAGTACACATTTATTAATGCAGTATGTAGCAATGAATGATCATTGGGTTATTAAAAAAAAAATTCATGTAATTATTTTTTGAAAAGGGATAGCCCCCGAAGAGGTGGTAGTTAAGCCACAAAACATGTAGGGGAATGTGAATAAAGTTTGTGTAGAAAGAAATGTTTTTATACTCACATATATGATTATGAATTTATTTATCACATTATATTTATTTAATTTTAATTATATAAAAATTAAAATTAAATTAAACTATGTATCATCTGTGACCATTTGAGTATTTTTATTTTCATGTTTATGACAATTAATGCAGTTTCAATAAAGCTTGTTATTTTACTCAATTCTCCCAACTCTGATTTTACTATATTTCATATTCTTGTGCTTTGAAGGAATTAAATATTAACATTTTAATTCATTTTATGTTTTGATATAAGCAAGTATTGCCTCGTTTACCGTCAATATTTATTAATATGTTTCTGGTTTCAGTTCCAACAGCAACAATCATTGGGGGCCCAGACATCTATGTGAATTATGGAAGCACCATTAATCTGACTTGCACAATAACACACAGCACTGAACCTCCACCAGCTTACATATTTTGGTATTACAGCAAAGATGATGACAACACTTCTACAAATTCTGGTTCAACTAAAGGGCCTGTCAGGGTATGAACCATTGATATAAATAAGTAGTAACTTAAATTTATATAATAATGGTAATAAAAAATTGTTTCTGCAAAGCATTTTCTGTAATCAAAAATAGCTTCTTTATGAACAGGCTCAACAACTTTTCCATTAATTATAAAAATTCATATAATGCTAGTCTATTAAAATACATGAGCTTAAGATAAAGCATTTTTAGCTAATCGTGGATTAATTGTTGAAAATGGTGTAAAATTGGTAACTTATTTCGTGGAAAGATTAAATAATGAGCCAATAATAATATATAAAATTTTGAAACCATTATTGATTTTAAAGACTATTGGATACACTGGTGATGTAACATTGATAACACTTACATGATCCAATGAGAGAGATTTAATTGATTTCATGGCTAACGTTACAGTATGAACCTTCATATTAAGCAGACAGTGGGTTCAATAGAACAGGGTAATTGATTTTCTAGATCTGCCAGTTAACCCTCAAGATGAGTGCAAGACCTCACAGAATGTTGTTTTCTTGTTGAAATTACCATTCAAACCCTTAAAATGATTTCCTAATATCTATAATCCATTGAATCCTTGCCCAAACTTCAATAGACCTGTGAGATTCCCACGCTTGTTCAAGTAACTTTTGAACCGCACCCACTCAAGGGTTAATAATCCAAATGGGTCACATAGTTTTAAGACTCATTAGATCCAAATCTTACTAACCTCAGGTAAATAATAGCCATTCTTCATAAAGAGAGACGGTAAATAATTCTCTCTCTTTGAAAGCAGTTCTGTAGCTCTGCGGGTGAAGAACTGATTCCAAAAGATCGTAGAACTAAAATAAAAACTTTGTGAATGGGATTGGCTATTAAATACCAAGTGTGAAGCCTGTGTGATGTCCATTATTCTCAACATCCCAAATATAAATCTTACTTAATTTTCAAATAAACATAAACATGTTCAAGTCAAACGACTTTATTGTTGTATGAAGAAATTTTTAGTTTCATTTTTCTTCTAACCATCTCCCGAAGATATGCCTCAGAGCGTCTGTTCTTAAAGACATTGAGCATTAATTATTTTCCCCATTTAAATGGTTATGGAATGGAGTTGGTGGACCTAGTGGAAGTGGTTGGCAAAGACCTTCATCATCAATGACAAGAAACCCGTGGAGCATTTAAATGAAACTAAAAATACTTCATGGTTTGTGAGGTTTTTCACTCCACAATATTTGGGAAAAATTGCTGAGCTTATCTGGGAATAAAATGGATCAAATTAGCCTATACAAAAATCAGAAATAATTTTTTTTGTAAAACAAATAAACTGAAAAATAACAAAA
Source organism: Riptortus pedestris (assembly GCA_019009955.1). Classification (NCBI taxonomy): domain Eukaryota; kingdom Metazoa; phylum Arthropoda; class Insecta; order Hemiptera; family Alydidae; genus Riptortus; species Riptortus pedestris. Next base: position 25,837,971 of record CM032233.1, read on the forward strand.
ACAATTCTTCAATTATTTAATTTGAGTATTATGATGATATTGCAAATTTTATTTTCCATTTTGAAAATAGAGGTGTTGAATTGAATTTCTGGGGGGGGGAGGGTGGTTATCCCCGAATAATTTGTCAAACAAAAAAAAATAAATGAGAACTAATCTATATGATAAATATGTCATATAGACATGTGATATGTCACAAAAATCATTTTTAGTGTTTTGAAAGAGACTTTTTTTATTAATTTTATTCATAATATGAATTACACTTCCTTTTTTTTCTGATCCATTGTCACCCTTCCCCAATCAAAACAGAAAATATGTGTCAATGTTTTTTACTACTGTATTCCATTGTCACTATGTTATAAATAATGCCAGTAATATAATATGAAGTATTCATATAAAATGAAATAAATACTTAAATGATACTAAATGTTATAACTTGTATGTTATGGTTAACAAGTACAAAAATTATCTTTTTTTTTTTAACGAATATAATAATAAGGTTGTTATTGTAACATAGTATTATATGTATTTTAATATTTGGGGCAATACGTAATTCTCACCAGGACATTGTCAGGGGGGCTTGACTAAATATATATTGAAACTGCAGTATGCTTACTCATAATTGCTAATGCTAATCATTATAAGAGTAGAGTGAAAAAATGGAATGAGGGTAATCACCCCCCTCACCCTTTTAGGTGAGTTCAATTCGGATTACATTTGTGCCCTCATTTTGCAACCTCTATATTTCATTAGAGTGCATCATAAATGTTAGGGTGCATCATTCCAGAACTAGTACCAGAACGATTTTCTAAAATAAAATAAAAAAATAAAAAAAAAAAAAATATTTTTGTATTTACTTATTAATACTTAATAGTGGCTTTTGTACTTCTTAGACACTTATATAAAGCATCTGTGATTATGAACAATTTTGGAGGAGATAAGCCACTGACATCACCAATTACACATCATCATTTTTTATATTGTTAAGGCTTTCGATAGTTTTAGTCATTTTCCTCTCCCCTGAGTGTCCCCCCATCCCCCCATGAATGTGATGGAGATGTAAGGTGGTGAGTTAACCGCTCTCACCAATGGTAGGGGCTGGTTGAGTTTGATCTTTTGTTTGTGCAGGGGACCTTCTGCCTTCTCGTCTTAACCCTCTGTCGGGCGCACCCGGCCTGCGAGGCCGCCAACATATTTTAACCCCCCACTCCCAACTAATTAATTTTAATTTAAAACGCTGGTAGGACAGATTTCGCTAGGATCTAAGGAAAACAAATATACTATTTAGAACATGAAATAATGACTTTATTAGAATAGAATGAAGCTTAAACTAAAATAAGTAAAATTGATAAGGCGCATTTGGCCTGAGAGGCCAGAGTTAGACTAGCACTTATTTCTCAAGATATCGATGAACTTCCGTAGAGAATAGCATTAATCTTAATAAAAGAACGATTGCAATAGATATATCTTGAAAAAACTCATCTTCGAAATTAAGGAGCAATTGGGTTCAGTAGGCCTCACAAGCCACCTAGGGACTAGACGGGCTGGATGAAGGATGGCAATAGACTATAGTAGGGGATTCAAAGCATGAACACGAATCAGGAAACTACTGGGAATGGCGCCTCACTGGGGATTTGGGCCTGCATAAGGGAAATCCTTGTCAGACAAGGCTTGAATAAAAACTGCCTTTTATAATTTCCAAATTGGATTTTAATCAGTGAATCATGGTCCTGATAAATATTACTAACTAAGGTCTTCCGTTATTGAATCCGTGTCTTCTTGGTTCTGGCTAGCAAAACGTTGGCCAGAAACATGAAGACTTAGTCCCTTAATACTCAAAGACCTTGATTGTAATATTGTCAATGTAATTGGCTTTATTCAGTGAGTGTTAGTTGTCATTACACAATGAGTGTTAACCTTCTTTTTTCCAAGATGTTAGGATGACATGTGTGATCATAAAATTTTTAGTAATAATTATGTAATTCTCATTCTGTATGATCAAAAAGGTATTCTCATAATTTAAAAAAAGAAAAACAATTGAGGCTGTTTACTCATACTGGCCAATGCTTATCTGAGTTTCGCTAATGCAGGCTATAGAGTGATATCTCTCATAGTAACTCTAGTTTTGAGTAGATTTCTCTTTACTCTTCCTGATTTATTTATTGATAAATAGCCTCATGTATAAGGCAATGGGAAAGCTCTGTATATCCATGATAAGTATTTCTTCCCTTGTTTGTTTCTCTGGAAATCAAAACTTTCTGTTTTGAGAAATACTCGTCAGGAAAGGTTATAGATACCACAACTTTATACAAATGACAACATTTGAATTTTCTATTTTTATTTAGGTTGTAAGTTATGACTCAGAACGAGGTGGAGTCAGCATCATCACAGATAAAGGTGATGTTACTACAAGTCGACTTATCATTACGAATGCACTACCCTCCGATGAAGGTCGATACTCATGCAGCCCATCAAATGCTGACATGGCAACTGTCAGAGTACATGTTTTATCAGGTAAACCATTGGAGAGTATCAATATATTCTCATCTTTGATAAATAAAATTAGATTACTAGTAAATAGTATAGAAAGGCGTTAATTTTAATCAGCAATGCTAGAGCCCTTTGCTCGTAAAGAGAAAAATGAACACTACTCAGGTAATGGGTCTGAGAAATAACATTAGGGAATGCTTAACCAAAAATAACATATTGGTCTTGGGTCAATATTTTTCACAATACGTAGTTTATGCTGTTCATTAAAAATTCCTTCATTTCAGCTAGTGTAGATGCCTTTGTAAGTAAATATTATTCTCTTCTAAATGTTGAGGTGAAATGTTAATAGATTTATTTTTAAAAATCATAGAATAATTTATAATGTTCTATTATAACAGTATGAAATTATTGAATAAAATAAAATGAATGATGGTAAGTAAGATGATTTTTTTTTTTAATGAAAATAATATGTTCATAAATATAGCCAATTTATTGTTATGTGTTCAAAGGTATATAATATATTTTTTAAACAATCATAATTTATATTGTTATATATATATATATATATATATATATATATATATATATATATATATATATATATATATATACTCTATTTATTTTTCTAACTCTTAATCCAAGAAAAAGGGTTCAGTGGAATTTCACATTGTGCTGAAGATGTGATTCAGATTTGGGATTCAAGGATATCAATCTCCAATGTACAATAAGAGAAACTTAGTAAAATATCAAATGGAGAGTCCTGCACAACATACTACTACAGTGTGCACATTAATTCAGGTTACAAACCTCATTAATTCATTTCTGATGACAAGCCTTAGTGTCAGTAAAATATGAGCCCTTTTTCATGCTTAAGCTACCTTTCCAGAGTACAAATTATTCTATTGACTCATAACGGGAGGACAAATGTCCCAACGCTAGATTGTTTCTTTATTAAACTGTAATGAGTTTCATTTTATCATCCTAATGTTTTTAAATATATTTCATAACACTATTTAGTTCTGCATAGCTAAAAGGTGGTTATAATTATTTTTTGTATATCATAACAAATACAAAAATTACATATTTGACTTAATTTGTGTAAATAATTACAGCTATGAAGAAGAATCTATCTGTTTCACATTCATTAACAAGTTTCTCATTGGGTTTGTCTTAAAAATATTGTTAATTCACAACCGTCATTTACTTGTTTATTAGGCTTTTGAACACAATAGTGAAAATAATATTAACAAATAAAAAATATGAAATGAATAAAACAAAATAACAATAAATATATAGATAAAAATAAAATATCACGTGAGAGAGAAAAAAATTAAAGAAGGAAAATTATAATAACACAAAAATAAATAAAAAGAGACAAAAAAATTACAATAAGAAAATAATTAAGTCATAAACAGTAATAAATAAATAAAACCAAATAACTTCTTGGTCTCTATCATTCCAGAACATCAGTCCTGAAAGAAGTGTGTTCATCGGAGGCTGTATATCCCTTTCACTGCACTTCTCAAGTCTACCCAACACCCTCTCTGGGTCTGACAACTGCCCTGAAGCCTCCAGAAAAGGAGCCACCTTAACCACCCCTCACAGTACCCAACTGGAAACCATTTCATGCCCCATGATGCTTCAATAACCATATTAAATAAAATCAGTAAAAGCAGGTTACCCTGCCTGACCTCATGATCAGGCAAAATTTCTCTTGAACACCAGCCACCAGCTGATATCACCGAGATCCTCTCCGCATAAATACCCCCAAGATAACTAAGAGGGGAAAAAAATTATGGCAACTCCATCAAAGCCTCTCAGAAACCCTTTTTGTTCAAAAACATAATGCATGGCAAACATCAAACTGAATGCCAAAATTTTGTGCAAATAACAGACAAATGCAGAGACCACAGTGATCAGCCGGTAGTCCCCAAGGGCAGCTGGACTGTCTGTTTTTGGGATCGTCGTGATTATCATTCCTTCTTTCTACTCAAAGAGCCATCCACGTGCCCAACCTGTACTCCGTCACAGGTCATCATTTTGTAAAAAAATAGAGTAAGTGGACTGGGAAGAGTTTATTTTTGAGCATTTAGGAATAAAAGGCCTGTACATCCTCAAAATTTATTAGTTTATCTTAGTCAGGATTTATTCTTATACCCCTTTGTCAATGCATTTGTCAGATGTGTACCTGATAATCTCATGCTGTGTTATACTTGCTTTTAAGTAATATAAGTATGTAGAGTTATTACTAAATTCATTTTATTATTCCAATTTCTTTCATTATATGATGTGAAAAATAGGATATCAGTTTTTTACACAGATTTTATAAATTTAGATGTTTGGAATATCCTATTTTTGCATATGAAGAATTTCAAATATCTGTATCTGATTATCGAGGAAAATACTGCATTTGATTTATACAATCATAATTTATTAGCTGCTTTTATTTTTTTTAAATTTCTTTCTCCTTCAAGGTTGATTCATAAATGGTCTTTTTTTTTCAGGTGAAAGTCCAGCAGCTATGCAGACAAGTGGAGCATATTCACTGAAAAGTGATCATTTGTTGACATTGTTCATTATCTTGTGTTCAACATTCAGGGATAAGATTAAAAGACTATAGTAGATAAATATTTTAAAAATTGTACATTATAGGTAGAAGTTATTTAATTGTTATTTTTCTAACCCTGTTATGTATGCACTTCCATTTTTGTTTGGATGGTGATAAAGAAATTTTTTAAATATTCTGTTTTGATAAATTACAAATAAATAATATCACCATGTATTTAAACAAACAAGACAAGTTACATAACTGCAGCCATTTATTCTAGGAGAGCTGTTGGGAAAAAAAGTTGTAAAAATCAATAATTTTGTAAAAAGCCTCATTTCATTGCATTAATTACATGTGTATGATATTGAAAACAGTTGGTGTATATATATGTAAGTTTTGAATAATATTCTACTCTACAAAAAAAAATATATATATATATATATGTAATTTGTCAATTTTTGCTTTTCACTTACTGTTTTTTTTAAACTACCTTTCACAATTTGAGGGATGTATTACACTCAAAATATATAGAATAATAAGTTCTGTATTCTGTAGTTTTCATATTAAATTCAGTGCTCTAAATTAGGATTAGAATTCTGAAATTTTTAAAATAAAAGTGGCTATTGAAATCCATTGTACCTATCTATTATTTTGTCGTCTGTTCCACAAGTTTACTATGTTATTTTATTTTCCTTACCTATTTATAGTAAACTAAGAATGTAATATAAAAATAATTAGTGTACATTTTCAATGGTTAAGTGTTATTAAGACATAATGTTATTCACAAGTTTAAACAGTGTAATTATAAATATCAGTGATATTTTCGTACATTACATTATCATGTTAAACACATTATTGGAGAATTAATTGGATGAATAGAGGAAAATTTTGCTTTAAGTGCTTGTTCTTAATGAGACTATAAAATACACTATGATCTTGTTTGGATGTATGCCAAGTCAATGAAAAATTAATGGAAATTGACAAATTGGTTTCTATTAAGAAAATCTCTTAAGCGAATTGGTCTAACATTTTGTATCCACTCAATTTGAATATCTTGTACACAATAACAATGTTACTATGTTTTATTTGTTTATGTACATTCACAAATAAATTATTTCAAAATAATTACATTTAAATCATTTTTTCATTGTATAAGGTTTCTTCAAGTTTCTACATATTACCAGGATTACCTGCGGAGGAATATCTGCATTTGTAATCTGCTAATTGCACATTATGTGATCTTACACATCTCACTTTTTAACTCAGACCTATTTATTATCATGATGAATTATTTAGTATTTTCAAATTGGCCCGTTAGGGAACAGGGTGTAATATTTGTTCTATTACCGTGTATCTTCCATGATCAATACCAATTTTTGTCCTTCAGTTTTTGGAGGGATGAAAAGGATTATTTCAGTCTTTACAATTCTTCTGAGGGACTAGAGAGGTGGAAAGTTCTTCATATTCCCAGATCATGAATATTTCAAATGAGGATATGGATTGGTTGAGGAAAGGGGAAAAATCTTAAATTGTAAGAAAGTCACTAAAATTCAATTGGTTTTTCTATTTTATTTTCAAAAATTTTTCAATTAGTTTCAATATATTTTTTTATTATTTCCAATAATACATATATTCTCATAATACTGTATATTTCTTTTATTATTTCAGATGCATAGATGTATCAATAATATTAAAAAGTCTGTCATGCAGGGGCTGCGTAAACTAAGCAGTGAAGTTTAGTAATAGATAAATCTACATACTGGTAACACAACACCACCGTGAATAAATACAAACGGAAATAAGAAATGTTTCATCCAATTTCAATAACCTGTCGACAGGAAGCGTTAGGTTAGAAATGTAAACAAACGGGTCTCCTCGCCTCACACCAGAAAGAAAAACAATTGCTGAAATATATCAGAATATAGCATATTAATTTTATTGAGAACTATTTACTATATCTAGTACTGCAATTAATAATGAGTCAGAATAATTGTTATCTCAATCAATTAAATTTTAGTAGATCAAAACCTTAAGACATGGGGGGGGGGGTCACCAGGACATATTTGCATGTATCTCGTAAAATAAAGGTCTCTTAAATACAATTTTTGATATTTAAACTTTGAATAATGTGTTTTATTATGTAGCAGAGTATTGTTTGTGTAACATGAGTAGAAGTGGCGGTTTGCTGATGGCTGAAAACTGAAATGCCAATATCTCGGTTAATATTCAAGATAGTGAATTAATGTATATAACAATATTTATAGTACATTTAATGTGCAATAAGATGGGTTCTATACAATATTTTAATCCAACGTAAGATAACGGAGATATTTCGAAAATCCTCCCCTCTAAACCCCCCTTCCCCCTGGCTCGATTTCAGCCATTAATGAACTTGATCTTTCTTTTTACATAAAACGACTAAATATCGAGTTTGGTAACGATTAAACAATAATTGCGACCACTAGAGCGGTAACAGACAAATATATATATATATATATATATATATATATATATATATATATATATATATATATATATATAGTTTTGAATGGACCTCATTTTCCCCGTCTCCTGGGTAGGATCGATGGACATTTGAAGAAAAATTTCAAAAATCGTGTCATGAGTATAACCTCAATAGCTGATTTCCCTTAAGGGAAATCTGCTAAAACATATAGCTACAGCTTGAAAGATTCACTATATCTTGCTGGTGCTCACAATAAATTGTATGAATCATCATTTGACAAGTTTCAACCTTCACACCCTTGCCTCTATGGCCCTGAAGTAATCTTATTTTGTCTCAGTACACCTCTACCATTCATATAATCAGCATGATGGTCATCTACGGGGGTTCCTTCATTTTCAAGTTTTTTGAATTTTGTGGATTTCTTCGTCCTCATAGGCAAAAATCAAGGGAGGAGTTTTTTGAATGACTTTTTCAAGATTTGATGTTTACTGAGCACCTAGATTGAAAAAAAATATATATATGAGCTTCGCTTGCTTTTCAAAATGTGTAAGAACATTTTTGGAAACAGAAATAGAAGTGTTAATTATGCCAATTGTGTCGTGGTATTGCTGTCAGCAAATGATACAAGGACATGGGATTTGTTACACACACTCCTCTTCTCTGAAAAATTTAGGAGTAGTTTCTGGTGAGCATGTGGAACAGTTCCATCAAAACATCTGTAAGTTTGAGCAAAAATTTTCTTAATGATGGAAACTTAGCATGTTGAAAGAGTACTGCTAGATTGTGGAACGAGAAACTTATATCTCAAAATACAAAGGAAAACGGAAGCCAAATCAACTTTTGGGTATATATTTTTATTAATATTGCTATCTACTGTTGCTTTATATTTTAATTGTTGAAAATACTAATACATAAATATAGAATATATGTAACAAAGGGAAATCAACTAAATTTTAGTGATTTTTTAAGTATATAAACAGGTTAGCCCCCTCCCCATCTCTGTACTTGTTAGATATGTTCATGTTTTATAGATAATTTCACCTCTCTAGCCATTCCAAAGAATTGCATAGATTGAAATAATCCTTTTCATCCAAAAACCAGTGGAGACTCAAATCCAAAAAACACAGAGGCCATGTTCAGATTCAGGAGATCATTATATACAAGAATCACAAAAAATAGTGCCAGGGCCAATGTTTATAATACCAATTTTATAGGACATATAGAGAACTAGTAGTGTATTTTTGGAGAAGGGTGGAAAGAAGCTTTTTTTAAAATGTGCTTATTTTTTTGTATTTGTAGCATAGTGTGAATTTTAAATGAGAAAATAAATCTATTATGATAACAGGTTTCATGATAAGGACTTGATTTTGTTGAGTAATAAAGGGGTTTTTCATTGTTGAATACTAAACACTCTTCAAAGCATTATCAATCTGTTTTTAATGAAATATATTTTCAAAGATTTTGTTGTTAGTTAGGACTCTTAGCGAAACCGTACCGGAGTGAAGGAGGGCTCTTTCTGAAATCAGAATGAAATTGAATTTGAATTTAAGAGGACTGTGATTATAAGAAAGGTCATCTAATGAATGAGAATAATGTATGGAGTATATATATATATATATATATATATATATATATATAAAATTCTAATATCTGACATTGATTTTTTCCCTCAAAATTTCATGATAACTTTTCGTTTCACATGTCGTAGACACCATAACTGCATTTTGTTTCTTTCGTGTATGTTTGTTTATTTGTTTGTTACCTTTTCACGCATAAACGGCTGAACCGAATTTTATGAAACTTGGTATGTATAATACTACTAACCCAACTTAGACTCTAGGCTATATTAATATTAATATTCTCTGAAACGAACAGGAGAGTGGGGGTATAAGGGAGGCCTGAAATTAAAAATAGCGATATTTCGTTTCCTATTGGGGTTTCCGGAAATATGCACATACAAAAAGTTGTTTATTTTGTTATTTAGAGTAACTTTTGTTATATACACTTTTTTTGTATACCCAATTATAAACAAAATATACGCTAAAACCTATAGCCGGAGTGAACAATTTTATTTGGCACAAAAGACTCAACCGAACTAAATAAAACTCATTATGTGTATTAGCACTAACTCCTTCATTATAATAAGCCATACCAACATTTCTAGGGATGGGCAGGAGTGGGGGTTATAAGGAAGGCCTAAAATTAAAAATAGTGGTATTTCTTTTTCTATTCGTTTTTCTCCAAATATGCACATGAAAAAAGTAGTTTATTTTTTTATTTGAAGTAACTCTTGTACTATTCACTTTTGTCTTATATCAATGTATAAACGAGATATAAACTAAAGCGGGAGTCAACTATTTTATTGGGCACTAACGATTTAACCGAACTTAACAAAACTCGGTATGTCAATTAGCATTAATTCTTCCATTATTATAAGGTATATTAAAATTTTTAGGTTCGAACGGGAGTGGGGGTTATAAGGGAGACCTGAAATAAAAATTCGCGATATTTCACTGTCTATTTGTTTTTTGATAAACGTGTTCATAACAAACGTTGTTTACTTTGTTATTTAGAGTTACTTTTGCTTTATACATTATTTTTGGGATCAATATTTTTTTCGCATAGAAATAATGATATGTTCAACAATTCTTTACAATATCAACTATCAGGTACCTCACCTGGAATAATAAATTCAAATCTATGTTAATATTTTGTCCTTAATAATTCAAATCTATGCATAATGCACAGGAGACGGGAAATATGACAATATGGAGGACAGTGAAGTCTTACATAAAAAATGAATTTTATTATTAACTAATCCACAGCAACGACGGGTATAGAGAGACCCTAAACACTGGAATGGGTAAATGTCAAAATATTGTTCAAAATAAAGCCTTGCCAAAAAAAAAAATACCATCACAATACAGCCTCAAATGAATTCCCGGGCGAAGCCGGGTATCTGAGCTAGTATATATATATATATATATATATATATATATATATATATTTGTGTGTGTGTGTGTGCGTGTGTGTGTGTGTGTGTGTGTGTGTGTGTCTAAAGGGGGCACCAGTGGCCATGCAGGTGAAGGCAAGGGTACATTTACTACTACCATCAGCCAGCTGAAGGTAAAAATAGGTCCAGATTAGATCCCTGCCAAGAAAGAATTAATTCACGGGTTTGCTAACAGTGCCCACTAGTATTGCAGTGGTTCTGGATCAGTGGAATTCTAAACAGTATATACGTCAGACAGCCCCTCGGAAAGACTAATGATTATGACTCTATTAGATCCCTTCCACAGGCAGATTGATAGGTGAACAGGTCACAGACCCTCAGGGTACAATTGGCCCCGCCAGTCTATTAGATACAAATCATTCCAGATCCTCCTGACATAACGGAGGCTGCATGCCGAGTTGATCACTCACTATGTAAAAACTCTGATCATGAATACCTCAAAGCTCGCTCGGGGGTGGCTAAGGATCCCAAAGGCCTATAATGCCAACTGATATATATATATATATATATATATATATATAATCAAAAAGAATTTTATTAAAGTTGTAAGAAACATTCATGACACTGTATGTGTATATATGTATATATATATATATATATATATATATATATATATATATATATATATATATATATACTGGCGGGCCTGATAGATGTTATCCTGCATGATATTTCAAGCGATTAGGATATTAAATTTAATAATATAATGTTTAAAGCAAAAGCTACTTTTAATAACACAAAAAACAACTTTTGTTATGTACATGTTTGCCTAAAAACAAATAGATAATGAAATATCGCGAATTTATATTTCAGGTCTCTTATAACCCCCACTCCCGTTCGAACCTAAAAAATTTAATATAGCTTATAATCATGGATGAATTAATGCTAATTTACATATACAGTTTTGTTAATTTCGGTTCAATCGTTAGTGTCAATAAAATTGTTGGCTTCCTCTTTATTTTTTTAGTGTATATCTCGTTTATACTTAGCTATACGACAAAAGTGAATATAACAGAAGTTACTCTAAATAACAAAATAAACGACTTTTATCCTGTGCATATTTGCCTAAAAACCAATAGAAACGAATTATCGCTATATTTAATTTTAGGCCTCCCAAGGTGTGACCCAAATGCATGCAAAAAAATTCATTCAAATCGGTCCATCAGTTTCGGAGGTGTTCACTGACATACACACGTACAGTAGAATTATATATATTGTGGTATATATTGTTTTTTTCCACCGGTATGTTAACAATATTGAAATGATTATGTACTATTTATAACTATTAAATGTTACTTGGTGTTGTCATTATAACAAACTCATTATGATCTGAGATTGCGGGGGTGGGGTTGCTACAATCTCTTTCACTCATCCCGCTTTTACAATATAAATTAAATTATTTTTAGTGCACCACTGTTGTTTATTTATACCAGCTATATAAATTACAAGAAAATTCAAACTTTTTAATGATTTGAATTAATAATTAAATTAGAGCAATGTTGTTTTCAAAGGCCAGGTTATTGTAACACTCAAGCAGGAGCGGACATTGTGGAGGGCTAACACAGTTAATTATGTTAACTTATTTCCTGTGAAATGTATTTTCTTTCTACCCAAACTTACTGTTATGCATGTAACTAAGCTTGGAAAACTAGTTTGGTAAATATTGTAGCCTTACCAAAAACAAACCCATCATCATTAAGCCTCAAATGGCTTCTCGAGCGAAGCCAGGTACCTATATATATATATATATATATATATATATATATATATATATATATATATATATACTAGCTAAGGTACCTGGCTTCGCTCGGGAAGCAATTTGAGTCTTAATGTTGATAGGTTTTCTTTTGGCAAGGCTACAATGTTTACTACTAGACTACCTGTCTGGGTGCATTGTTTTCCCGTAAGGGACGGACTGTATATATATATATATATATATATATATATATACAGCCAGCTTTTACTGGAACCTGGGTTTCCTGACTATTTAGGACTCGATGAATCAAGCCAGAGGCACACATAATGACTAGCTAGATAAAGTCCTCTCTCCGAGTCAATCTTTTCTATTATAATGCTGACTGGTGGAATGGGGGAGGGATTTTTATATTTATAGCTTAAAAGTAGGATAATACAACTAGGTGCAACAATTATTGCCCTGTATTGAAAAGATTGGAGGCTTCCTAAGGAAACTCATGTTTAAAGTGTTTTACTGAGAGAAAGGAATTTATTGTACTAGTCCACTATGCATATCTATAGCATGATTGGTAGAGTATTGGCATATATAGGCACAAATTTTGTGCAAAATACTCTGCACCCAATATGCTTTAGTTAAGATACAGTTTCTCTGTTATTACTTAGCAAGTGTACACAACCTTAATTTTTAAATATAAGGTTAATATATTAAATATAAATCTGCTAATATATATATATATATATATATATATATATATATATATATATATATATATAAATTCGGAAGACCATAGAGAAACACTACACTGTTGGTTATAATTATTAATGGATGGACAATTGCAGTGGAAAATTATATTAGTTATTTATTAATATCTATGAAATTGGGTGGTTACATGAATAAGCTCAAGGTGTTACTGATTCTTCCATTGGTTGTATATTTTGCCACCTTTAGTACCTCTCCCCCTTTTCCCTCTGCACTGGTTTTTTTTTTTGGGTTTTTACTCACTCATAATTTACATAAATCTTCTAGCAACTACGAGCATAAAAAAGTGACAACTGTTCATTGTAGACTGTTCATTGGGGCTGTATGCTGGGTTTTCTCAGTTATAGAGACACCAGTTGTAAGGAGTCTACGAGAAGGTAGGTTCTGGATTAACCATCCTACGAAGTCATCCTTCACCTGCTAAACACAGGACACCCTTGCATACAGCCTGGCACCACTAAAATAGGTTTATAAAGGCACTGTATAAAATAAAGCATTGAAATGGATACAACAAAAGAATAATAGTTTGTTAAGCAAGTCAGCGCACTGGATATAGAAAAGAATCATTTAGAGCATTTATGGACACTTACCCAGACTTTTCGGATTCATCAGCATAAAATCTCTTCCGTCAGTTCAGATGGATAGAGAAAAATAATTTAATACATGCAAATCTTCTGTTGAAACAAAGAGAGAAATATCTTTGAAAACAATAATATCATAAATTGTCAAAATGACAATAATAAACAAATAGTGATGTTTGAGAAAAACTCACAGTAAAGTGAAAGTGACATTGACAATCTAGGATCTCATCACTCTTCCTAAAATTAAACATTCTGTTTCTAGTGATCATTCTGAGTTTAATGTTCAAGAAGGATTGATATCGCTTCAATGTTATTGATCTTATTGAGTTACTATTACCCTAGGCTCCTAAGTGATTTACAAGTAGAGGTGCATGCAATACAATTTTCTATCTCTTTGATCTGTCCATACAATGTCTTGTTTTTAGATCATTTCATCTTTTTCATGCTATTGAGTTTTAGTAGATACTGATAGAATATTTATTTGGGTGTATTCTATGATCCGATCCTTATCAAATCCTTGCATAAACAGTTCTACATATTTCATTTAATGATCAATGTGTGATGTTGGATGCACAATCATGTTATGCATCCTTATACGGTACAGACCAAATTTGTGTATATTTTTTGAATTACCATTTGCGGAGCAAGTTTAAAAAGTACAAATAACAATCAACTCATCACCTCAAAGCTATCTGAGCTATCCATGCCAATATCAATTTTACAGAGAGTCATTTGAAGTGTCATCCTTCTCAAACTCTTAAGCTTTCTTAATCACAGGGATTTCAATGTCTCTAGCTATTTCCATACTAGCTCCCCACACGGTTATATGCCAGATAGAAGTCAATGACAGAATGATACAAACGCTCACATATTTTTTTTAAAATCTGTGTTATGATAATGGGTGATCTATGGTCCATTCTGCTACTTAGTTAGTATCTCCCTTCCTTTCAATTCTGACAAATGAGCGTTCCGCAGACATTTTTATTCTCCCAATTCTGAATAATCTACACCATTTTTCAAAGCTCATTCAGTTTTTCTCTTCTTTATATTCTCTTCTCTTTTAAATTTTAAAACTTTGAAATTCTGGATAGGAGCTCTACTATTGAATCATAGAGGTTTATGTAATTCATTGAAACATATTGCCCCTGTGGCCATTTCGTCGTTCATATATTGTTCTTATTGCTCTTCATTACTATTTCTAGCCAATACTTCAATTTTGTACAAATGAGAAATTTAAATTCCCCAAATTGGCATGGCCATCTGTTTTCTAGCCTGTCGAGATGTTCTCATGTACTTTTTTTTAAACAATGTTTCATATTTAATAGATATTTATTATATAAGTGACGAAAGTAGATCATTTTACAACTCAAGTGAAATGTTTACCCACACGAGCGAAGCGAGTTTGGTAATTTCACGAGAGCTGTAAATTCTACTTTTGTCACGAGTGTAATATTAAATTTTTTCTGTAATCGTGTAATACATGATCAGATCTAACCAGAATATGAACAAAATTAGGATGTTGTGAAGATTATGGTAGGTTATAAGCATGGTTGTGAAAGGTTATAAGCATAGTTATAAAACAACTAGTGATGATTGTGAAGTAGTGCAGTTATAAACAAGTGCAGGTTATAAACAAGGAAGGTAATTATTATTATATTTAAATTTTAAAATATATTGATTATTTCCACAAATAATTCATTCACATTTCAATTTATTTTGTTAAAATAAATTCTTACAATGTTAAGAAACATTTAAAAGCATTTAATTTCCAACTTCAAATTATTTTTTAATTTATACTTATTACTAATTAAGAAGGCAATTAACTTTCTTCACTCTATTGCAAAATGTTTCACTTTCTTCACTCATTTCAGTTTAGTAATGTTACCATTATTCAACGATTACAGAACAAATATTAAATGATGCATAATGGATCTAATGACTAAAACTCAATTACAACTAATTAATGAGTATTAAGGTGTTGGATAGAATGAACGATACTATATGATAATACTATCACCAGCACTGATATTGTTATTGTTATTAGCTTTATTTCACCATATCCCCTCTTCTTTCCGGTCTTAAGTCCTAAGAAGAGAAAATCCGGATTTTTTAAATAAGAAAAGTAATATAAGTTCTGTTTACGAGAAGTTCAATATTACAATTTATTGGCTATACTACTGACCGTGAATGTCAAGTCAAAGGGAATCTGACAGCCGTGTAATACTCCACACAAGTTCTCCCTGTACTGCGGGCTTAGTATCTTCAGCACTAGTAGGATTTATAAGACCTCCCAGAGAAAATTTATTAATAAGAAAATGTTTAAAACCTCCCTCACGAAGCTGATGCTTTAACTATGTAGATTTCCCACGCACCGGTATATCATAAGTGATCATTTTTTCTCTACTGACTCCCACAGTAAAACGTTTTTATAAACAGGAATTGAAATGCAAATTGGATTTGAAATATTTAGTGACCGAGGTACTTCGAATGAAAATCGGATGAGCAGATGTGGGGGTTTACTGAAGGCTAAAAACTAAAATATTATCTCGGTTAATATTCAAGATAGAGAAAAATTGTATCCGATAAGTACCACAACATTTTTAGGAAATCAAATTTGCAATAAAATTGGATCTATACAATGTTGCTATTTGACATAATAACGGAGATTTTTGAATTTTCGAAATTGTTCTATAACCCCCACCCCCCACCACCCACTGTTACATATCGAGCTTGCAAACAAACTATCATATATATAAAATTTTGAACGGACATGATTTTCGTCATCACCTAGGTAGGATCGATGGACATGTGAAAATGTTTTTGAAACTCGCGTCATGAGCACAGGTTTAATAGCTATGTTCCCTTAAGACAAATATCCTAAATGTGCGAAACATTTAATGCTCTTGCCAATTAAGTACCTTCAAAGTTTCTTTTCGTAGAGTTAACTATTTTCATTCCAAATACTCAATATGATTAGCTCAGCGTATTTTATTAACTAAAGTGTGCTCTAAATTAATTAACTAAAATACTCAATATGAATAGCTTAGCGTATTTTTTTAAAAGTGTGTTCAAAATTAATTAACCCAATTACTCAATATGAATAGCTTAGCGTATTTTATTAACTAAAGTGTGCTCTAAATTAATTAACTCAAATACCCAATATGAATAGCTTAGCGTATTTTATTAACTAAAGTGTGTTCTAAATTAATTAACTCAAATACCCAATATGATTAGCTCAGCGGATTTTATTAACTAAAATGTGCTCTAAATTAATTAACTAAAATACTCAATATGAATAGCTTAGCGTATTTATTAACTCAAGTGGGTTCTAAATTAATTAACTCAAATACCCAATATGAATAGCTTAGCGTATTTTATTAACTAAAGTGTGTTCTAAATTAATTAACTCAAATACCCAATATGATTAGCTCAGCGTATTTTATTAACTAAAGTGTGCTCTAAATTAATTAACTCAAATACTGAATATGAATAGCTTAGCGTATTTTATTAATTCAAGTGGGTTCTAAATTAATTAACCCAATTACTCAATATGAATAGCTTAGCGTATTTTATTAACTAAAGTGTGTTCTAAATTAATTAACCCAATTACTCAATATGAATAGCTTAGCGTATTTTATTAACTAAAGTGTGTTCTAAATTAATTAACTCAAATACCCAATATGATTAGCTCAGCGTATTTTATTAACTAAAGTGTGCTCTAAATTAATTAACTAAAATACTCAATATGAATAGCTTAGCGTATTTTATTAACTCAAGTGGGTTCTTAATTGATTAACATTTTTAACTAGTTCCCTTAAGAAGATACTGCTTCAGTTTTATGATATCTTGGTTTTTTCAAAGCCCTTGTGGCATATTTTTATCATGTATTGTTTATTTTTAAAATTTAATTCCTCTACATCAAAAACACCTTGTGTTATAAATTGATTGAACTGATACTATCGGGTGTTCTAATATTGGCCAAATAATGGAAACTCCAATAGCAATTATAAGTTTGAGAACTTTCTGCACGGTAACAGGTCCCTGTTATCAATCTGACTTTCATATTAGTTTCCATGTATTAAACTGCTTTGAAAATCCACCGGTATTTCAAACTGCTACCTACTTTTTTAATTAAGAAGAAACACAACTTTATTCGTGATACTCAACCCGCAAAAACGGTCGAATAACAATAACTGTTAAGGTTATTTTTTTCAAGTATATATTATTGGACTTGGGTTGTTGAATCCAAATTAAGGTTTTAACAAATTTAAGTAGAAAAACTTAACCTTATGACGGAGCGTGTAAAATGCAATTGGTCTTCTTGCACTGCATCAAAGAAGCCACAACGCGACATTATTATTCGATTATGTTTGCACTCTCTAATGATGACATTACAGCTCCGTAAAAAGTTTAATAATGTTAGCTATTACCTTGGTTTCCGAAACCAGACGCCAGAAGATAAATTCCTCCTTAACTCCCGTAATCTAGCGCCTGCACACACTCACACATTCAACTAAACTGCTCAAAAATGAATAGGGATATTGGCTGTTTTGTGGTATGTATGGGGCCTAGCATATTTTTTTTTATTATAAATATCATTAATATTTATTAGATTTGTTTTCCTCCATAAAAAGGAAATTTAATTAAGATCGATTTAATTAAAATTAATAGGATAAGAAAAAATAACCAATATCCCTATTCATTTTTGAGCAGTATACTTCAGACAAATTTATGAATCTATCTAACTATTTAACTTCCAATTATCTATCATCATCATAAACCTTAGACTTCGAAAGTCTTTCATTCTTGTGCTTGGAGTGATATTTATTTTAAATAAACTCTTAGACTTCCACGGTCCTGGTCATTAATACTGTTAAGGTCTTCGGGTATTGACCGTGTCTGCATTTTAGCTGCCAACGTTTCGCTAGACATGCTTCTAGCTTCACTCTGGAACCCCGTCATTCCACAGAGACCACGGACAATAAAAATAAACGACGGTATAGTGGGTGAACGACCACTGGAAAAAGTATCCGTAGACACCTGGAGGGGACGACTCCGCCCAAGGAAACCGGACAAGGCCTACATATATACCTGAGGTGAACACACACTCTTCAGTCTCAGAGATAGGCCTGAGGAAGCTAGAAGCATGTCTAGCGAAACGTTGGCAACTAAAATGCAGACACGGTCAATACCCGAAGACCTTAACAGTATTAATGATATTTATTTTGTTTATCATTTCAATTTTATCATATATAAATGACCTAAACAAAATATTAAAAAAATAGTTAGTTCATTTGAAACGAATAAATAATTCTAATCGTAATTCCGCCAAAATTGTCAAATAATAATGAACAAGTCCGTTAAGTAGGCGCTGCGTAAACTGAGAAGATTTCCCTCACACTGGAATATACTCAGATGATATCTTCTTACCATCTATTCTCTATATATCCCGCAGTAAGGGCACTATGAAAAATATAATTAAATTCTTAGTTGGACTTGAGATGTTTATTGACTAAAGCACTTAATGTAAACATCTGATGTGTAGAAGTCGGGGTTAATAATAAGATGAAACACAAAAAATAGCATAACAGATAAATCGGTTGATATTCGAGTCAAAGAAAATACGCAAAGAACAATAGTTGTAGAAATGTAAACCACAAAAAAGATTGTTTACGAAAATTTTTCAATCCGACTAATAGTAGCCAAGATATTTCGAAATTTCAATTTTTCGGACTTCTTCCCACCCCCCCCCCTCCAAAGCCGATTTAAGCTTTTACCTAATACCTAATTATCTAATCTTCAGTTTCCCCTGAAACGTATAAAAATCGAGTTTGTTGATTATCAAATAAAAATCGTGTAGTTTAGAACTTAAAATCTTAAAGACTGATGTAAAAACGAAAAACATGTGCAGATATCTCACAAATTAGTTCAAAAGTTCAATGAAAACAATATTTTTTATTTAAGCTTTAAATAAAGTGGCTCAGCTTATTGTTAATATGACACGAGTATGAGTGGGGGTTTGTGAATGTTGAAAACTAATAAATCTTGGTTTATATTCAAGTTGGAGAAGAAAAGTACAATACAAAACTACATTTACAGGTAATTAAATTTCAATAAGATTGGTTTCATAATATTATTTAACCCAACATATAATAACGGAGATATTTCAGTTTTTTAAAATACCACCCCACACCTAAAGTTTTACAGAAATGGTTTATTTATCACGCTTGGAAAATATCAATCAAAACTGTAACCCCTAAAGGGTTAACTAACAAATATGCTTATATATATATCAAAGTTTTGGACTTACCCCACTCTTGTCATCTTCTTGGCAGAATCGATGGACAACTGAAGAATTTTTTCGAAAATCGCGGCATGAATTCAGCCTTAAAAGTTGATTACCCTTAAAGAAAATCTGCTAAAACTGAACTTAAAATGTAAAAAATAATATTGAATCTTAGAATTATATATTTTAATAAATAAAATTATAATTTATAATAATAAGTTTAATTCAATAATTTATATATATATATATATATATATATATATATATATATATATATATATATATATTCTTGGCCGGAGTAGGACGTGATGAATTACATACAGCTGCCTCAACATAATTAGAAACTTCTCCCAGTCCGATTATGCCAGTTTCTATTCAATTTGGACTTAAATTGAAGGTCTCTATTTTTCCATTCTTGTTTTCAATAAAGCATATTGCTTAATTTCTACGAGTGATACGTTCAAATTAATTATGTTGAGTGTTGGCATAGTTTTCCATTGATGCTAAAAAGTCCGTCCAGCAGCGCGTAAGTGCACCACGTATTTCCATTTATCTCAAAACGTAAACGTTCAATAAAGGCTTCAAAGAAAGTGCTTCATAATATAACAGATTTTTGTTAACATGACATGAGTATGAGTTCACTGATGGCCGAAAACTAAAAAAATACAAATATCTCGATTAGTAATCAACATAGTGCAAAAAGGAATATTGCACCCGCTAGAGCGTTAACAGACATATATATTAGGGTGGGCCGAAAAAAAATTTTATTGTTTTTTCTTAATGCTATACCGAAAAAAACTTATCTCTATTATGTGTTATCAAAATGCAACAAAGAAAAAAAATATATACCTAACCCCCAGCTAGCGCAATACACTTGGATTTTCGAAATTTCACTAAAATCATAGGTTTTTGTAATTATTTTTAAAGCATCTTAATAGTTTCATATCGGGCTGCTATAATGATAGCCATTTACAGTAGAGTTTTAAAAATACAATAAATAATTGGAAAAGTATAATTTCATTAATCTGAGGTAGCGCAACGGACATGTAAATGACGCATTATACAGTCAAGTGCAGATATCGGCCGCCAGGCCGGGCTTCTCCCACTTATACTACCTCTACCCATAACGCACTGCCATTTCATGTTCTTTGTTACTCGGCAGTTTACGTCTGCAGACGCGTAGACGCTGCAAATTAAGTATATAATTTATTGAATGAAGTTTAAGTTTAAATTCGCGTGCGTGATGGCTGCTGCTAAGAAAATAACTCGCAGTAATTTTGATTGTCCATTGTTTGGCTGCCCGAGGGAATTGCCTGTGAGTAAGCTTCCAACTTGCCAAGATGTCCTTAGGAGCTGTTTCCACGAACAGTACCTTCTAGCATCAGAAAGTAACAAGCCTGTTTGTTTCTATCAAATATCTAATATTTTCGCTCCAAAAGTAAAAGCCCTCTTTGACAATCATCAATACCAACAGTGACGCCCTACAGAATTGTGCAATTAATAAATTCATACCACAATAGCTACCGTAATCTAATGAAGTCCTTTAAGCGTGACAAGGAAAAAGAAAAATACAAACAAAAAATTGAGGAATTCAACCAAAAGGCGTTATCACTCTTTGATGTATCTGCATGTAAATGTAAAATAGAATACTCCTGCAACTGCTAAAAGGTCCTGGAGATCTGTGAGTGCCCTTTATCAATTTCATGTCAATCTGAAAAAGATAAAAAAATTCCGGTGCTTGAACTTAAGTTTATGTATTTCCAAAGAAATCTTGGACAAGGAAAAATTGGAAATTTAGACAAGAAGGAGTCGACAAAAATTACCAAAAGACTGCAACGTAAAGGAACAAAAAATCAGGCTATGTCGTCTAACATTTCATTAGTTTCACATTCGCAGCCTTCATGCTCTAAGGATGCAAATGAAGCCTCTTCAAAACTCGTTGGTGCCAAGAACAGAGATGCTTTATACGAACAACGCTGCTATCAAGAGCTTCAATGCCAAGTTTTTCCAGCAAGCAAGATTTCAAACTTACAAATATTTAAAGGACTATTCTAAGAGAAGCACAATAAAATGTTGAAGTCTGGGAATTGACAATTTGAATTTCACGATACATTTTGTAATTAATAAACTCATTTGGACAATGTAAATTGCCTATTTATTTTTTCCCTACAGGTAATTGTTCCATCAACATTGTATTTCTAAAAAAACACATGGGTAGTGGGTTTAAAAAATTAGATGCTGCGCTGCACTACAGCCGGTCAGCACTGGAAAAGTGATCAATTAACTATATTGGAGGCATTTGGATAAATAAAAGAAAAATATATATAAAGAGAGAGAGAGAGAGAGAGAGAGAGAGAGAGAGAGGAGAGTAGAGAGAGAGAGAGAGAGAGAGAGAGAGAGAGAGAGAGGAGAAGAGAGAGAGAGAGAGAGAGAGAGAGAGAGAGAGAGAGAGAGAGAGAGAGAGAGAGAGAGAGAGAGAGAGAGAGAGAGAGAGAGAGAGAGAGTTTTGAACGGACCCTATTTTCGTCAACTTCCTGGGTAAGATTGATGGACATTTAAGAATGTTTTTTGAAAATCGCTTCATGAATACAACCTCATTAGCTGATGAAATCTGCATATCATAAGGATTGCGACTGTGAATTTTAATAGATTCTGATCAAAACTTTTTTTTAAACGTTCTTCGTACGCTATTGTATATTGTATATATAGATGACGAGATCAAGCGAGTTCTAATCTTGCGATTGAAAGGAATTTGTCTGCTCGTAATGCTAAAGCTGTAGAAATGATTACCGGAACTAGTTAGAATAAGATATACCATTTCATTATACACTAGGCCTATGCAGGATGCATGCGGTAGAGTTTACTTATTAAATCGACACCGCCCTGACTAGTCGGGACTGGTTATCTACAGGCTATTACTCTTTTCTAGCCAGATTGGGAGTAAGGATTTTATGTAATGACTTCTTGATTAAATGCGTTCCTATTGCCCTGGCGGGATACATACCCACAATTCTGGCTTTACCATGAGACAAACGTCTTAATTGATATGGTTAACCTGTGTCCCTTAATCTAATCAATGACTATGAAATTTCAGCGACGTAACAGGTCTTTCATAGTTGATTTTTTTAATTTAATATTTCGATATCTGATTTGAGACAGAACTTTGAGACATCAACATATATTACACAGACAGAATATGAAATTATATTAATTTAAAAAATAATTTAATTTATCTTATTTACTAAAGTATATAAATGCATTAATTATTTATTAAATTAAATATAAGCTTGCTAAAATACCCCCATGATGCTCGGGAAATCTTAATAATTACAGTATTTGTTATGTAAGGCTTCACTATGCACAATATTTCCAACCTCCACCCCTGTTCCTTCCTAAGAATGTTAATATAGCCTATATTCTTAACACTCTTACCGAAACATGAATTCCGTGACGTAAACCGAACAGTCCTGGAAGGGTTAATAGTAATTCCCATCAACAAACTCGTTATTTTTATTTATTGATTGAATAAATTGTATCACATTTAATCTATTATTGTCATTTTTAACCCTTTCATTGAAATCACTGTCATCCGTACGTTATATAGATCGTGACGATGAGAACTTTATTGGACCATGGCTCATGGAAGGCTCCATAGCAAATCATATACTATGTAAAACACACACGAAAAGAATACGAACAAACAGTGTTACAAGCTATAATGAAAGGTACACAACATCACGACATACGTAAACCGAATTACCCCTTATCTTAGACCTACAATAGGTAGGCTGTTAACCAAAACAAGAGGTACACGAGACTGCAGCAAAACGAGCAATAGCTAGTCAATGCCGAATGCCGTTGACAAACTATCCCAAAACACTTTCTGTGTGTAGATGAAGGAAAGACTCACAGCTGTGGAGGTGGAGAGCCCACCAATTATTAGCAGGTCTACCAATAAATGAAATATGAAAATCTCTACGGACCTCTCAGACCGGTGTTTCGGTAAAAGTGTTAAAACCATCACTTTTTCATTTATTTTTACACGACTTAGAACAGATGAATCTATATTATAAAACTGTGCATTTTATTCCTCAAAAATCCTACAATAATTTTCTACCTTTCTGCTTAATGTATCTGTACAGAGTTTGAATTTATTCCATTATTTCAGGCCATTTAACCTGCCGTCATTTTTTTGACTAATTCTTCTCCATTTTTGCATTCAGTCATGTTAACTAGTTAGTACGAAATTATTTTCATCACATTAAAGGCTGAAGAAAACAAATCTAAATATGTGATGCTCGTTCAACAAGGCTTTCATTTAGGAAGTCAGAGATGTGATGCAAATTAGCAAGTTTCTTTTAAGGAAATCAATTAATTGAATAATTCAATTATTCTAAAGCGATATTTTCTTCGAAAATAAGGTATGTTCAAATATACGTGTATATATATGGGGCGTCTGTGGCTGTTTGGGTTGAGGCGTGATTACGATAAGAATTCCACGGCAGTGTTTGTTGGAAGTGAAGAATGTTTACTTGGAGAGAGAGAAAAAACGTCCAATTCTTCACAATTTGTTTATTTCAGCGCTAAGCGCTTTCAAAGACTAATGTCTCCATCATCAGAGCTACTTGCATGCGCTCATTGGGAAAGACAGCAAGCGACCCAAGTCGCCCGAGTCGCTTGCTGTCTTTCCCAATGAGCGCATGCAAGTAACTCTGATGATGGAGACATTAGTCTTTGAAAGCGCTTAGCGCTGAAATAAACAAAATGTGAAGAATTGGACGTTTTTTCTCTCTCTCCAAGTAAACATTCTTCACTTCCAACAAACACTGCCGTGGAACAGTATGGCTGGTCAAGCTTCAGTTGGAGTATCAACATACCACACAATCAGAGACAATACGTTCAGAAAAATCTCAAGTAAAAGAGTCGCTTGCTGTCATTCCCAATGAGCGCATGCAAGTAGCTCTGATGATGGAGACATTAGTCTTTGAAAGCGCTTAGCGCTGAAATAAACAAATTGTGAAGAATTGGACGTTTTTTCTCTCTCTCCACGATAAGAATTATTCTGATTCATTATAAATTTCAGCACTAGCTATAGTAAACAGTTTTCAATAAATCTAATATGTTATTTTCAGATATATTTCATTAATTATTTTTCTTTCCGGTCTAGAATATTTCTATCTATTTATTCAGCTCTGCGAGATTGGTTGGCCTGTTTGTTTACAGTTCAGACGCTTTCCGTTTGGAGGTTATGAAAATTGACTGAATCATTTCTCATTTTCATTTGTACTTATTTACTTAATATTCACGATGGTGTTAAGTGTTACCATTTCGTAGATTTATCTATTGTAACACTACGTGGGGCTTAATTTATGCAGCCCCTTCGAAACGGAGTTTTTTTAATCATTCCAAAACTCATTATTTAAACTTTCAGGTTCAGAAATTTGAGCCGCCATAATATTACAGTAATGTTTGAATTGGCAATCGCAAATTGCTGGCTGATGAAAGCACTATGCTGTGCATGCTATGTTCTCGTGATTAAGTTTTCCTTTCTTCTCATTATAAAATTCTTCACCATGTATCCACAAATCTCTTTGAAACACTACCTAAATGTAAATAAACACTCTCTGTTTCGAAACTGTACCCACTTTGTCTACTACTTTAATTAATAACCTCCATTCGTGATTCATAATTTTGGCCAGCATAGTGGTGATCCTTGCTTTGACATATTCTGTAATCTCTGATTTTGACAACTGTAATTTCTTGTATTTAAAGAGATCAGTTGCCTACCTTAGTAATTTTAATAACGGGATACCATGTTGAAGTGTCAAAATTTGAAGGTTATTAAAGACATTGTGTAATTTTAAAAGTAGAACATTTATTTACAGTTGTTTTTTTTACAGCTTCGACTTTTTCTGCTCATTTTCCGTTTAATTTAAAATACATCCCTTAGATACGTTTTTAAGTAAGCCATGTTAAAGAATCAAGAGCTTGTTCATTTATTTTATTTACATTTTTGTCTACATTTGAAGATATTTATATAACACAGCTATGTTTATCTAGGCAGGTATCTATCTCCTCTTAGTTATACTGACGTTAGTATTTTCATATTAATGTTCCCGGAGACAGGCAAATTATACGCGAAAATTGTCAAGCAAACAAGTGCATAGGACCTACCTCCCAAGAGGATTTAGTGGATTTATCACACGGGAATAGAAAAATCGACATCTACTAGAAAACTACATCACTTCTAAATAGTATATGATGAAAATAAAGTCCATATACATACAAACTTATATATATACACTCAAACGCAAAAAAAAACCGGACAGTTAGATTTAGTCTTATAATTTTGTTGAATACTTAATATATATGTATATTAATCTTTTTAATTAAAATAATTGGTTAATCTATAGGTTATTTAAACAAAATCTGCCAAAAATGAATAATTTTTATTGATTATTTACAAAAAAATACAAAAGAAAAAGATAAATTAACACATTTAAAAAAAAAATTATTCTTCACTTTTATTACAGTGAATGGTAGACTTCGCTACCCCAAGCGTTTCGGCAATGTAACGTAAGCTCCGGCCTTCCATCTAAGTTTGAAAGACCCATTATTCTGGACCGAAATAAAAATAAAACATTAATTAAAGAAAATGCTTGGTTAATAATTAAAGATGTTTAAATATGCGAAAAACTACTTACAGTTTAGAATAGATCAACTTCACGACAAATAAATATAATCTGAGTTTTATCTAATTGTTTACTAATCCTGAAGGGATTAGTTCAATGGACTTAGACTCTAAATTCTCTGTAATAACTAGAATACCCACATAAAGAAAATTGCTGAAAATTAGCTTTTAATACGACAAAAATGAAGTGTCCGGTTTTTTTTGCGGTTGAGTGTATATATATATATATATATATATATATATATATATATATATATTTATATATACTTGTATATTCCTGTTTACACTGTAGAGGCGTATTTTATTCTTGATCGTAACAAAAATTGAGATTTAGAGGTGCCATGTAAAAGTAAATACCAGGTTTGTTACTGTCCGAAACTGTGCTAGGTGGAGCTGGAATTTACAGAAGTGGTAAAATTTAATTTTTGTTCCAATCCAAAAGTGTAAAATTCCTCTTATAACAAACACCTTCATATTTTTTTCTACTTGTCACCCTTAAATATAACATTTATTATGTAATTATGCTGAATAATGTTTCATTAACAATTTTTTTTGAGGCTAAGGTTAGCCATGTAAGTTAAAGTTTTGACCTTAATCTCACACGGTAAACCTAAAATTCATTAAATAAAATCCGCAGTGCCACACTGGCTAGAAAAGGGTGGTAACCTGTAGATAACACGTCCCTATTAGCCTTAGTTGCAAAAAGTGGACGTTAATAAATGATTTAAATTTAATTAACTATTTCGTTATAATGGGTATAACAGTGTACATTTTGTTGGAAGTGATATATCATTTTTAGCAGATTTCCCTTAGGGGAAATCAGCTATTGAGGTCGTACTCATGACGCGAGTTTCGAAAAATTTCTTCAAATGTCCATCGTCCTACCCAGGAGATGACGAAAATGAGGTCCGATAAAAATTATATATATATATATATATATATATATATATATATATATATATTTGTCTGTTAACGCTCTAGCGGTCGCAATTTTTGTTTGATCGTTACGAAACTCGATATTTAACCGTTTTATGTAAAAAGACAGATCAAGTTCGTTAATGGCTGAAATCAGACTAGAGGGAGGGGGGTTTAGAGGGGGGATTTTCGAAAATTCAAAATATCTCCGTTATTATGCAACGGATCGAAAAATTGTATAAAACCAATCTTGTTACAAATTAAAGTTAGTATAAATATTGTTATATACATTTATTCTCTATCTTGAATATTAACTGAGATATTTGCATTTTTATGAAGTCTGTGGTCGGGTATAGTTCGTATTAGGTCGGCCGTTTCTGTCCGAAACTACTCGGCTCAGGTGGAAGCTTCTTCTAACCTTACCTGTCGTTTCTAACCTTACCTTACCTTTGTTAATTTGTGAGATTTATGCAAATACGTTCTGTTTATCCGCCCCCCCCCTTCTTTAGTTCTTGGACTACTAAAATTTGAGTTATTAAAATATAAATTATTCTTACAATTCATAGCCCGTTTAAGTTGGGAATTTATTTTAATTAACTGAATGATTTCTCATTACCGTTTGTATTTAATCAAGGTGGTGTTGTGTTACGAGTATGCAGATTTCTCTATTGTAAAAATTCACGTGGGAAATCTGCTTAGTTTATGCAGCCCCTGCGTAACGGACTTTTGTTATTTTATTTTTATCTTCCTCAAATAATATGTATTTTATGTGTTCGTTATATGCAGTTTATCATTTCCAGCTTTGAATATGCCCCTACTCTCCCGAGTTTTACATCCGGGGATTATAACACTAATCATGTACAGGTTGAATTTCAAGTCTTATTTGTATTGGGTTCTTAGTAAGGGAGAAATGGTGAAATGAATGGGAGCTTATCAAATCAGTTTAGGATACGCAGCACCAGAGTCCCGGCCTTAACAATAAATTTTAATATTCACGAAAATTGCAATAAAATTATATTTGTATCTGGGAATCACGAGATTCACTCAACGAAAACCTGGGATGATATTTGCTTAGCTTGTTCATAAATGTGAGCTGTGAGCGAATCATGCATGAGTGGGCTCATTTAGGTTTAAGGTCATTGCTCTTACAAGCCGGCTTTGTTGATCTAATATTTTCAATTAAATTAGGTAAAACCTTGTCTAAAAAAAAAAGAAACTTCGGGTGAGGAGGTACTTTTCGTACACATGAAGCTCTAAAATGTTAATGTTGGCATTTATGATTCCAAAAATAGCAGAGTAGGGCAATGACTAGTGGAGTGAGTGGAAGGGAGAGAGGTGTTCCACTTGCCGGCTGGGCTGACGTAACTTAGCCAATCTCTTACCGTTAGCCAGCCAAGCGGGGAAGTAGGACTGACCTCAACTCTCTTACCTCCTTCCTCTAAGCTCCTACGAGGAAGGATATTACCTCTATTTGAAATAAATATAGTTCCCCAAACAAACAGAGTAAGGCTGTCGTTATTTTGCACCGCTCTATGTCCTAAATATCTCTTTATTCGTGCTATATTTCGATGGTTTTGAGACTCAGGTCTACAATTTACAGAATTAGAGATTGGCGGTTGTGAGTTGAGGTATCTTTTTGATCGCCATTGGCGGTTGGTTATTAACCCTCCAGAACTCGCGACAAAATGAGTGACCTGAGAACTCGGGCGTGAGAATTTTTCTCACACCACCTGTTTCTCTCAAAAAAATTTGGTATATAACATTTTTTCTACAAAAAAATTTTTTATTTATTATAAACATCAAATACTAATATTAAATAATAATATTATTCAAAATTTATTGTACAGATATTCTGTTTTGAAGAAACATTATTTCAAGCAACTTAAAAAGCTACATAATTAATTAAAATTTTGTTATCCACATCATATTTGTTAATTACAAACTGTTTTTCTACATGTCTCTCAATGAATCATATTTTAAGAAGAAGAATTTAAGACAGGGGGGGGGGGGTCACTAAAACATATTTGCATCTATCTCGTACAATTAAGATCTCTAGAAAACAATATTTTGTATTAAAGCTTCGAATAATGTGGTTTATTATATAACAGAGTGTTGTTTATGTATTACGAGTAGAAATTGGGGTTTACTGAAGTCTGAAAACTGAAAATGCATATATCGCAGTTAATATTCAAGATAGAGAATAAATGTATATAACAATATTTATAGTAAATGTAATTTTCAATAAAATTGTTTCTATACACTTTTTCGATCCGGCTTATAGTAAAGCAGATATTTCGAATTTTCAAATGTCTCCCTCTCTAAACCCCCCCCCTTCCTCGAGTCAGATTTCAGCCATTAACGAACTTGATCTTTCTTTTTACATAGAATGGCTAAATATCGAGTTTGGTAACGATCAAACAAAAATTGTGACCGCTAGAGCGTTAACAGACAAATATATATATATATATATATATATATATATATATATACATATAGATAGATATATAATTTTGAACGGACCTCATTTTCGTCATCTCCTGGGTAGGATTGATGGACATTTGAAGAAAAATTTCGAAAATTGCGTCATGAATACGACCGCAATAGCTGATTTACTTCAAGGGAAATCTGCTAAAATGGAAATCCATCAAGACGGCCATGGCGCCACTACAGGATTCGATGGGTTGACATTTCATCTGACGTTCTTGCCTTATGTGGGGAACTCACTGAGGAGGAGAGCATTTGAAGTATCCAAAACATGGGAATCCTTTACAGCTTTGTTAAATAGCTCATTCCTAAATGGATTCCGAAATGCATAGGTACACCCATAAATTATGGGATTTTATGCTTTCTTTATATTTATGATCCTTATAGCTCGCTGGGTTTGGGGACAGGGTGGTGTATAAATGCAACTCTAATCAAATGATTTCTAAAATCAGAATGATTATATGTTCTTTAGATGCGATTAACGTAGAGTATTGTTCGGAAAGTAGGGCTGTTTGGAAAGTTTCCGCCATTTTTTGCGAGTATACACTTGGCCTGCAGTAAAGGCCGAGTCCCGGTTATCAGAATTTTTCGTCACTTGTTTTGAAGAAGAGTGGGCTTTCTTTTGTATTTTAATTCAATATTTATCAACTCTGGCTTGAATCTTTTCCTACAATACTCTAATAATCATGGAGAAGAAGAGACTTAATTTTCGTCACTTGATGGGCTTTTATTTCCAGAAAGGCAAGAACGTAGCCCAAGCCGCAAATAAAAATGCGTAAACTAAGCAAAATTCCTTCTTGAAGTTTAATAATAGAGAAACCTACATACAGCTAACACAACACCACCGCGAACATTAAGTGAATAAATACAAACGGTAATAAGAAATCTTTCCCCTACCGGCGGAAAGGGGTTCAAATGTAAACGAATAGGTCTGCCAACGGCTCACCGGAATGAAAAACAATAACGGAAACATATCTGAATATAACTTGCATTTTTTGGTAACTCAAGTATTAAGCGAGTTATTCGTAATTTCTTGTTTTCTGCTTTCAGTAACCCCCTCCCCCTTCTTCTCATCGGTATTTTATATATACATAGAGAATATGTAGCGAGATAGGACCGCAAGTGAGTTATACCAACAAGTGGAAAATATGCTTAATTTACGCAGCCCCTGCGTGACGGACTTTTTGGTATGAACGCCATAACATTCGACAATAGAAATAATCACGTTGGGCATTAATGATTTCAGTCATTGGCGGTTTAGTGAATTTGAAGCAATGGTTTGAGGCCATTTTATTTTAGCATTTTTCAGCATTTAGAACCTGAAAAACATTGGTAAATTTTCATTTAATAACAAATATCGTTTTTAAAGTGGTTAAAAGCAAGATTTCGTAAGCATTAGGCACCATTAAGAATGCTGGTCTGCGTGAAACCATCGAGTGTGTTTCATTCCTCTTACATCGGATATGAGCTGCAATAGCTGAAAAGTTGTTTTAGACAAGGCTCTAAGACGTCTCAGGTGCAAACTTTGTATACTTCTCCTTAGCTTCCAGTTCTATTCATAGGGAACCCTGATCCAAGAAGAACTCCCCCAATCCAAAAGCTACAGGCGATAGTCGTTCCCCCTCGTCTTAAGCCAGTGGCAACCTAAGTCAACTGATGGCCGTTTTGAGTTCCCAAACACGAATTCCCTTCCCTTATAATTCTCGTCAATATGATAAGCCTGGTGCGTATACTAACTGGATGTAATACTTCAGCAATGTTAGCTTGCTTCTAAAGTCATTCAAATGCCGGGAATCAATGGAGAGGTGAAGCAGATCAACATTTTGCTCCTAAGCCTTGTCAAATATAAGCCCACACACAGCCCAAACACACACCAATTTGTTCAGATTCACTAAGCTCATTATTAACCCTCCGAGACATTTACATCACTCACCCAATATCACTAAACATAACAGAGGAAATTCATAAACAACAAACATGCCAAAATACAATTACCCTATATTGGCTGCCAGGACACGAGGACCTTGGACTTAGTACGGCAGCAGACTACCAGGCTAAACTAATTACTCAACAAACTCAATACACCCAAACAAACTTATTATACGAAGACATAGTGAGACATATACGCCACCGAATCCTAAACAAATGGCAATCAGAATGGATGGAAGTAAAGACCCACCTCCGCAGTATCAAAAGTACTATTAAGGAGTGGCCATCGAGCCAAGGGGTACTAGACGGGAGGAAGTAGTTCTTGCCAGACTCAGGATCGGCCACACATACTTGACACATAGACACTTAATGACAAGGACTGATAACCCTACATGCAAATACTGCAACAAACACCTTACGATAAAACACACACTGACAGACTGCATCCAACGAGAAAACCTTCACATACCCCACATACCTACCATATGACAGAACTATCAACTGACAGCAGCCAATATATTCCACAAATACTAACATATCTAAAACACATCAACATTTACAAAAACATATAATACAAAATAGAATAGCTCTACAGCATGCCTAAAAAGATTTAAAAGGGTTAACTTTTATTATATTCGTTGAAAAAAAACACGAATATGAGAAAGAATCAGATATTAAAGAAATATATTCCATAATATGAAAGTAAAAAAAAGGTAAGCACATGAAGGAGTAAATATATCATCCTAATAATGCAAATCACCATCGCATCGGGGTACAGAACTAAATAAAAAAAAATATAAATGTACTAGTATATAGGAATAACATAATTTCTTTATTAAAACCATTTTAAATTGTTGTCTTTATTACTAGTCTAATGTTTATCTATATTTGTTTATCTAATGTTTATTTATGTTTGTTTATGTCTTATGTTTATTAATTGTCTTTATTACTAGTATTTAATGATTATTTGTTGTATTTAATTTTTATTTGTTCTTTCAGTTTTTGTTATTTTTCTATAATTTTGTTTTCATTTTACATTGTGAAACTTTGAGCCAAATAGCCAAGATGCGGGTGTTCCTGTATAAATAATTAAAAAAAATATATATGAGCATAACAAGAGGTGATCTTTTTTCGACCGTATTGGGTCACAATCACTCTGGTACACTCATTCTATCACCTCACTAAGTTCCCGCACCATAGCCACTAGCAGAACTATTATCCTATTGCCAGTGGGAGGAAACTAAATATTTCCACAAGTTCCACAATTAAATCTGATTCCCTTCTTATTTAGAGATATGATTCGCTTCTCTTCATTCTGCCATTTTTTATTAAATATTTTAAGTCACATTATAACGCCCCCTGCAGAAAATAGCATATCCTGCATATATCAGGAATTCAGAGTTACCCTCGTCCTACACTGGAAATATATTATTTGTCAGACTGAGTAATTTCCTACCTGGCTTCTATTATCTGCCTCAATTCACCAGTTAGCCCAACTGTTGGGGCACTAATGGAGTTGTCACAGAATTCAGCATATCGTGGGAGTAGTGGACCCACCACCTTGATTTGTTTGCTTTCCATCAGAAGGTTTCCTTGTTCGTCTAGACACCATGTAGTCCACCGATTGAAACCCACCCTAAGATCTTGTTGCCTTAACCAAATTATCTGGTTATCTGGCACCTAAAATATTGCTGCATATTCTAAAGCTTTACTGCTTCATAAGCTGTGTTTTAGCAGATTTCCCTTAAGGGACATCGGCAATTGAGGCCGTACTCATGAAGCGATTTTCGACATTTTTCTTCAAATGTCCATCCTACCAAGGAGATGACGCAAATGAGGACCGTTCCAAACTGTACATATGTGTGTGTGTGTCTGTTACCGCTCTAGTGGTCGCGATTATTGTTCATTCGTTACCAAACTCGATTTAGTCGTTTTATGAAAAAAAAAAAAAGATCAAGTTCGTTAACGGCTGAAATCGGACCAGGGGTAGGAGGGGGGGTAGGGGAGGAATTTCGAAAATTCGAATTCTCTGTAACTATACGTTGAATCGAAAAATTGTATAGAAACAATCTTATTGTAACTTAAATTTACTATAAATATTGTTCTATACATAATTTCCGTATAACGAGTATTAACCACTTCATTAAAAATATTGTTTTCATTGAACTTTTATTTTGTGAGATATATGCAAATACGTTCTGTTGACGCCCATTGCCTTTTTTTTGTTCTTGGACTAAAATTTATGTGATTGCGATAAAACTGATTCTGATTCATTACAAATTACAGAACTAGCTTTAGTAAACTGTTTTCAATAAAATTAATATGTTATATTCAGATATATTTCGTTAATTGTTGGTCTTTCCGATCTATCTATCTATTCAGCGCTAGGAGGTTGGCTGGCCTGTTTTTTTTTTACATTTCAGGCGCTTTCCGTTGTAGAGATTATTAGCTCGTATTGTAAATTGCCTGAAAGATTTCTCATTTTCCTTTGTATTTATGCACCTTTATGTATATTTATCTATTGTTAACCTTCTCGTGGGAAATCTGCTTAGTTTACGCAGCCCTGCTTGACGGACTTTTTAATTTAAATTAGTCTTCTTTGCGCCTTTCTACTTTCTAGATTATGCATTGTATGCACTTCGTGTTTTCCTTTGGGACATCCGAGTCGTTCCTCGTTCCTATTCTTCATTGCCCCCTCGCATTCATAGTCCAACTTTTCTACAAAGTTTGCTTACTCAGCATGTACCGTGGTTCATTCTTCAACACATTTATCAACAGACAAACCAATTTCCCGGCTTTCTTTCACTTTGCTTTTCTCACCTTTCTTCACTAATTTGCTCAATTACTGTTGGCACTGATGTCGGTGTCTTTCATTTTAGCAGAATTCGCTTAAGAGAAATCAGCTATTGAAGTTTTACTCACGATGCGATTTTCGAACAATATCCTCACATTTCCATCATCCTACCTTGATGACTAAAATGAGGTCCGTTCAAAATAATAGTCTGTTACCGCTCTAGCGGTCGCAAGTATTGCCTTATCGTTACTAAACTCAATATATAAGTGTTTTATGTAAAACAAAAGATCAAGTTCGTTAACAGATAAAAACGGACTGGGGGAGGGGGTGCTTTAGAGGGGGAAATTTGAAAATTGGAAATATTTCTCTTATATAATGCAAATGGAAAAAAGTTCGTCACGCAGGAGCTACGTACACTAAGCAAATTTCCTACGCGCAGGTTTGCAATAGATAAATATACATACTGGTAATACTATCGTGAATACTCAGTAAATGTACAATACAAAGCTGAATTGTAAACGAACAGACAAGCCAACCTCGTAGTGCTGCATAGATAGACAGGAAAGACAAAGAATTAATGAAATATATCTG
Organism: Riptortus pedestris; assembly: GCA_019009955.1. Taxonomy (NCBI): domain Eukaryota; kingdom Metazoa; phylum Arthropoda; class Insecta; order Hemiptera; family Alydidae; genus Riptortus; species Riptortus pedestris. The sequence goes on from CM032233.1 coordinate 25,873,212, forward strand.
AATATAACATATTAATTTTATTGAAAACAATTTAGTAAAGCTGGTGGTGTAATTTGTAATGAATCAGAATCAGTTTTATCTCAATCACTCAAATTTTAGTCATCCAAAAACAAAAGAAGGGGAGGGGGGTCAACAGAACGTATTTTCATATATCTCACAAAGTAAAAGTTCAATGAAAACAATATTTGGTATTTAGGCTTCAATTAATATATTTTATTATATAACAGATTGTTTATGTAACACTAGTAGAAGTGGGCGTTTACTGAAGGCTGAAAACTGGAAAATGCAAATATCTCGGTTAATATTCAATATAGAGAATAAACGTATATAACATTATTTATAGTAAATTTAATTTGTAATAAGATTGTTTCAATACCATTGTTGTTCCGACTTATAGTAACGGAGATATTTCGAAAATTCAAAATTCCCCCCTCTAAACCCACCCCCCTCCCCCTGGTCCGATTTCAATCGCTAACGAACTTGATCTTTCATTTTACATAAAACCACTGAATATCAAGTTTGGTAACGATTAAACAAAAATTGCGACAACTAGAGCGGTAACAGACACACACACACACACACACACACACACACACACACACACACATATATATATATATATATATATATATATATATATATATATATATATATACAGTTTTGAACGGACCTCATTTTCGTCATCTCCTGAATCGATGGACATTTGAAGAAAAAATTCAAAAATTCCGCCATGAGAACAACCTCAATAGCTGATTTCCCTTAACGGAAATCTGCTAAAAATGTATATTCAGACTTTACAATTAAATTAAATTACAAATTAAATTACCTATAAATATTGTTATATCCATCTTTTCTTTAACACGAATATTAACCAAAATATTTGTTTTATTTTTTATTTTTCAGCCCTCAGTAAACTCCCACTACTACTCATGACATATTAACAATAAGCTGTTATAACATTTACCACTTCATTCTATGCTTAAATACCAAATATTGTTTTCGAGAGACCTTTATTATGCGAGATTCATGCAAATTCGTTGTGATGACGTGATCAATCAGGATTTTACCTTCTTTTCTCGGAAATGTTTATTTCATTTATATTGTACCATACACGATATTTGATCATTTTGTCAACACCTATGATCATATTTGTCTAAAATTCAAAATATCTCCATTATAATGAGTCAGATCGTAAAATGTTATAGAATTAATCCTGGTCAACTATTAAGCAAGTAATTCCTACTTTCTTCATTTCATCCTTCAGTGACCCCCCCCCATCATCTACTCATCGGTTTTTAGCAGATTTCCCGTAAGGGAAATCAGCTATTGAGGTTGTACTCATGACGCGATTTTTTGAAATTTTTCTTCAAATGTCCATCGATCCTACCTAGGAGAGATAGTTGCATTTTAGCAGATTTCCCTTAAGGGAAATCAGCTATTGAGGTTTTAATAATGAAGGAATTTTCGAAATTTTTCTTCAAATGTCCATCCATCGATCTTGACCTGAAAATGTGGTCCGTTCAAAACTGTATATATATTCTATATATATATATATATTATATATATATATATATATATATATATATACTATCTATATGTATATTTGTCTGTTACCGCTCTAGCGTCGCAATTTTTTGTTTGACGGTTACCAAACTCGATATTTAATCGTTTTATGTAAAAATAAAGATCAAGTTCGCTACCGTCTGAAATCGGACCACGGGGCGGGGGGGTTTAGAGGGGAGGATTTCCGAAAATTCGAAATATCTCCGTTACTATTCGTCGGATCGAAAAATTGTATAGAATCAATCTTATTGCAAATTAAATTTACTATAAATATTGTTCTATACATTTATTCTGTATCTTGAATATTAACCGAGATATTTGCATTTGTATTCTGCGTGTGGTACCAGTAGGCTATGTTCGGACTTTCCGCCGAGAGCTCTGGCGGCCTTTTCCATAACTATCCGTCCCTCGTGACTAGGTTTAGAGGTTAGGTTAACTGTGTTTCGGGGCTAGAAACTACTGGGTTATTACGCCCTAAATAATGTTTTAGGTTTAGAGGTTTCTTTCTATTACAGTTGTTATTAGGCAGATTTCTCTATTGTAAAACTTCACGTGGGAAATCTGCTTAGTTTACGCAGCCCCTGCGTGACGGACTTTTTATTAAATATGGTCGGATAACGGACGAGAGTGAGTTTCCCGCCGAAAGCTAGTTCGGCCGGTTTCGTAACTGTTTGGCTCTCGTGAAATTTCTCTATTGTAAAACTTCACGTGGAAAACCTGCTTAGTTTGCGCAGTCCCTGCGTGACGGAGGTTTTACATAGAAATAGATAATATGTAGTGAGATGAGATCAAAAGTATGTTATACCAGCAAGGGGGGTCTGCTTGACGGACTTTTTCTTTATTATTTGGTCTGAAATTTATCTGTTGCAAGGGACAAGTTTGTGTAATTTGATCTTTTTCTCAGTTTCAGGAGCTGTCTGTACCTAGCCAACACCAAGATTAATGTCATCGTTGTTTTATACATTTTCGCCTTACCTCGAATATGAAATGAGTTATGTGTATATTTTGTTTTCAGTATCTACCCATTTTTGTCATCACTCACTAAACATAAGCCAATACATAATGAAATCGCCCCATTCCAAGAATAAATACCAAATATTGTTTTCAACAGACCATTCCTATGTGAGTCTCGCGCAAATACATTCTGTATGTTGATGTCATCCATTAAGATTTTACGTTCTTGATTCAAAAATACGTATTTGACCTATACCATATGCTTCATTAATCCTTTCATCCAAAACTAAAAACCGCATTCGTTAATGAATGAAATCGAGCTAGGAGGAGGGAGGCATAGAGGCGGAAAATTCAAACTGTCTCAGTTAATATGAGTCGGAGCGAAAAAAAAAAATGTAAAAACAAATCTTATTAAACATTTGTTTGACAGATGTTTTTTAAAAAAATGTTCAATATATATATATATATATATATATATATATATATATATATATATTGTTTTGAAAATTAAATAGATGAATAATCTTTCAGAGAGAGAGAGTCGCGTATTTGGAAAGTGTGACGTAGATCAAAGAGACCGAAAGAATGTTCTAGGTCTGACCAGTACGTTCCAGCCAGACGTCGAATAGTCCAGACAATTCCCCTTTGATGTATGCCGCCGCCCTATATAAAGAAGGGCTAGCCGCGAGCAGTCAGTTTTATTCTCACCTGTCTTGATGTTCACATCAGTGCTTCAGTGCGGTAAACTGTTTTTAGAAGAAGAACAGTGTTGTGCCGTGACTGTAAGTAACAGTTTAGTGCCGTGTTTAAGACAGTGCAGTGCCGCGAAGTAAAGGACAGTGAAGTGGCGCGAAGTCAAGGACAGTGCAGTGCCGTCTTGTTGTGAATTTCAGTGACCGTGAGTGAATTGTTGGACTGAGTAATCTGAAGAACAGTGACGCTATCAGTCTATACTGTGAGTAGTAATTAAGAATAATTACCAAGTTTATTGTGCATTATCCAAATAAATTGTGCAGTGATAAAAACTGTGAAACTTGCGAGTATTTAATTTTGCAATCCAAAAGAACTCTTATTAAAAACGTTTATTACTGGTTTTGGTAATAAAAACGTAACAATATATATAATATTTGTATTTTAGTGATTTGAACCTTCAGTAAACTACCACACTTTTTATCTGTCCTGATTTTTTTAAGTAACTGAAGCCATACAAATTTCATGTCCAGAGTACATTTCAATTTCTGTTGACATTGGCTTCTTACTAGGGGACAAATAGGGAATTGACCAATTGTCATTCATCACACCAAGTTTTCGTGACGGACTTTCTTCACTCAAAAGTATGTCTGACCTGGTGTATTACCAGATTTCCTCTAAGGGAAATCAGCTATTGATGTTGTAATCATGACGCGATTTTCGACAAATTTCTTCGAATGTCCATCGATCCTACTTAGTAGATTACGAAAATGAGGTCCGTCAAAATTATATGTATATATATATATATATATATATATATATATATATATATATATATATATATATATATATACTATCTCAGATACCCGGCTTCGCCCGGGAATTCATTTGAGGCTGGATGGTGATGGTATTTTTTTGGCAAGGCTTTACTTTGCACAATATTTTGACATTTACTCGTCCCAGTGTTTAGGGCTAATACCCGTCGTTTCTGTGGATTTGTTAATAATAAAATTTGTAAATTCAGGCCTCCCTTATAACCCCCACTCCTGCCCGTTCCTAGAAATGTTATTATGGCTTATTATAAGGATGGCGTTAGTGCTAATACACATACCGAGTGTTTTATTTAGTTCGGTTGAGTCTTTTGTGCCAAATAAAATTGTTGACTCCAGCTATAATTTTTAGCGTATAACGCCTTTATACTTCGGTATACGACGATATTTTATATAACAAAAATTTCTCTAAATAGCAAAATAAACAACTTTTACTATGTACACATTTGCCGAAACCCCAATAGGAAACGAAATATCACTATTTTTAATTTCAGACCTCCCTTATAACCCGCACTCCTGCCCGTCCCTAGAAATGTTAGTATAGCTTATTATAAGGAAGGCGCTAGTTCTAACTCACATACCGAGTTTGGTTTAGTTCGGTTGAGTTTTTTGGGCCAAATAAAATTGTTGACTTCCGCAGTAGTTTTTAACGTATAACTCATTTATGCTTAGGTATACGAAAAAAGTGTATATAACAAAAGTTACTCTAAATAAAAAAATTAACAACTTTTGTTATGTTCATATTTGCCGAAAAACCAATAGAAAAGGAAATATCGCTATTTTTAATTTCAGGCTTCTCTTATAACCCCCACTCCTGTTCGTCTCAGAGAATATTAACATAGCCTAAAGTCTAAGTTGGGTTAGTAGTAATATACATACTAAGTTTCATAAAATTTGGTTCAGCCGTTTATGCGTGAAAAGGTAACAAACAAACAAATAAACAAACAAACAGACACCAAAGAAACAAAATGCAGTTATGGTGTCTATGACATGTGAAACGAAAAGTTATCGTGAAATTTCGCGAAAAAAATCAATGTACAGACAGAGGTTACAATTTATATATATATATATATATATATATATATATATATATATATATATATATATATATATATATGTGTGTGTGTGTTGTGTGTCTGGTGTGTGTGTGTGTGTGTGTTGTTGTGTGTGCGTGCGTGTGAGTGTGTGTGTGTAATATAATAAATAAAATAAATATAATCATTGCTTTCGTATGAAACGGTTGAGTATAGAGTACAGGGTTCATCAAATAAAAATTATCTAGTTTAGTGCATAAAATCTAAAATGGTGAGGTCCCACCGGAAACATTTGCATATATATTACACAGCATTAGTTCAATGAAAACAATTTTTAGTATTTAAGATACGAATAAGTAGTTCATGATATAACAGTTTATTGTTAAAATTACATGAGTACAAGTGCGGTTTTACTGCATGTTGAAGACTAAAAAATGCAAATATCTCAGTTAATATTCAGGATAAAGAAAACTGTGTAGAGTGCAAGTGTATAGCATTTATAGAAAACTAAATTTGAAATAAGATTGGTTCTAGACGAAACTTCGTTCCGAAGTGTATTAAATAACGGAAATATTTCAAGTTTTTGAAATTCCCCTCTAAGCTCCCTCTCCTCCTGGTCCTATTTCAGCTATTAATCAATATGATATTTCGTTTTACATAAAACGTTTAAATATCGAGCTCGATAGAGATCAAACAACAGCAATGATCGTAATCCTATATACCCCAAGTTCCCGTGCCACTCCCTTAAAATCACCAATTATTAGCAGATTTCCCTTAAGGGAAATCAGCTATTGAGGTTGTACTCATGACGGAATTTTCGAAATTTTTCTTCAAATGTCCATCGATCCTACCTAGTAGATGACGAAAATGAGGTCCGTTCAAAACTGTACGTATATATATATATATAATATATAATATATATATATATATAATATATAATATATATATATATATATATAAATTTGTCTGTTACAGCTCTAGTGGTCGAAATTTTCGTTTGATCGTTACCAAACTCGATATTTAGTCGTTTTATGGAAAAAGAAACATCAAGTTCGTTAACGGCTGAAATCGGACGGGGGAGGGGGAGTTTAGGGGGGAGGAATTTCGAAACTTATTAATATCTCCGTTATTATGCATCTAATCGAAAATGTGTATGGAGACAATCTTATTGCAAATGCAGTGTTCTATAAATTGTGCTATGTACGTGTTTTCATTACCTTTAACATTAACCGAGATATTAGCGTTTTTTAGTTTTCGACCTTCAGTAAACCCCATCTCCTACTCATGCCATATCAAGAATAAGCTGTTATATTATGAAGCACTTTATTTGAAGCCTAAATAACAATTATTGTTCTCATTAAACTTTTATGTCATGAGATAAATGCTAATACTTGACGCAAGTGAGAAATCTGCTTAGTTAACGCAGACACTGCGATATGGACTTTTTTCTTTACCAGGGCCCATAATGCATAGCGGTCGTAATGCTAATAAGTATATTTATATTACACACTTCAATCCACAAGATGGCCACCTATTCCAATGGATCAAAAAAAAAAAATAATCTTTTTTTTCTTTTTCTATACCTCAACATTTACCAATAAAATGGCGGCAATGTAGCACATTGAAACTTAAGATTGATTTCACCGGCGAAGTCCTTTCTATGCCAGCTGTGTCTTCTCCGAAGTAGGTCTGCACTATAATTGCACTCCTGATGCACACAATTGGTGTCAAAGGGAGTTTATGCTCGGAGAAAGTTCACGTCAGCCTTGAAGAAAATATTATTGAGCCTGAAATATGCCATAGTTATAACCATCTCTGCCCTAGTAAGTAAACCACTCACTAGATTACACGGAGGTTTATGACTTTCAGTTATAGAAACGTAATAACTTTAGTCCATTAGTTCTGCCTAATAGCATATACTTTCAAGTTTATTCATGATTATCTTTTTACTGAAATGAAAAGAGGGGTTTCTAGAAAGAGTTATTTTTCAGTGAGATCAGTTATACAAACCTGCGTATGATTGGGTATTGCATCCTTGCTATAATTAAACATTTAGCAGTTTTCCTTAAGGAAAATCAGCTATTGAGGTTCTACTCATAATGTGATATTCAAAACATTTTGTCAATTGGTCATATATATATATATATATATATATATATATATATATATATATATTTCTTATACAGGACCCAATATTATTTATGTATTCTTCATATTTTATGGCAAGGGTCTCCAATAAAAACTACTTTTCTCGGTGCAAACTTTATTGAAACTGCCCTACATGTTTCGTGGCTTACTTGCCACCTCTTCAGGGCTTATTAAAATTAACTGAAAGATTTCTGATTACCGTTTGTATTTACTCTCGGTGGTGTTAAGTGTTACCAGTATGCAGATTTCTATATTGTAAAACTTCACGTGGGAAATCTGATTAGCTTTCGTAGCCCCTACGTGACGGACGTTTTAAACTTTCGTGACAAATTTTACGTTCTATAGTCATTTATCAATAAAAAAACGAAGCCAATCTGTTAAGTAAATACTGTTCCTGAGCATACATTGATAGTGGTAGGTTTTTGAATTGTGATAAAAATAAGGCAAGAAATAATATTTGATCATTGAAGAGAGGGAAAACATGTAAAACTATAGGCCAACAATAACTGAAGAAAATATAAGAATATGATTCATTGATGTGTCCCCTGGAACAAGGTGCCATAGAAGTATAATAAATATGAGTTATGAGTTTCAATCTGACCGAGAGGAGGGGGTTTAGAAAGGGAGGAAAAAGAATATTCAAAATATATTTGTTATCATGAGATAGATCGAAAAATGGTATATAATATGTTTTATTAAACTACTATCTGTACTCTGCGCGCTTTGCTTTGCCAATTACAATACTAAATTACGATAAAGATGTATATAATAAAAGATACTCTAAATATCAAATTAAACATATTTTGTCATGTACAAAAAAACAAAAAAAAAACAATAGGAACCGAAATATGACGATTTTTCATTTCATGCCTTCCTAACAACCCCCACTCCTGTTCGTTCCTAAAAATGTTAATATAGCTTATAGTCAAAAATACGGAGTTTCGTTGATTTCGATTTAGTCTTTCGTGTCCTATAAAATTCTTGACTCATTTTATAGTTTTTCGTGTATACCTCATTTATACTTCGTTATATTCCAAAAGTGCATATAACAAAAATTACTTTAAATAAAACAAAAACTTTTATTATGTGCACAATTGCTGAAAACCCAACAGGAAACGATATATCGTCAACATTGAAGATAAAGAAAGTATTCTAACAAGTTTCAATGACTCCATTCATGTCGTCGAAGGTTAGAGATCCCCTCTTAATTACTCCTTTAATGACCGCTCGCATTGTTTTGTTTTTAAACTTGAGAATGAGGTTTGTTAGTTATGTCTTTTTACGAAATTTAAACTAATAACCCTAATAAATAAATATTAACGCCCCATTTTAAAATTGTGATTAATTCATAAAAGGAGTTTGTAGGTTCCTGCTGTTCATTTTTTAGCGAATGTCCTTTAAGGGAAATTAGCTATTGAGGTCGTACTCATGATGCGATTTTCAAAAAATGTCTTCAAATGCCCATTGATCCTATCCAGAAGATGAGGTACACACACACACACACACACACACACACACACACACACAGGGCGTCCCAAGTTTCCGTGCCACCACCCTTAAAATCTCCAATTATTTTAATAAAAGTCTGAGACTTGGTGTGCCATAATTGGAACCCCTGAAGAATCCTTTCTGTCCATATTCACCCTCGTAATATTCTCCAGTACTTTTCCAGCGACCATAACTTTGGAATTTCCAATGGAATGCCCTAATCTTCATTTTTTTAATGAAAAATGGCGCGACTTAAAAGTTTTAGTCAATAAAATTATCTTTGAAACAAGCCTACGGGGAAAAGAATGAATTCTGAAATTAATTTAAAAAAAGAAAAAAAAAGCGAAATAACACAAAAGTATTCTTTAATAAAGCCAAAAAACGTTCTTAGAATTAATTTTTTTTAAAATAATTACGTGTAGTTGTTTCTAAAAGGAATACATTTTTCTGCCTGTATAGTTTCATGTAAAAAAAAAAAGTCCGTCACGCAGGGGCTGCGTAAACTAAGCAGATTTCCCACGTGAAGTTATACAGTAGAGAAATCTCCATAGGAGAGCCAAACGGTGACGGCAAAGGGCCGAACTAGCTTTTCGCGGGAAATTCAAAAATCCGTTATCGGCCCAAATTTCATAAAAATGCAAATATCTCGGTTAATAATCAAGATAGGGAATAAATGTATATAACAATATTTGTAGTAAATTTAATTTGCAATAAGATTGATTCTGTACACTTTTTCGATCCGGCGTATAGTAACGGAGATATTTCGAATTTTCGAAAACCCCCCCACCGGTCCGTTTTCAGCCGTTAACGAACTTAATCTTTCTTTATACATAAAACGACTAGATATCGAGTTTGGTAACGATCAAACAAAAATTGCGACCGCTAGAGCGGTAAAACGGTATATATACATATACAGTTTTGAACGGACCTCATTTTCGTCATCTCTTGGGTAGGATCGATGGATATTTGAAGAAAAATTTCGAAAATTGCATCATGAGTACAACCTCAATAGCTAATTTCCCCTAAGGGAAATCTGCTAAAAACGGTTGCGATCATCGGCCCACATTTTTTTTTTTTATAAAACATTAAATGCTAGTCTTCAACAGCTTCCTAAATAAAGAATTTCTAAATTAAATAGAAGACATACCCCTGAAGCAAAGGAAGGAAATGTGGCTGCAACTTAACAGATGTCCTTCCCACTTCTTAATCATTACTCGATCAACAATAAGATAAATCTTCCCCAATGTATTATCTGTCGCAGATTACGCATTGAGTGGCCACCCAGGTCACCTGCTCTGACAGTAATGGGTTATTTTGTATGGGTGAGGGTCAAAGACTTCTCTACTAGAACTGGTCGCAGAATATTGAAGACATGACAAATATAATCCCCTCCCACTGGCCTCATTTCAGCTATTACCGAATTAGATCTTTATTTTTGGATAAAACGTTTGATTATGGAGTTTGGTTTCGATCAAACCAAAATTACGACTGCTGGAGTGTTAACAGACAAGTATATATATATATATATATATATATATATATATATATATATATATATATATATCAAATATATATTATATATTTCATTATTATTTATTAACGTCTACTTTTTGCAACTCAGGCTAATTGGGACGTGTTATCTACAGGTTACCATCCTTTCCTAGCCAGGGTGGGATTTTAGGATGTTATTTAATGAATTTCGTCACTAAATAATTTTCTTTGCCCAGGCAAGAATCGAACTCGCCACTCTAGGTTTGCCATGAGAGATAAAGGTCAACGTTTTAACTCGCATGACTAACCTGAGCCCCCTATTATATATTTAGTTTTGAATATTATATATTTAGTTTTGAACGGATCTTATTTTCGTCATCTCCTCCATAGGATCGATGGACATTTGAAGAAATTTTTTTTCGAAAATCGCATTATGAGTAGAACTTTAATACAAGATTTCCTTTAAGGAAAATCTATTAAAACGTTTGAAAAGTAAATGTGTATCCCCGACGAATTTAAATAGAAACACAGTTTATTTATTCCGCCCAAATATTAGTTACAGTTAATCAATTCCTTTTATGATGTGGAGGGCCATGGAAAATCTTGCATGTCACTCCAAACCCTTAGCGTTGCCTCTGTCGTTAACTTCATATTTCTGCTAGCTGGAAAAGGCCAATTACCATAGGATAGGAGGGAAAATAAGGTCGAACGGCTCCACTTAATATTGCATATTATTGCATAGGACTTTCGCCATCCTCAGTCCTATGTGGCATAACAAAGGCGAATACATAATTAATATATCGTTTCTGATAATCCACATAGTCTGAATATTTTATTTATTTATTTTGGAGCGTTCGCAGCGAGGCGATATTGCTCATAAAAAAACAATGTATATAAACAAAATACAAAAATGAAAACAGTAGCAAGAAAAAATTAAACAGTACAAAATAAGAACGCAAACAAATAAAAAAACGCAACTAAATAACAGAACGCAATATAATAACAAAACGCAGCTAAGTAACAGAACGCGACTGAATAAAACTCAACTAAATAACAGAACACAATCAAATAACAAAACTCAACTAAATAACAGAAAGCAACTAAATAACAGAACGCAACAAAATAACAAAACACAACTAAATAAAAGAAAGCAACTAAATAAAACTGAACTAAATAATAGAGCCCAATCAAATAACAAAACATAACAAAATAACAGAACGCAACCAAAGAGACAAAAAACACGATCAACAATTATTATCAACAAATAAAAAAAAATAAACAAAAACAAAACATTAAATTGAAAAACAAAACCTCTCGCAGGGAAACTAGATAATTAAAAACTATAAAGACTAATAAAATTACGTAAACAATTATATACTTTCACTGGTTAAAAATAAAATTAAAATTAAATAAATAAAAATTAGTATGTGCATTAATAAAATGAACAGATTAAATTATCTAATATTTAAAATATTTTCAATTGGGGGGTTTAAGCGTTGACCTTAATCTCACATGGTAAACCTAGAGTGATGAGTTCGATTCTCGCCTGGGCAAAGGAAATTATTTAGTGACGGAATTCATTAAATAACATCCTAAATCTCACCCTGCCTAGAAAAGGGTGGTAACCTGTAGATAACCCGTCCCAATTAGCCTGAGTTGCAAAATGTGGACGTTAGTAAATAATAATAAAAATTTACAATCATATGCTCTCACTTTCTTTATCACGCATACAAACACGCACACATACACATACAGTATAATTGTTTAGCTGGAGTTTAAAATATTTAATTTAAGAAGGATTTTAAAATGTAATACTTTTAAATTTGTGTGTATATGTTAATGTCATGTAAATGTTGGAGTATTATGGGAATGTGTGGGCTACCTTCAGTAAGTAAGTCTGAATAGAAAACCAAATAGTTATCATACTAAGGAAAACAGAATATATGTAATAATTTTAACTTATAGTTTGGCTATATTTAAGGAACATCAAATGTGTATTTGCCTGCTCGTCTTCATTCTCCATTTAACCCTCACCTGTTTGTTTCATAAGGTATTAGGGGAAACACTACTAGATTATCATAGCCCTGTAATATCTAGAACTCACGTTTTGGTTAAGTACTTGCATATTGAGAGTGAACTGCGTTTATGTAAGTTGTCAATATTGTAATTTTTGTAAACTTGTATTGTTATCATATCCTTACTTATATCGTCATTTTAGCAATAAAAACGACGATACAACAAACTTGGAATTTAAATTTCTTTGTATAAATATGTAATTTTCACAAAATCAAACAATTTATCTATCTCTTTGGGGTCATCTCCAAGGGCCACTGCTATTCGTTTCGAATATCTGTATACGTATGGCATTTCATTAATATGTGGTAGATAGTCAAGTCTGTGTTACACTTCCCACAAATCAGGGGGTTGATCTTTTCTCATAAGATAACCAAGCGTAAATCTTGTGTGCCCTATTCGAAGTCTTCCTAATAAGACTTTATCTCTTCTGTTGTCTCTTGTCGAATGTTTCCATGGACGGATGGAGGTTTTAATACTTTTTAGTTTGTTGTTATGGGTTTCGTTCCACATTTGTTGCCAGTTTTTATCAATTTCTTCTTTGAGTGGTTGATAGAGTTCTGGAGATGTAATTGTTGTAGGGGTGATGGAGTCGAGTTGGTGGGCTTTTCTGGCTAATACATCGGTTTTTTCATTTCCATCTATTCCCACGTGGCTAGGAATCCACTTGAGGTAGACGACCCTTTTTAGCTCTCAGAGTATTTGTACTACTGGATCGTTCTTAAATACATCTTTAATACTCAATAGGGCACTCAGCGAGTTGGAACATATGAGGCATTTTTCTTGAGTCGAGTGTTTGCAAATGCAGTGATATAATGCGAACTGAATTTCGAATAGTTGGTCCAAATAGATGTTGGTTAATTTGTTGAGTTTGAATTTTTGGCAGGCATTTTCTTCATAGTAGGCGCAGGAGGAAGGCTCAGCAATTTTCGAGCCATCAGTGTATATGACCTTTGGGTGTAGGTATTTTTCTATTTTATTAATGAAAGTTTCCTTTATTTTCCAATAGTTGATCTCTTGGGACCTTTTGTTTTTGAGTTTGGTGATTTGAGTATCTATAGACATTTCTTGAATTGTCCAAGGCCGAGTTGGAACGAATTCCTCTAAAATGTTTGAGTTTCGCAATAGTTTTTCTGGTCAATAATTTAGCCATTAATTCCAATAGGTTTTGGTGTTGTGGGTTTTAGCAGATTTCCCTTAAGGGATATCAGCTATTGAGGTCGTACTCATGACGCGATTTTCGAAAAATTTCTTTAAATGTCCATCGATCCTACCCAGGAGATGACGAAAATGAGGTCCGTTCAAAATCACACATATATATATATATATATATTTGTCTGTTAATGCTCTAGCGGTCGCAATTTTGGTTTGATCGTTATCAAATTCGAAATTTAATCGTTTTATGTAAAAAGAAAGATCAAGTTCGTTAATGGCTGAAATCGGACAAGTGGGAGGGGGAGTTTAGAGGAGGGATTTTTGAAAATTCGAAATATCTCCGTTATTTTGCGTCGAATCGAAAAATTGTATAGAATTAATCGTATTGCAAATTTAATTTACTATAAATATTGTTCTATACAGTTATTCTGTATCTTGAATATTAACCGAGATATTTGTATTTGTATTGTGTTTATGGTCGGCAGGAGTCGGCTATGTTCGGGACTATCCGCCGAGAGCTAGCGCGGCCGTTTCCGTAACTGTTCGTCCCTCGTGAATAGGTTTAGAGATTCCTTACTACTACTGTTATTAGTAGGCAGATTTCCTATTGTGAACCTTCACGTGGGAAATCTGCTTAGTTTACGCAGCCCCTGCGTGACGGACTTATTGGTCATATAGCCGTAAGTAGAGAGGGTGTGATATACTCTTAATTGTCGGGCGACCCCTTTGGTCACCCAGTTTTTGCCTTCTGAATGCCCTCACCTGTGTGACAGACATTTAAGGAACTTCATTTCCTTGCTTTACATGTAACGTTTGAATGCTGAATTATTGACGATCAAACAAAAATTTGATTTTTGTCATCTCCAATGCAAAATCGATAAATATTTGATGGCATCTTTTCGGAAATCTTGTCATGAGTGCAAGATCGTTTTTCAATGAAGACAAATCTGCTGACAGGAAGCATGTTATTGATTCCTAATACAGATCCCAGAGGCATGTATCGCAAATGTCTGTCGTATTTATATATTCAAATAGGGTCTATAATTGCAATGAATATTAATTAAGACATTGTGCTCGGCTCTTTAAGTATGTATTGATTGTACTCTGTAGAAAGGCCGAGAGTAAGGTCATGAGAATTTAGTTGGGGCCTCGTGTGGGAACATTTAAAAGTCTGTCAGGCAGGGCCTCTGAAAACTAAGCAGGTTTCCCCCACGCTGATATGACACCCTACTTATCTCATATCACCATACAATATATATTTCTAAGTAAAAATGTGATGAGTAGAAGTGGGGGTTTTCTGAAGTCTGAAACCAAACTGGCTATTGATCCTGTTAAGCAAGATTAGTCATGTAAAAACTGTCAATCCAACTCATAATAACGGATATATTAGGATTTTGGAACACCCCCTCCCTCCCCCTATTTGGGACCAATTTCAGTGATTAAAAAATATTTTCTTTAGTGTTGAATGAAAAACTTAAATATTGATTATGGTATAGATCAAATAAACAATTTTCGACCAAAGAAATAGAATCTCAATTGATGATATAATCGTACAAAAGATTTTAAACGTACGTCATCTATAAAACATCTTTTGGCGTTTCATGATACATTGGCGTATTAATACGGTGCTATAACTAAGAGAGAGATTACTGATTTTAGCATAAAATTAAAAAAGACCTTCACGCAGGAGCTGCGTAAAATTAGCAGATTTCCTGCCTGCATGAAAGGCACACTACCGATCTCATTTCACCACACATTCTCAATTATTATGTTAAAACACCGATGTGTCAAAGGGTTGGGCAAAAATTGCAGAGCATCAATAGTTTAATTGTTTCTAAAACATTTTGTGATCCAATTCAAAATAACATATATTTTGAATTTTCAAAATTTTGTCCTTTAACCGCCCCCCCCCCTCCCAATTTCAGCCATTAGCTAATACTTTAATTAGTGTGGAATGAAATAGTTAAATCTCGAGTATAGTATAAAAGAAAGAAATTATAAAATTCGCTAGAAAACGTTCACAAAAATTTATAGGAAATTGCATTTGCAATTAGATCGGTTCTCTGCAATTTATCGATATCGACATATAATAAAGTAGATATTTGGAATTTCAAATCCCACCCCTAGAAACCCCCCTTCCCACGATATTAGCCGTTGTCGAACTTCATCTTTAGTTTTAAATGTCGAATTTGGTAACAAACAAACAAAAATTGAGCTAGAGAGTTTATATATATATATATATATATATATATATATATATATATTATATTATATTATATTATATTTTTTTATATATTCTTCATATTTTATGGCAAGGGCCAGCAATAAAAAACTTTTTTTTGAGCTGCATACTTTATTGAAACTGCCCAACATGTTTCGTGGCTTTATATTTAAATAGAATGTTCAACCTTCTCCCAAAAATCGTAATTTTAGATAAAAAGGAACCTCTTGAGTTACAAATAAATCCGCGCAACAACATTGGTCAAATTTTCGATTCAAATTCCCTCTTCTCGTTTTGATTTCAGCTGTCAACGATCTTGATCTTTAATTTTACTTGAAACGTTTTACATAGAGTTTTTTTTTTTTTTATATTTTAGTTATTGCGTACAAGGATTTTCCTTATAGCAGGGAGTAGGCCTTATATATTGAGTTTAGTTTTCTATGTTATTATATTATATATATATATATATATATATATATATATATATATATATATATATATATTTTTAAAAACTAGAATTTACATTTCTAGAAAAATCTAAACTAATAAGTGGCATTATATTTTATTATCATACCTAATATTAAAACATTATATTTTCAACATAATAGTTTTATTAAACTTATCATTATCGTGGTTCCTGCTCTGTTACTAATAAATAGGTATAACAGTACTAAGTAAAGAAAAACAAATTAAAAATTAAGAGAAGAAGAGAAATTTGATAACCTTAACTTGATAAGTTTCTCAAAGTTTGAAACTATTTCTTAAATATTTAAAAATGTTAATATATACTTCTCTAGTTGCACTATTTAGAATATTATGAAGTTGTGAATTATCTGCTGGCTGTTTGATGAATGGTAAATACTGTTCTCTGAAAGGGGAGTAAATAGGGCAATAAAGCATTATATGATAAATGTCCTCATTGATATTTAAATTACACAATGTGAAAATTTCTTTTGGATTAATATTATGGATTACATTTTTCATTGAAAACCAATAGTTAGATATTCCTGAGGTGAACCGGGAGTTGTGAAAATAGCCTTTTGTAACGGACTATAATTTGAAATTTGGAGTTTTTCAAGGTCTATAGAAAGTAATTTACTTTGGTATGCTTCTACTATTGAGCTACTGTGTAATGTAGTTAAGTTTTTGTCTTGAGTAAGCCAGATGTCAATGAAATTTAAAGAGTTCAGTAGGTTTTTAATTTGAGATGCCCAATTAAATCTGATAATATTTCTCGGAGGCTGATCTAATAATAGGAGCCCATTATAGCAGATCCAAGGGAATCTTTCTCTGTCCATTGATAATAATTTATTCAACTACTGAAGGGTTGATTTCATAATATGAGTTGACACAAAATCCGAGCCTGTTTCTAGTCTAATGATGTAGTTAGGAGTGTTTCTAATAAGCTGAAATAGATGTTTGTAAAAGTTTGTTTCTGCTTGCTCGAGGTTATTGAGGTATCTAAGACTCCAAACTGGTGCTCCATATACCAATACCGACCTAGCTATAGAATTTAATAGTTTTTTGGTTGCATCCCAACTGTGGCATTTTGACCCCACCAGTATCTTAAATACTACGGATATAGCCGTTTTAAATTTGGTAATGGAAAATAATGTTTCTTCAAGGAATAATGAGGAAGAGGAAAACATTACACCCAGATAAATGAACTTTTTCACCTGCTCTAACTTTTCACCTGAGTAAAAAAAGTTTCCTTTTTGGAATTCCTCTTATGGAATTTCATAATTTTTGATTTTGCAGTGTTGACTTCTAAGGAATTTCTATGGCTATATTCCTCCAGAGCAGCTAAATTTTTCCGTAGTATAGTAGTAGTAGATATATAATTTTGAACGGGCCTCATCTTCGTCATCTCTAGGAAGGATCGAGGGATATTTGAAGACTTTTTCGAAAATCACCTCATGAGTTGAGCCTCAACAGCTGATTTCCCATAAGGGCAAATCTGCTAAAAACTGTAGGTGAGATGAAGTGGTTTAAAAGGCTGTAAGTTAGTGCTAAAGAGACGGTGTGATGGTTGGGAGGAGGCGGGAGTTGGGGTCAGGCACCGTGACGCAAGAGGTGGTAACGCGCTGCAAGGTTAGGACTCGAGTCGCTGACCTCACTACCAACCCCCATCCACTCCACTAACCCCCACCACTCTCCCTCCTTATCCCATTCCTACCAATAATTCAAATTTTTGCAGATTTTCCTTGAGGGAAATCAGCTATAGAGGCCGTACTCATGGCGTGACTTTCGAAAATTTTCCGAGACCTCATTGAGACGACGAAAATGAGGTCCGTACAAAAGACAAGAAAGTCCGTCACGCAGGGGCTGCGTAATCTAAGCAGGTTTCCAACGTAACGGTTTACAAATCTACATACAAAGGCATTAATTTAATTATTAATTAACACCCAAATAATATTTATTTACTTTTGTAAATAAATCGCTGTTACATATTTCAATTCTTAAATGTTATGATTGTATTTTGCACTTTATGGTATTCTTACAGTTTTTTTTTTATTTATTTTTTTTAGCATATTTCCCCTAGGGAAAATCAGCTATTGAGGTCATGCTCATAACGGGATTTTCGAAAAATTTATTCAAATGTCCATCAATCTTACCCAGGAGATGACGAAAATGAGGTCCGTTCAAAATTATAAATATATATATATATATATATATATATATATATATATATATATATATATATATATATTTGTCTGTTAACGCTCTAGCGGTCGTAATTTTTGTTTGATAGTTACCGAACTAAATATTTACTCATTTTATGCAAAACAAAAGATCAAGTTCGTTAATGGCAGAAAACGTTTGGGCAATCAACAGCTAGGTTATTATGCCCTTTATATTAGTATGATGCTGTTTACAAGTGTCTGTATTACTTTATGTCGTAAATAATATCATTTAATAGATTGTATATATCGCTCTTACCATATCCTAAGGGTATTTAAGTTACTAATTTTTATACAATTATTTATGAACTAAATCTATGCTTACTTATCCTATATATTAATACTCTCTTTTTATTATATATTACATTATATAAACATGTGTTTTCTTTCTTAAAAATATGTATATGAAAATATGTATAGAACCAATCTAATTGCAAATTAAATTTACTATAAATATTCCTAAATACATTTACTCTCTATCTTGAATATCAACCAAGATATTTGCATTTTTATTGTTTGTGAGATTCTGCCGAAAGTTACTTCGGCCATTTCCGTAAATGTTCGGCTCTCGTGAAATTGGTTTAGAGACTGATGTAAACTACTACTTCGTGAGATATATGCCAATACGTTCTGTTGATACCCCCCCCCCTCTTGAGTTCTTGAACTACTAAAATTTGAGCGAATGCGATAAAAATTATTCTGATTCATTATAAATTACAGTACTGCATATACTAAACAGTTTACAATGAAGTTAATATGTTGTATTCAAATATATTTAAGTAATTTTGTTTTTTTTTCCGGTGAAGAATATGTCTATTTATCTATTCAGCTCTGAGTGGCTGGCAGACCGGTTCGTTTACAAACCAGAAGCCGTTTCCTTAGGGAGCTAGTTAAAACTAACTGAAAGATTTCTCATTACAGTTTGTATTTAATCACGGCGGTGTTAAGTGTTACTAGTATGCAGATTTCTCTATTGTTAAACTTCACGTAGGAAATCTTAAATCTTTTTATTTAAGAATATCTCTTGATGAGGCGCGAAACTATTAGAAAAGTAAAAATAATTTATAAAATAATCTGTAATTGATAAATAATTTGATGTATTCATTATTTTGTTGACCTTCCGCCGTATGCTAGTAGAAGGGAAGTTAAATAGGTTACATTTTTACAATATTCTACGATAGTTGTTATATATAAGACAGTTGATGTTTCGCAGACATAAATTATACCGTGTAGGTCTACCGTATATTTAAACAGGACTGGTTAAAAATGTTTGACATTTTTCTTTACTCGGAATTATTAGTAAGCCAAACTGGTTATACTAATCCCAGTATTTAGTATACAGTGTACCCAGCAGTAGATGAATTATCAGATATATTCAAGAAGGTAAAAGTAATAAAGCCCCTGGCCCGGACCGCATTCCTAATGGACATTTAAAACCTACCTCCCGACTTCTAGAGACTCCGGTAGATATCTCAAATGGAATTCACTTGAAGTACTTACATTCCCCAAGGAGTTAGTAGCGTTTTCAATTCATCTATAAGTGATGATGAGTATGCAAGTACCGAGACCTGCATTTTTGATAAGATATATAATTTCTTTATCAGCGTATTGTGTATCCCCTTTATGAACTACTACCAAAATGGAAAATCATGTAGAAAACATTAACATATTTTTAAGTAATAAAAAAAAAGGTACAATCAATAACTTCGATTGGCTTGGGGGATATGGACATATAAATTCCAAAATATGAAAAAAAATCACTTCAATTTCATTATAGATTAAAAATTTAATTTTTCACAAATATATAGTCTTTATAGTTTCAGATTAATTTTATTGACGTTTACATCCGGATAAACATCGCCGCAACACTACGCAAACTGAGCAAATTTCTCACGTGCTAGTATAATACACATTTTATAAATCAAATTCAATGATCTCATGTTACATTATTCCCTATTTTTACGTAAAAAACAGACGATTAAAAGAGAGCAAGGGAGAAAACAAAACGGTACGAACAACTCGCTGAATACGAAACGAGTTACAAAAAAAGGAATAGCGCAACAATTGCAGAGCATCAATAGGTTAACAATATTGGTCCAATAACATCTTACAATCCGACCCATAATATCGACAGTATTTTGAATTTTCGAGAACCCTCCTCCTCTAAACCCCCACTATTCCAGGTCCAGCCAATAACAAGTATGATATTTAGTGTTGACTGAAACAGTTAAATATTGAGTATGGTATGGATTAAAGTAAACATCTTCGAAACAAGAACGTAAAATCTTAATTGATGGCGTCAATACACAAAGAATTTGCATGCATTTTGAATAATAAAGTTGTCTTGAAAACAATATTTGGTATTTAAGCATAGAATAAAGTGGTTCATGATAAAATAGCAGCTTGTTAACATGACATGGTAGGACGGGAGGTTTTCAGAAGGCAAAAAACTAAAAAATCCTAATATCACGGTTAATATTGATGATAGAGAAAACATGTATATAAAAACATTTATAGGGCATTAAATCTGAAATAACACACTTTTTCGATACGACGTACAATAACGAAACTATTTTGAATTTTAAAAATTCCTCCCCTCTACCGCCCCCCTCCCAAACGAATTTTAACGAATTTGATCTTTCACCCAGATTAACAGACAGACACAATCGTATGATTTCACGCTATACAATCGTATGTTTACACACACACACACACACACACACACACACACATATATATACTACCATCTATTCATTCTACCAAAAAAAAAAATTGAAATATTAATTTTTGATAAAAAGGAACTTCTTGATAAGGAGCTATAGAGCTTGAAACGCACTTTGGGGAACTAAATATAACTGATGGACCTAATTTTCGTCATCTCCAGGACAGGATCGATGGACATTCGAAGACATTTTTCGAAAGACACCTCATGTATAGTACAACCTTAACAGCTGATGTCACATAGGGTCCTTCCTGGTAAAGTTGCATACCAATATCAGTCTGAAACGATCATTTGCTAAACTGTCCACTAGTCACTAAAGTACTTGCTTAAGTTACGAATAAATGTATACAACAACATTTTTCGAATTTTCGATTCAAACTGCCTTTTCGCGTTCCAATTTCAGCTGTCAACAATCTTGATCTTTAATTTTACATGAAACGCTTTACATAGAGTTTGGTAGCGATCAAATAAGAATTGCGACCGTTAGATTGACAGTCAATTTCGTAGGAATAACGTTTCATTATATATATATATATATATATATATATATATATATATATATTCCACGTACCTCACCTGGAAAAATTAATTCAAATCTATGTTAATATTTTGTCCTTAATAATTTAAATCTATATGAATATATGGAGGACAGTGAAGTCTTACATAAAAAAATAATTTTATTATTTACAAACCCATAGCAACGACGCGTATAAACCCTAAACACTGGGACGGTTAACCATTCAGCCTCCCTCTCCCCGGGGGAAGCCGGGTATTTCAGCTAGTATATATTTATATAAAATGAATCGTTATTCCTACGAAATTGACTGTAAGGCAAGCATAGATTTAAAAAGGAAAGACAATGCTACATCTTATCTTGTGTGTTTTAAATCTTTTGATAATAAAAAGAATTATTATTATTTCCTTTTTTTTATTTTATTTTGTCCAACCTACTTTTGTTAAAAGTATTTTTATTGTTAATCGATGGATTTGAGGATATTTTTCGAAAATCGCGTCATGAGTACAAGCTGATTTTCATTAAGGGAATCTGCTAATATTCTGGCTTTACCATCTACGATGACATTGAGGTCACACATAAAATAATGAGGCTCACTACTACCTTCACTATTTAGCTATACTTCTCTAACAACACAGTAGAAAGCCTTAACATATTTTAACCGTATTATTTTTCGAATCCAACTAAGCCTTATGTTTCGATGGAGAGCGATATTTGTTTATACCAATGATAAACTATTAATTCGCCAATATTCGTCCAACGCCTATTACATGGTTCATGAATAAAGCGAAATAATGGCTTTAATGGGAAGAAAATAAGAAAAGATTATTTACTAATTACGTTAGTATTGTTATTATATTTAGACTGGCAGACCTATTTATTTCAACCTGACATTTACGGGTAAGACCTGTTCTAAACGTAAACTCCTCAGCCTTAGTCCAATCACCACTACTAACTCAAACAGTGTAATAAATGAATGAACGCACAGTTTCTTTATACGACAATTCTGCTATATGACTAATGTTAGGGGAGTTACGTACGACATAAATTAATCTAATCTTCAAAAACTTTACGAAAAGTCATTTTAATTTCAAACCATCAACCCCCAATTAATCATTATGGAATTAAAAGTCCGTCACGCAGGGGCTGCGTAACTAAGCAAATTACCCTCGTGAAGTCTACATACTGGCAACACTTAACACCACGGTGAATATTAAGTGAATAAATACAAACGGTAATGAGAAATATTTCCCTTAATTTTAATAACCTCTAGACGGAAAGCTCTGAATTGTAAACAAACAGGTCTGCCAACAATTCAGAGCTGAACAGATAGATAGAAATATACTTCACCCGAACGAAAAACAAGTACTGAAATATATCTGAATATAACATATTAATTTTATTGAAAACTATTTATTATATCTATTACAGTAATTTATAATGAAGCAGAATATTTTTGATCTCAATCACTCAAATTATAGTAGTCCATGAACTAAAGAAGGGTGGAGGGGATCAACAGGGCTTATTTGTAAATCTCACAAAGAAGAAGATTATACCAATCCTTACACTAATTCCACGAGAGCCGAACTTTTGGCGGAAACTCAAGATTAGAAGCGACCATAGCCGATCTCATCTCGTCCATTATCTGCATACACTTCCTAAAAATGTTCAAGATAGAGAATAAATGTATGCAACAATATTTATAGTAAATTTAATTTGCAATAAGATTGTTTCTATACAAGTTTTCGAACCGACGTATAGTAACAGAGATATTTCGAATTTTCGATAACCTGCCCCTCCCAATAGTCCGATTTCATCGATTAACGAACTTGATCTTTCTTTTTGAATAAAACGAGCAAATATCGACTTTGGTAACGATCAAAAAAATATTAAGACAGCTAGAGCGTTAACAGACAAATATATGTATATATATATATATATATATATATATATATATATATATATATATATATACACATAAAATTTTGAATGGACCTTATTTTCGTTATCTCATGGGTATGATTGATGGATATTTGAAGAAATGTTTCAAAAACGAGTCATGAGTACGACCTCAATATCTGATTTCCCTGAAGGGAAATCTGCTAATAAATATATATATATATATATATATATATATATATATATATATATATATAATGATATTTTAGGCTCAAAGGGACTGGCGACATTACTTAAAATTTCATGGCTAATTTTATTACACTTTCACCATACATAGGCTGTCCCTTATATGTACGAGGCAAGTCTGTTTTAAATAGAAGTTCAACTGTTAAATCTGTTTAGTTGTTTTATTGTTACGACTGGCTTACTTTTATCTCCTAATCCTAGTGGTACTGTTAGCTAGACACCACCAAGTTTCTTCTTTATTAAGTAATAGCATACTTTCTCTGAATATTTGAGTCTTGGTCTAACACTTTGAGGGCGACCTTATCCTAATAACTTTATTTTTATTGTATATTAACGTCCAGTATTTGCTACTATGGCTAATTGGGACGGATTATCTACAGGAACCACCCTTTCCTACCCAGGGTGGGACTAATGATTTTATTTAATCAGTTCGTCACTGAATAAACTCCTATTGCCCAGGCGAGGCTCGAACTCGCCACTCTAGGTTTGCCATGTTAGATTAAGGCCAACGCTTTAACTCGTAATAACAAAAAATTAATGAGACTCCCTAGTCCTACTGATGCACTTTTGAGGTTATATCCATTACGCGATTTCCGAAATATTTCTTCAAAAGTCCATTGGTCCTACCTTGGAGACGACAAAAAAAATAATATATATATATATATATGTGTGTGTGTGTGTGTGTGTGTGTGTGTGTGTGTGTGTCTTTTTAAATCTCTCTCATCTCTAGTTGACGAGATGACATTTCCGGCGTCTCATTCCAGTATTTGGGAAATTTTCGTAGTTTAGCAGCCCCAGTACCGCGATTTTTTCTACAAGCGTCTCATCTAAAATCCCATTTTATATTTCTTCCACAATAACAAACCGCATTGGTTTTTCCGATTTGGTCTTATCGCTGCAAAACTCGGTGTATAAGAGTTTTACGTAAAACTAAAGATCAAGTTCGATAATTGTTGAAATCGGAATGACGAGGGCGGAGGGGCGTTTGAGGGAATTTCGAAATATCCGACTGATCTTATTGTAAATTAAATTGCTTATCAATGTTGTTATATACTTAATTTCTCGATCATGAATATTAACCGAGATATTTGAATTTATTTTTCCAGCCTTCATTTAAATCTCATGTCGTATTAACAATATGCTGTTACACCAGTACTCGCTTTATTCTAAGCTTAATTTGTGGGATGTAGCGCATAGCTCACGCTGCTCCTGCGTGACGGACGTTTAGCAGATATCCCTCAAGGGAATCAGCTATTGAGGTGGCACTCATGACGCGATTTTCTAAATTTTTCTTAAAATGTCCTCGATCCTACCTAGTAGATGACGAAAATGAGGTCCGTTCAAAACTGTATATATATATATATATATATAGAGAGAGAGAGAGAGAGATAGATAGATAGATGCATTTATTGTCATAGGACCAATGGTCCTCTCTTACAGACAATATGTTTACTATAAACTGGTTACTACTACTATAAATCAAACTAAACTACTTATAAATTAAATTAAAACTTATCCAAAAAACATAAAGATACTATATCATACTATATATTATAAAACTAATGTACAAACATAAAACTAAAAATACAAATAAAACTAATGTACAAACATAAAACTAAAAATACAAATAAAACTAATGTACAAACATGAAACTAAATATACAAATAAAACTAATGTACGAACAGAAACTAAAAATATAAATAAAACAAATATACGAATGTCATTATGGTGAACTATGGTACATGTCATATCCCCATCTCGGTCGTTAGGAAATGATTAATGCAGGCATTTCGGAATGATGATGATGCTTTTATTTCTTCAGGTAAAGCATTCAGCTCTCTTGCCGCAACAGCAGAGAAAGAGAGAGAGAGAGAGAGAGAGAGAGAGAGAGAGAGAGAGAGAGAGATATCTTCGATATATATTTGTCTGTTAACGCTCTAGCGGTCGCATTTTATGTTTGATCGTTGCTAAACTCTAGTTTTTTTATGTAAAAAAAAAGATCAAGTTCGTTAATGGCTGATATCTGACCAGGGGGGTTTAGAGGAGGAGAATTTTGAAAATTCAAAATATCCTCGGATCGAAAAAGTGTATAGAATACATATTATTGAACTTTAAATGTACTGTAAATATTGTTATATACATTTATTCTTTATCTTGAATATTAACCGAGATATTTGCATTTTTCAGTTTTCAGCCTTCTCCAAACTGCATTATTCGAAGCTTAAATACAAAATATTGTTTTCCAGAGATCTTTATTATACCAGATTCATGCAGATATGTTCTTGTGACCCCCCCCCATCTTAAATTCTTGGACTACTAAAATTTGATTGATTGAGAAAAATATATTCTGATTTATTATAATTATAAGATATATCACTTAGTTTTCAATAAAATTAATATCTTATATTCTGATACTTTTCAGTTATTGTTTTTCTTTACGGTGAGCCGTTGGCAGACCTGTTTGTTTACATTTCAGACGCTTCCAGTCTGGAGGTTTCTTATTATCGTTTGTATTTATTCACTTGATATTGACTGAGCAATTGTGTTATTATTATATAGATTTATCTATTGTTAAACCGCACGAGGGAAATCTGCTTAGTTTACGCAGCGCCTGCCTGACGGATTTTTTATAAACATGGAATCGGAAGGATTTTTTTGGAGAAAACACTTATTAATTTTAACTTAAACTACAGCTTTGTGGTGCCCCGCTATATTAAGGCATTCTTGAAGGGAAATAGAACTTGAAGTTGACTGGATGGTACAGCTATGTAAAAAACGTATAAATGTATTATTCATTCCTGAGTGCACTCTACGCTCTCAGAAATTATTCCAATACACCGTTTTAATAAAGAAATGTCATTAATCATATTTCTTTGAGGTGTTATCACCTGACATAAGATTCAGTAGAGCTTTGGGCAATTTTAAATTCAAATATCCTCTATCAAAATTGTAAAAATCCTCCTTCGGACATAATATGCAGGACAGGGGCGACGTGTGGATCCTAGTCACGTGTTAGCGCTTTCTTCCACTCCAGCCTTGTATGAGCGTATCTTAATTGATATTCACAGTAGTTCTCTCTAATCAGCTATCTTGCCAACATCCTAGTGCTCATTTACAGCCAGAGTACTACTTATTGTGTAAAAGAATAGTTATTTTATATAAAACAAACACTAAAAATGCAAAGAAATTATGTATTTTAAGAAAATGAACACCATAATGAACAATCTTAGGATGTATTGGACGAAATGTTGGGAGGAATGAATGTGCACCATGAGCTAGCCTTAAACAACTCCACATGCTTCCTGATCTTTTTAACACAACACCGTCATGAATATTAAGTGAATAAATACAAAACGGTAATAAGAAATCTTTCCCCTCCCGGTGGGAAGCGACTCAAATGTTTACAAAGAGGTCTACCAACGGTTCACCGGAAAGAAAAACATTAACTGAAATATATCAGAATATAACATATTCTTTTATATTGAAAACTATGTGGTATATCTAGTACATAGTTTTTTATAGTGAATCAGAATAACATATATCTAAATCAATCAAATTTTAGTAGTCCAAAAATTTAAGACGGGGTCACAAGAACATACACTCAATTTTTGTCGTATTAAAAGCTAATTTTCAGCAATTTTCTTTATGTGGATATTCTAGTTATTACAGAGAATTTAGAGTCTAAGTCCATTGAACTAATCCCTTCAGGATTAGTAAACAATTAGTTAAAACTCAGATTAGATTTGTTTGTCGTGAAGTTGATCTATTTTAAACTGTAAGTAGTTTTCGCACATTTAAACATCTTTAATTATTAACCAAGCATTTTCTTTAATTAATGTTTTATTTTTATTTCGGTCCAGAATAATAGGTCTTTCAAACTTAGATGGAAGGCCGGAGCTTACGTTACATTGCCGAAACGCTTGGGGTAGCGAAGTCTACCATTCACTGTAATAAAAATGAAGAATAATTTTTTTTTTTAAATGTGTTAATTTATCTTTTTATTTTTTTTAATTTTGTATTTTTGTGTAAATAAATAAAAATTATTCACTTTTGGCAGATTTTGTTTAAATAACCTATAGATTAACCAATTATTTTAATTAAAAATATTAATATACATATATATTAAGTAATTCAAATAAAGGGTTAGAACCGCCAATATAAATGATACTATTGTCATACCTCTCGGTGGAGACCGTCGTCACTGGCTGATCGTCGAGTACAACTATTAACAGGCTTGAAGATGATGCCATTGCATCGAAAGCGCTTGCCAGCGGTACTCAACCATCAGCCAGTGACAATATATATTAAGTATTTAACAAAATTATAAGACTAAATCTAAGTGTCCGGTTTTTTTTTGCGGTTGAGTGTATATGCATCTATCTCGTATAATAAAGGTCTCTGGTAAAAAATATTTTGTATTTAAGCTTCTAATAATGTGGTTTATTATATATCAGAGTATTGTTTATGTAACACGAGTAGACGTGTGGGTTTACTGAAGGCTGAAAAGTGAAAAATGCACATATCTCGGTTAATATTCAAGATATAGAATAAATGTATATGACAATTGTTGAGTACTCAACCATCAGCCAGTGACGACGGTCTCCACCGATAGGTATGACAATAGTATCATTTATATTGGCGGTTCTAACCCTTTATATGTATATGACAATATTTATATTACATTTAATTTGCAATAAGATTTATTCTATACACTTTTTCGATCCGACTTATAGTAACGGAGATATTTTGAATCATCAAAATTCTCCCCCTCTATACCCCCCCCCTTGTCCGATTCCATCCCTTAACGAACTTGATCTTTCTTTTTAATTAAAACTACTAAATATGGAGTTTGGTAACGATCACACAAAAAGTGTTACCGCTGGAGCGGTAACAGACAAATATATTTTAGAATTCTATCAACTACTGAAGAAAATATTAATTCAGCAAAAAAAGATTCGAAAATAATCTGAATAAAATTACCTTACATTAATCATGAGATATTTAAAACAAAATTCCTCAATGCAATCTGCGTAAACAAATCAGATTTTTCCTTTGCTACAATGAAATTATTTCACATTTTATTTCCTATTTCTCCTGTAATAAGAAGTTCTTTGATTATCAGAAAAAGATCTAAAAACTATAGTCTGACCTTTTTTGATTCATTGCTTTGGAACGGAAATATCTTATGTCACTCTCAAATTAAATAATTTTAATTTAGCTTCAAAAACCATTTTGTATATTTAATTTAATAGAACCAAAACTGGGAAACCAGGCAATTTTTGTTTAATCGTTACCAAACTCGATATTTAGTCGTTTTATGTAAAAAGAAAGATCAAGTTCGTTAATGGCTGAAATCGGACCAGTGAGAGGGGGGTTTTAGAGGGGAGGATTTTCGAAAATTCGAAATATCTCCGTTACTATACGTCGGATCGAAAAATTGTACAGAATCAATCTTATTGCAAATTAAATGTACTATAAATATTGTTATATACATTTATTCTCTATCTTGAATATTAACTGAGATATTTGCATTTTTATTAAATCGACGTCTAACGGACGAGAGTGACTTTCCCGCCAAAAGCTCGTTCGGCCGTTTCCTTGATTGCTCGCCTCTTGTGAAATTTCTCTACTGTAAAACTTCACGTGGGAAATTTGCTTGGTTTACTCAGCCCCTGCGTGACGGACTTTTTTTTTTTTGCAGTTTTAACGTTAACAAATCTATTGGACCTAAATCTGTCGTAGTAGTTGTTGTGATTTAAGTATTACACTGAATTGTGCAACAAAGCTTCTTCTTTACAGCAGCTCAAAAACTAAATATGCCTCATTAGTTTCATCATTGGTCAATTGAATTAGACAGACCTCCCCCCGTTTATGTAAGTCAATAACTTGTTGCCATTTCTAGTTTGTGTCATCACCATTCTCATTTCTAAGACCTTAGCAAATCTATCAAGAAATACTTCAAGATATTCGAAATTTGAGTTATTAATAAAGTTTGAATAACCACAATACATTAATTTCCTATGCAACATACTTCTAGTTTATGTTTTCTTGCAAATTTGAGTCAATAGTTAGCACTAATGTTTCATGTACATACAAATTGCCCAAAGAACTAGACAATGAATTCTAATCCTATGTTACCTACATTGTTTTAGACATACGCACAGGAGCCCTGCTTTTACATATTTTAAAAATAAAAGTATAAATTCTGATAAGTTTTATCTTAATTTCTTCAACTCTTAAAGAGAGTGTTAAAGAGCGACAAATGTATAGCGACAATTAATTAAAATATTGCATGCAAATGCTGTATAATATATAAATATAAGTCGACTCTCGCTATCACGAAATTCCACGGGACTGCCATTTTTGTTCGTGTTATGTATAGTTCGTCTTAGGCATAGTTCGAGTTATAGAGGTGAACTAAATGAAAATTCGTGTTACAGAGGTAAAAAAATGTACTGTGATTTATTCCCTACATCTTCTACAAATCAATTTTCGTAGTCTTAATATTTTACGAATATTTAAATGAATTAAAATATGTATATACACATAATGAAAAAAAAACCGGTAAAACACAGAAAACATAAAATATAATATTAATTCCACTGATTAATAAGTCCTTAATTTTCCTTTGCTTAAAACTGAAAAACACTATCAGTCATAATGTTGATTAAAATAAAAAAAAACTTTGCTGTATCCCTTACAGCTTCAAAATTAAACATTTAACTTGGTACAGTATAATAAAAAATACTTACAGTAAACATAATAAATATCGTGTAAAACAGAGTAAACAGTACCGACCATATTACTGCAATCCCACTAGTAGTTGAAATAGTCCGTTATCTTCTTCTGTTTAAGACTGTTAGCAACACGTTTGTCAATCATATTCTCGATTGAAACAATTGAAGAAAACACACTGTCTGGTACATCACTGGTTTTTTCTAAAAACATACGTAGAGTACGTACTGCAGCTTTGGCTTCTTTAGATGTGACGTCTGCTGGTTCATCGTCATCAGTCAACGTGCCGGTTACCGCTACCCCTTCCGGAAAATTAGTTCGTGTTACGTATGGTAATTTCTTCGTGTTAGACAGGTTTTTCCAAGGGGATTAAAAATAATTCGTGATATCGAGGATTTCGTGTTATCGAGAGTCGACTATATATATATATATATATATATATATATATATATATATATATATATATATATATTACTAATATGTCATATGATCTCTAAACATAAAGTAGCAATAATATATTAAAAAAAAATCCGTCACGCAGGAGCTACGTAAACTAAGCAGATTTCCTTGTTCAAGTTTAACAATAGATACTGTTAACAAAACACCACCGTGAATATTAAGTGAATAAATACGAACGATAATAAGAAACCTCCCGACGGGAAGCGTCTGAATATAAACAAACAGCCTACCTCACAAACGGAAAGAAAAACTAAAATATATCAGAATATAAGATATTAATTTTATTGAAAACTATGTACCATATCTAGTATTGTAATTTATAATGAATCAGAATAATTTTGTCTCAATCAATCAAATTTTAGGAGTACAAGAACTTAAAACGGGGGGGGGGCGTCAAGAGAACATATTTGCATGTATATCGTATAATAAAGGTCTCTAGAAAACAATATTTGGTATTTAAGCTTCGAATAATGTGGTTTATTATATAACATATGTAACATGAGTAGAAGTGGGCATTTAATGAACCCTGAAAACTTAAAAATGCAAGTATCTCGATTAATATTCAAGATAGAGAATAAATGTATATAACAATATTAATAGTAACCTTAATTTGCAATACTATTAGTTCTATACAAGTTTTCGAACCGACGTGTAGTAATGGAGATATTTCGAACTTTCGAAAATCCCCCCTTAACCTCCCCTCCCACTGGTCCAATTTCAACCATTAACGAACTTGATTTTTTTTTTTTTTACATTAAACGACTAAATATCGAGTTTGGTAACGATCAATCAAGAATTTCGACCGCTAGAGCGGTAACAGACAAATATATATATATATATATATATATATATATATATATATATATATATATATATATATATACAATTTTGAAGTGTCCTCATGTTCGTCTTCTCCTGGGTAGGATCGATGGACATTTGATGACATTTTTCGAAAATCGTGTCATGAGTACGACCTCAATAGCTGATTTCCTTGAAGGGAAACCTGTTAATATCAATTAACCCTAACGAAGTTTAGTCTAAATACTAAAGGAGAAAGATATAATTGAGCATTACTTCAGAGTTTCTAATACATTAAAATATATATAATTCCCACGTTTAATTTCTGTTTTCTAATTGATCACCTTTTTTCTAAGTTTTATGGAATGCATATTCTCTATTATTTTTCTCTTGCTTATATTTCATTCCTTTTCTGGTTACTTACGTTCTTGAAATCCAATTTCGGATGTATTTAATGGCGTGGTTGGCTAGGGACGTTTTATTGGCCTTATGATAATTAGTTTTCACGCATTGTCTGATTTTTCATCAATATGATAATAATAAATATATTTTATTTTATTTAGAATATTACAGCCTGCATTTAAATGCATTTGGTAATGTGTGATATGTACAAAAATAGTCCCTCCATCACCCTTGACAAAAGCCACACCTATTCACCACAATGAGAGGAGCAGCCTCTCCCTGCCTGGCAAGGAAGTCAAGAGCTAAGGAGGAATGGCACTTGATAAGAAAATAGCCACTGCTATCACTTCACTTTACACTTATAAGAGATCTCTGGGCCATTGTCTCTTGGAGGCGCCGCGGAAGGGAATATGGATGAGTGGTACTGGAAAGGGCTAGGACTTCTGGATTAGGATGATTGGACAGCCTGCTGTGGAATTTTCTGAATCTTAAAGGATTCATCAATATGAACTCAATAAAAATGCCTACGTGACGGACATTTTTATTGAGCTCATATGTAGCTATTATTGATAGTAAATTCACACATTCAGAGAATCTCATAACAAATAAGCTATACTATACTCCCTCCTTATGGTGTTTATTTTTACCTTAACATTTTTTTACTTGTATGTTTTTCTTGCTTGTATTATCTATTTATTTCAAATATATGACTGTGATTTTTTAATTAATTAGATGCAGATTTTATGTAATTATTTGTTCTCATTCTGGATGTATAGTTATAAATTAGTGTTTTTGGGTGTTGATAGCCTTGCAGCTTGTTGTCCCTTTTCAACCACATCCATCCATCATTAATATAGTAAACAAATATCGTGCTTTGTAAAGTTTTCTTAAGTGAATATTCTTAGATCTAAACGAAGTGTGAAGAAATGAATAAGAAAATATTAATAATAAATATTATTTAACTTGATGAGGATGCATTTAAGGACTTATTGTAGCGACGTTAAAAAACAAAAAAAAACCAATAATGATTGATTTTCATTACTACCGTGAAACACACAATTATCATCATATACTTTTATATTTGTGATTTTATTGTTTCTTCAATTGGTGAAAATGATTGTACTTAGCCGGTTGGATTGTAAATATTTTGACGTTAGAAATGACGAGAATATATTATTCTGGATGAAAATTATTATTATTTTGGTTAGATATATTAATTTAGGAGGCTGTTTATTTTTCTTAATCCACTTCTACTCGTGTTACATAAACAATACTCTGTTATATAATAAACCACATTATTCGTGGCTTAAATTCCAAATATTGTTTTACTCGTTACCTTTATTATACGAGATACATTCAAATATGTTCTTGTGACCCCTCCCCCGTCTTAAATTCTTGGACTACTAAAATTTGATTGATAAGGAGGGAGGTTAGTATGGCTTATTTATTATGATTCTCTAAACGTGTGGATTTACTATCAATAATGGATAAATATGAACTCAATAAAAATGTCAGTCTCGCAGGGGGCTGCGTAAACTAAGCAGATTTCCCTCGAGAAGATTAACAATAGATAAATATACATACTGGTAACACAGCAACACCGTAAATATTAAGTGAATAAATACAAACTTTAATAACAAACCATTCCTGGTCATATTTCATTAACGGATACGATCATTAGTGTTGAATGAAACTGTTAAATAATCCGATAAATATTTTCAAGTCAAGGCTGCAAAATATGAACTGATGGCGTCATCACACTACATTTTTCCAGGCATCTCACACATAGTAAAATATAAGCAATGTTTGGTATTTAAGATTTTAATAATGGGATTCATGATATAATAGCTTATTATTAATATGCCATGAGTATGACTGGAGGTCTACTAATGCCCGAAAACTAAAAAATGCAATTAATCAAGATAGTGGAAAAATGAATATATGTAATAGCTCTTATTGACAATTACATTTGCAATAAGTTTCGTTCTATATAATTATTCGATCCAACTTATAATAACGGGAATATTTTGAATTTTCAAAATACATCCCTTCATAAACTCCCGTCCTCCCACTTGTCCGGTCCCAGCCGAACTTGATGGTTAGTTTTATATAAAAAATTTAAATATCGACTTTGGTAACGATAAAACAAAAAATACGACAGCTAGAGCGTTAACAAAAATATATATGTAGGTTTGAACAGACCTTATTTTTATCATCTTATGGGTTAGATAGATATTTGAAATTTTTGTTGGAGAATCTCTAGGGAAAATCTGCTAAAAATGCAAGTATTTGTTTTTTTTTTTGTGCCCCACATCGATGGTGATTGGCAAGATCTCTGTTAAGGGGTAGTTATGATAATATATTTATTCCTTCATGTACACCTTAGTTGTACTTTATTTATATATTATGGAAAATATTCCTTAAATATCTGAATGTTTCTCATATCCGTGTTTTGTCTAAATGAATATAATAAAAGTTATCCCTTTTTAATCTTCTTAAATATGCTGTAGACCTATTCTAGTTTATATTATATGTAATTGTAAATCTTTATATGTTTTAGATATGTTAGTATTTGTGGAATATATTGGCTGTCAGTTAATAGTTCTGTCATATCGTGGGGTATGAGAAGGTTTTCTCGTTGGATGCAGTCTGTCAGTATGTGTTTTATCGTAAGGTGTTTGTTGCAGTATTTGCATATAGGGTTATCAGTCCTTGTCATTAAGTGTCTATGTGTCAGGTATGTGTGGCCGATCCTGAGTCTGGCAAGAACAACTTCCTCCCGTCTAGTACTCCTATGGCTCGATGGCAATTCCTTAATAGTACTTTTGATACTGCGGAGGTGGTGGTTTACTTCCATCCATTTGCCATTTGTTTAGGATTCGGTGGCGTATATGTCTCACTAAGTATAGTAAAGTATAGTAAGTTTGTTTGTGTGTATTGAGTTTGTTGAGTAATTAGTTTAGCCTGGTAGTCTGCAGTCGCACTAAGTCCAAGGTCCTCGTGTGCTGGAAGCCAATATTTGGTTTAATATTCGACATAGACAAAGAAAAATAGAAAATTAAATTCGAAACAAGATTGGGTCTATGCAAAGTTTCGATCCGACTCATAATAAGGTATATATTTTGAATTTTTGATTTTGACGTTGTTGTGACAGGGGATTGTTGTGAAGTTGTTGATATCGGGCAAGTGATCCCCTGATCTTGGAGAGAGGGGGAGGTTTAGCGTGCCGAGAGCGGGGAGTTACGCAATAGCTGCCCCTTCCATCAGAGACCAGTTCAGTGCTCCTACCGCTTCGCTCCGGGTTAGCCCTGTGCTCTTTCTCTCTCTAGCTGCTCAGTCGACTCAAGCCGATATTAGCCCCGCGAGAGTGGCCGACACCCCTACTAACTGGACTAAATCCGAAATCGAAGCCCGATTTGGAAGAGATTGGAGTTCTATTTGGAAGAGGCCCTGCCCTGCCATTGGAACGGTAACCTTTCCCTAATATCTACTTCTAAGTGCCAAATCACCTCTGCTCATCTTCTTTCATCTTCAATACACCAGCCACGACTGGTCCTTTCAGTTTTCCATCAGCTGGCTCAACATTAAATGAAAATTAAAAAAAAAAAAAAAAGGAATAAACAATAGAATTGAATCTTTCTCTGCTCTCAATAAATACAAGCCGCTTTCTTCCACACCATTTCCATTCCTTACTTGTTTCTCCTTCCTTTTGCAATCAATTACTATGTAGCTCCAACAATTCCGACCAGCACACATAATTGTTTTTCAACAACAAGCCTACTTTGAACTATTTTACATTTCTATTGTAATTGTTTTATTTTAACTATTGAAATATCATTAATTGTTCTACTCAAAACATCTCATAAACATGATCTGAACTTGGGATAGCAACGCAATTTGGACTCAAGTTTGGAATATGAAAAATGAATCTCCATTTAGGCTGTTGATGTGATAAAAGTATATTCTTAGATCAACTGCTCCGATTAAACAAATGAAATATTTGTGGCAGACAGTATTTAGTTATGGTGATGAATGACAAATACAAACAAACGTTTATATTTTCTATTGCTGGGCGGAATCGTTTTGTTTAAAAGATATTTTTGCACTTAAGTTGTTTTAAATGAAATGAAACTAAAATTGATACTTTAAGAGAGAATTTTCTTTTGTTCACTGCATTATTGGTTTCTAAATTACTGTAGACCTCATGTCAAAGAATGTGTGTATGAATTCTGACAGGATAATGAGGATTCATTGGTATATCGACGTTTAAACGATGTAGTTCTGGACTTTAAATTTAAAATGTGTACATTGTACTTCCTTACAATTTATTTACTTACTGCATAGCTGCCATTGTCGTTTAGCTAAGAAATAAAATCTTAATTCATGAAGTATGGGTACACAGGTAGTGAAAAATATTTGACTGAAGAGGCAAAGGGCAGTTCTGGAAGCGAACCTTAGCCCAGGTCAAGTTGGAGAGGGTTAAATACAACAGCTTTTCTATTGCTTAGTTAAAATCAAGATCATTTATGGCAATTCGAAACATTTAGAAATGTGTTTTGCTGGTCTTTAGTCCCAAGGGCGGTTGTATCTAATCTTGAATTGTTATTGGTACGTTACCTGCAATGTAGGTATCAGTTTCTTCCCACACTCTAAGCTTGAGGAGTTTGATTGCTTCTCTGTAAATTTGGAAAAACACTTCTAATTTGAAAACACCAAATAGCCTTATGATAAAGATTTTGAAGCTAGGGAGCTTCATAGTCTCTATATATTGATATATTAATAGCACTGCAGTCTAGTTCACTCCGTAAGGAATGAACTAATTTATTATTTAACTAAATTGTTTACATTGTTATTTTGAATGATGTTTGCTCTCACAAGGAGGATACTAACCTAGGACATCCCAAGAGCATATACAACTATTTTTCTTTTGTTTTAAGCCCTTAGCAAAGTAGATTTCAGTCATGTAGGTAATGGTTTCTTGCCACACTCGAGGTTCAAGGTCTACTCCCCTGCAAATTCAGGATACTTTAAGGAATACTTAATATTAACTTGACTCCGTATTGTCATGTTAAATAGACTAATGGTCTAGTTCCTAGTCTTAAGTGTTATTAAATCACCAACAAGAACCAAAAATAAACCTAATAGGTTCTCGCATGGATACTATATATAAACACCTACAAAGCAAGTTCCAAGTGAAATAAGTCTTACCGTTGTCTAGGTTGGAGGCTTATGACTATTTTTCTCTAAATTGAGTAGGGCCTTGTCTCGATTTTCATCTAAGCCTTTTTATCCCCGTTTTTAAAGCTGAGATTCGCCTAAGTCAACCAAAATCGCTTTCCGATACACAAAGACTGTACAGAAAAATCTCACAAAAACTCATTTATTGTTGAAAGTATTAATATATAATTGTAAAATTAGAAGGATTAATTCTGACGACTAAGTATTACACGGGAGATGAGGTTTAAAAACCAGCAGCTCTTTTTTTTCCTTAGAGGCAAACAAAGACATTTCTAGCAATTAAAGTTATATGGAATTAATTACGCTTCTCGGTCCTAGCCCCTCAGCAATTGTGTACAGTCTATTTAACTAGGATGGTTGTTAGTGATACAAACGCGTCTTCCTACGCACTAAGTGGGTCTTAAAATTCGCGTAATTTGACATAATGGTTTTTAATAAAGTACTCTTTAAAGAGAGTAGAAAATGGCTCAATAAGAACCGAATGGCAATTAGTTTTATTACATGTCATACCTGTTATCAGGCTGAAACAGCCAGGCGTTTACAAGTAATCACTTCTTCGTCAGATTCACATAACTTGTTGTCCTACAGCTATTTCATTTTTATGATAGGCATTTATTAATGGGATGAATCCTCTAGAGATGCGGGAATATGTATAGCAGTTTTAGTGACAGATACAATTAAGCAGTTCACAGCTGATTATTTATTCATCAAATCTACTGTAATTTACACAACAATTTACAATATATAAAAACCTGGCTATTTGACAGGTCCGTTTTTATAAAAACTTTCGAAACATATGTTGTAAACGTCAATTTAGTCAATCATTAATCCACTTTCATTCTGTCGTACGATTACTACTGAAACAACATAAAATTACTCAAAAATTGTTTCAATTTATGAACCTAACCATTAAAATCAGAAACATAAAAAATCTAGTGGTCACGTTTAATGCCCTCGAATCACTGATCTCATAACAACTGAAACAAAGTGTAAATCACTTCTACATCATCATCTTTTAACGATTATCTGTAATGAAAAGAGACATTAATCATTCACAACAACACAATTTCAAATTATAATTAACTTCTCGATTTTACATAAATTTAATGAAAAAGAGGAAGAAAATAAAAACCTTAAATCAACGTGTGAAAGCTGGAAACATTTTCACTAAGTATAATTCATGCCGAATGTTTTTGTTAGTGAGCAATATAGAAATTAAGTGTTAAATGTTGTTCGAAAAGGTTCTAAATAAATAAACTTCCACTTGTGCAAAAGGTTAACTCAATATAAATACTGAAATATTCTATATTGGTTCTAAATGTTTCTCGTCATGGGGCGTTATTTATATTGCAAGAATGAGGTCTTGAGGTACGTTGGCTTATGTGTAGATACTCTAGAACTTTGATATTAGAGTTTATTGGAGCCATGCTCATTGAATGAAACATTTTTTTTTCTCCTCATAGTGACGCTATGAGGAGCTATTTATTTGAGTACATGTTCCATTGCCACATGGCATATTTCAATTATGATTATGTTTAAATACATTTTTATTTTACAATATATATGCGTTAATCAACCATATAATCACAAATAATATACAAATAATAATAATAAAATAAAATAAATAAGATAATTACAAATAAAATTAATAAATGAAATGAAAAATAAAAATAAAATAACAACAAAACAAAATCTATTATAGCTAAACTCAACCGATGTTTAATTTACGAGTCTATGTAAGGTAAATATATTGAATTATAATTAACTTCCTCATAATCAAATTTACATACCAATATATATATATATATATATATATATATATATATATATATATTCGCCGTTTTATGGTAGAAATTTGATTGGTTTATAGAAATTTGTTTTACTTCTAACAGATAAGGAGAAATTTGCAATTTTTTAAATTTCTACCCTATCTGAACCCCCTAGAGTTTCCGCGACAAGGGAGGTGCACAACTCGATGGTGCACCAGTCTTAAATATGAAATTTCAACATTCAATGGCTAAGTCTTTTAGTTAAGCGAGGTGCCCACGTAAAAAGTCAAAATGGTTTGAGAGAAGGTCTAAACGGATAATAACTTTGAAATTTAAAAATTTTCGCGATTTCAATACTTCCTTTACTTGATGCAAAGATGTAAACGAAGGGGCTATGTAAATTAAGCAGATTTCCCTCGTGAAGCTTAATAATAGATAAACCCACATACTGTTAACACAACACCACCGTGAATATTAAGTGAATAAATACAAACGGTAATAAGAAATCTTTCCCCCTCCAGGCGGGAAGCGTCTCAAATGTAAACAAACAGGTCTGCCAACGGCTCACCGGAAAGAAAAACAATAACTGAACCACATATCAGAATATATCATATTAATTTTATTGAAAACTATGACCTATATCTAGTACTGTAATTTATAATGAATCAGAATAATTTTTATCTTAATGAATCAAATTTTAGTCGTCCCACCATTGAAGGGGGGGGGGGGTCACAAGAACATATTTGCATCTATCTTGTATAATAAAGGTCTCTGGAAAACAATATTTGGCATTTAAGCTTTGAATAATGTGGTTTGTTATATAACAGAGTATTGTTTCATTCTTTTTACATAGAACAACTCAATATCGAGTTTGGTAACGATTAAACAAAAATTGAGACCACTAGAGCTGTAACAGACAAATATAAATATATATATATATATATATATATATATATATATATATATATAAATATACACACACATAGTTTTGAACGGACCTCATTTTCGTCATCTACTAGGTAGAATCGTTGCGCATTTGAAGAAAAATTTCGAACATTGTGTCATGAGTACGACCTCAATAGCTGATTTCCCTTAAGCGAAATCTGCTAAAATGGAAACCATCTTAAATATTAAACATGGTAGCCAAATAATGCTTCTTGTCTCAAAGTTATTTAGGGACATTAAGCGCAAAATTTCCTAATACATCGTGGTCATGTAATGATATATATAAATAATAACTTACAAAAAACAAGCTTGTTTGGAAAAATAATTTGGTGTAAATTTATAGTAAACTGAGCAATATTTGGTTTACCGCTTCACATTAACTCCATTGCAGAAGATTCTGTTGTATCAGGGAAACTGATACTTTTGGGAATGAGTATGTGGAGGAAATGAATAATAATAAATAGATGTTATGGAATGACGCTAATAGAGATTTGATTGTGTTGAAAGCATCGCCATTGGATAAGGCACATTAAAGGATGTTGCAACTTTTTTGCTCTGTTGAATGCCAAGTGCTCAGTGACGGCGATGATAAATAGGAAATAGTCTGCATTACATTAAACCATTTAGTAGAAATAAACCTTTTTTTTATTATTATTTTTTAAACAAATTTCAAGGACACTATTGTTCTTCCATACAGTTTTGCTTCCCCCGAAGAGGTTAAATTCACTTTCTTTTAAAAACATTAATAATTTCTTGTTATATATCTTGTCTTATATTGCACATAAATAAAATATTTCCGTTGTTGGAGAGTCGGTTATTGCCCATAACCTATACTTGATATACGTAGCATGCTTCAGTATAATAAATTTAATTTTTAAGGGATAAAATATATTAATATTTGTGAGTAAAAAGTCAGTCACGCAGGGTCTGCGTTAACTAAGCAGATTTCCCACGAGCACCACGTATTTGCATAAACGTGAAAAGACCAATGAAAACAAAATTTGGTATTTAGGCTTCAATTAATGACCTTAATAATATAACAGCTTGTTGTTAATATGTCATGAGTAGGAGCGGGGGTTTAGTGCAGGCCGAAAACTAAAAAATGCAAATATCTTGGTTAATAATCAAGATAATGAAAAAAAAGCACATAACAATATTTGTAAAACATAACATTTGCAATAAAAATTATTCTTCTTATTCTGGACCCAATATTATTTATATATTCTTCAAATTTTATGGCAAGGGTCTCCAAGAAAAAAACCATTTATTTACGTCAGACGTTATTGCAACTGCCCTACATGTTTCGTGGCTTATTTGCCACCTCTTCAGGGGCTATCCATTTCTGAAGTGCTCGTTTACCTTTTACAATACGTTGTGACTGTCCTCACAGAGGAGGTAGATGGTTATTTATTGGAGTCCCTTGCCATAAAATTTGAAGAATATATAAATAAAATTTATTTTGTACAAACTTTCGATCGGACGCAGAATAACGGAGATATTTCGAATTTTTGAAATTCCTACAATGTGCCTTGCTTACGCCATCTCGAGCAATTCTTCATGATAGGTATTTCTAGTTGCGAATTCCCATCCTCCACAAGTCGTCTTCCAGATCATCAAGGTGCCTCACTTGTGCTTACCTCTCTTTCTACCGTCTCCTCGCGTTTATATAACATTGCATTGGCAGACTATATGGTTCCAATTTTTCCAAAAGCCCTAACGACCAGAATGTACCGTTCTAAATAGAGCAGAAATCATGTTCTCTATACAGCCCCATTAGTTCGTTCGGCAATGCTTCTGAAGTGACATTGGCCTTTGACAAGAACAAACATTTTTCTTAAATCTCTTTATCCCCAGAGCAGCATCGCTCTCCTTTTCTCCTTAATAAGAGTTAATTTTCAGTGTCTACATGACTACGGAACTAATAAGCGTTTTCTATACGACTAACATTGCGCTCCCGAGTGAGACTGTTGAACCGGTTTGCTTTCAACAGGGCATAGTAGTCATACATGATAATAAATTCATGTCTGTTATCATTCCTCTCTGAGGTCCGTTCAAAATGTTATATATACTAGCTCAGATACCCGGCTTCGCCCGGGAATTGATTTGAGACTGAATGGTGATGGTATTTTTTTTGGCAAGGCTTTATTTTGCACACTATTTTCACATTCACCCCTCCCAGTGTTTAAGGTTAATACCCGTTGTTGGCATTTGTATATAATAAAATTAATTTTTTATGTAAGACTTCACTGTCCTCCATATTGTCATATTTCCCGTCTCCTGTGCGTTATGCATAGATTTCAGTTATTAAGGACAAAATATTAACATAGATTTGAATTAATTTTTATAGGTGAGGTACCTGATAGTTCAAATTGGAATGAATTGTTGAGCATATCAATATTTCTACGCAAATTACTTGCTCCACACATTGTTCCTGAAGAAATGTATAAAACAAAAGTTAATCTAAATAACAAAGTAAACAACTTTTGTTATGTGCATGTTTGTCGAAAAACAAATGGACTATGAAATATCGCGAATTTTTATTTCAGGCCTCCCTTATAACCCCCACTCCCGTTCTAACCTAAACATTGTAATATAGCTTATAATCATGGAAGAATTAATGCTAATTGACATACCGAGTTTTGTTAAGTTCGTTTTGTTGACTCCCGCTTTATTTTATAGTGTATATCTCGTTTATACTTT
This sequence comes from Riptortus pedestris, assembly GCA_019009955.1. NCBI lineage: Eukaryota > Metazoa > Arthropoda > Insecta > Hemiptera > Alydidae > Riptortus > Riptortus pedestris. Next base: position 25,915,967 of record CM032233.1, read on the forward strand.
GTTAAAAGACAAAAATGAATATCACAAAAGTTACTCTAAATAACAGAATAAACAACTTTGTTATGTTCATATTTGCCGAAAAACGAACAGAAAACGAAATACCGCTATTTTAATTTCTGGCCTCCCTTACAACCCCCACTCCTGCCCGCCCCTAGAAATTTTGGTATGGCTTATTATAATGAAAGCCTTAGTGCTAATACACATACCGAGTTTTAATTGTTCACTTCCGCTATAGGTTTTAGCGTATATCTCGTTTATAATTCAGTATACGAAAAAAGTGTATATAACAAACGTTACTCTAAATTACAAAATAAACAACTTTTGTTATATGCACATTTCCCCAAAAACCAATAGGAACAGAAATATCGCTATTTTTAAATTCAGGCTTCCCTTATAACCCCCACTCCTGTTCGTCTCAGAGAATATTAATATAGCCTAAAGTCTAAGTTAGGTTAATAGTAATATATATATACCAAGTTTCATAAAATTCGGTTCAGCTGTTTATGCGTGAAAAGGCAACAATCAAACAAACAAACACACACGAAAGAAACAAAATGCAGTTATGGTGTCTATGACATGTGAAACGAAAAGTTATCGTGAAAATTCGCGAAAAAAATCAATGTACAGACAGAGGTTACAATTTTATATATATATATATATATATATATATATATATATATATATATATATATATAGATATATATACATGTATGTATATATTTTTCTTTTACCGTTCTAGTGGTCGCAATATTTGATCGTAACCAAACTCGATATTTAATTTTTATGTAAAAAGAAAGATCAAGTTCGTTCATGGCATAAACCGGACCAGTGGGAGGGAGCTTTAGAGAGGATTATACGTCGAATAGAAAAATTATATAGATCCAGTCTAATTGAAAAGTGATTGATCTATAAATTTTGTTCTATTCATATTTTCTGAATCATGAATATTAACCGAGATATTTTGAATTTATTGGTGACCGCTTTCAGTAAACCCCCGCTCCTACTCACGTCATATTAATAGTAAGCTATTATACCATGAACTACTTTATTACAAGGTTAAATACCAAATATTGTTTTCATTGAACTTTTACTTTGTGAGATATACGCAAACGTGTTCTGTTGCCCCCTCCCCACACTTCTTTTGTTCTTGGATTACTATAATTTGAGTGATTGAGAATAAAATTATTCTGAGTAATTATAAATTACAGCACTAACTACAGTAAATAGCTTTAAATAAACTTGATATGTTATATTTAGAATTGTTTTTCTTTCCTGACTAGGATATTTCTATCTATCTAGTGATCTTTGCAAGGTTGGTTGACAGGTTTGTTCACAATTCAGACGCTTTCCGTTGTAGCGATTATGAACTTGTAAATTGACTGAAATATTTCTCATTACCGTTTGTATTTATTCACTTAATATTTACGGTGGTGTTAAGTGTTACTAGTTTGTAGATTTATCTATTGTAAAACTTCTTGTGGGAAATCTGCTTAGTTTTACGTAGCCCTTATGGGACGAACTTTTTTGAATATACACATTTAACCCTACATTTGGAACATGTATTAAAGAATCAAAAACTGGGTGCAAATATTAGACGACAGCATACCAATTAAAACTCAAGATTTGGATACATGCCAATCATATAAACAACTGCTACAAATTCAGTCCAGAAAATACCCGGATTAGTCAGAACAAATACACCTTCAAGAATTCAATTATGCTGACCAATATCACACCGCTAACCCTTAACCTGTGATATGCTTGTATTGAATAGGTCGTAAGATTTACCAGTATGGTAGCATCGCCATTTAGTACCTTAGTGTCTGTCGGAAGGTTAAAAATTCAAAAGTATTTTTTTTCATTATACTACTCACTCAAAAAAGTTCTTCAAATGTCCATCGATCCTACCCAGGAGATGACGAAAATGAGATTCGTTCAAAATTATATATATTTGTCTGTTAACGCTCTAGCTGTCGCAGTTTTTGTTTGATCGTTACGAAACTCGATATTTAACTGTTTTATGTGAAAAGACAGATCAAGTTCATTAATGGCAGAAATCGGACCAGAGGGAGGGGGGATTAGAGGGGGGATTTTCGAAAATTCGAAATATCTCCGTTATTATGATCAAACAATTGTGTAGAACCAATCTTATTACAAATTAAATTTACTCATGACCTTTATCTCACATGGTAAACCTAGAGTGGCGAGTTCGATTCTTGCCTGGGAAAAGGAAATTATTTAGTGACGAAATTCATTAAATAACGTCCTAAAATCCCACCCTAGCTAGAAAAGGGTGGTAACCTGTAGATAACCCGTCCCGATTAGCCTAAGTTGCAAAAAGTGGACGTTAATAAATAATAATAATAATAATAAATTTACTATAAATATTGTTATATACATTTATTCTCTATCTTGAATATTAACCGAGATATTTGCATTTTTATGAAGTCTGTCGGACATGTAGTCGGGTATGGTTCGGCCGTTTCTGTAACTGTTTGGTTCTGGTGGAAGATTCTTCTAACCTTACCTGTTGTTTCTAACCTTACCTTACCTTCGTTACTTTGTGAGATTTATGCAAATACATTATGTTCATCCAACCCCCCCTTCTTTAGTTCTTGGACTACTAAAATTTGAGTTATTAAAATATAAATTATTCTTACAATTCAGAAGCCGTTTCAGTTGGGAATTATATATATATATATATATATATATATATATTCATATTTCAGTCTGAGTGTTAGTAATCTTAGTACTAATATACAATATATAAATAATAGAAGTATTGACATAATATGAACCTACTATATACATAAAATAATACATTTTTCTTTAATAAAATAAATGTTTTCAAGTAGTACTTAAACTTCAAAAATTCTTTATAACTTAATCTGATTAGCACTATTTAAACATCATACGTATTTACATTTATGTATTTGTTTACTGTGACGTGTTAATTGACTTCGCTGGACGTTCCTATATTATAGTGTTTAATTATCAATATAATTGTATGTACTATGTCGTTAGCTAGTTGCATACTGCTGATAGAAATAAGTAAATCATGTTCAGTTTATGAATGTCCTCAATGTGAAGAATATTTTCCAGGGACAATAAGTCACCACTTGTTGGTATACACTTCTTCAAGTATTCCTCTCTATAATACCAGTATTCCGAGCCATGCAATAATAAATGTTTTAATCCGCCCAATATAGACTCCTGGCAGTATTTCTCCGGATTTTAATATTTTCATTTTCCTATTGTGATACTGCTTCAAATGATCGGTATTAGAAATTCTCAGTGTGCTAACTAATCTTACTTTCTTCATATTCACTTTGAATTTCAGATAATCGTCGGGTTGGGGACTGGTTCCCTTGAGGAAAATCAGCTATTGAGGTCGTACTCACGACGGACTTTTTGAAATTTTTCTTCAAATGTCCATCAGCCCTACCTAGTAGATGACGAAAATGAGGTCCGTTCAAAACTGTAATATATATATATATATATATATATATATATATATATATATATATATATATTTGTCTGTTACCGCTCTAGCGGTCGCAATTTTTGTTTGATCGTTACCAAACTCTATATTTAGTCTTTTTATATAAAAAGGAAGATCAAGTTCGTTAACGGCTGATATCGGACCAGTGGGAGGGGGGGATTAGAGGGGAGGATTTTCGAAAATTCGAAATATCTCCGTTACTATACGTCGAATCGAAAAATTGTACAGAATCAATCTTATTGCAAATTAAATTTACTATTTGCATTTTTATTTTATCTGGGTGGCTAACGGACGAGAGTGACTTTCCCGACAATAGCTAGTTGGGCCATTTCCTTGACTGCTCGGCTCTCGTGAAATTTCTCTATTGTAAAACGTCGTGTGGGAAATCTGCTTAGATTACGCAGCCCCTGCGTGACGGACTTTATTATAAGAACCTTAACGACCGACAGGTGGTGTTTGTATTCCACTACAGTATACACCCGGAGCTTTTAAATGTTAAATTAGAATATGTAAGTCATGGGCAAACTATTACCAAGCCACACCTCTCCTGCAGGCCCCTTAATTAGGTGGAAAGACGTATTTTGCGTAGGCGACTATAATTAACGAAAAATAACAGCTATGTCTTATTAAGGTATCCCGTATAGGCAAACTTCAGCTTCGGATATTATAGCTCATATCAGAGCACTGGTAATTTCAAAATGGAAAATCAATTAGATTCAAGTGACAGATAACAAGCGAGTGTACATTTTTTCTAGTGTCACTTCATTGGAAACATCTGTGCAAATAAAAATTAAAAAAAAAGAAGCTATTCTATTAAGACTGAAAATATGTCGTTTAAAACTTACTCACTTTTATTTGATAAAAAAGAAATTGAGAGTGTTTATCGAACATGCACTGAGCAGAATATTTACAAAGAATTGACGAGAAAGATTTATATTCCTGGCAGAAATAATATACACAAGAAGCAGCGAGTAAATTCGTTTTATTTTATATAAAAATCAGTGGTGGGAACCATATGACTTGTAATCCATATGACTTGTCCTTGTAATTCTATTAAATTAAATAAACAAAATGTTTGGTTGCACTTCACTTAAAATTATTACACTTTTTACGATATCTCTGCTCCAATTCATTGAATCGATAGACGTCATAGAACACAATTTATAGATATTCGTATAACAATTAAGAGGGTCATATACATATTTTCATAAGTAGAAATTTGATTTTTTTATTATGTTTTCGTACTCCTCTGACCCAATTCCCATCCACCCTTGCTCCTTAGGCGATTTCGATCAAAAGCAGTAGTGCTGAAACCAGACATAGCAATAATCCCAAGTATGAAATTTCAGCTTTTTGAGGGTAGCTGTTTTATTTTTCCTTAAGGAAATCAGCTATTGAGGTCGTAATCATGACGCGATTTTCGAAAATGTTCTTCAAATGTCCATCAATCCTACCTAGGAAATGACGAAAATGAGTAAATGTATATATTTGTCTGTTACCGCTCTAGCGGTAGCAATTATTGTTTAATCGTTACCAAACTCGATATTTGTCGTTTTATGTTAAAAGAAAGATCAAGTTCGTTAATGGCTGAAATCGGACAAGGGGAAGAGGGGGTTAGAAGGGAGGGGTTTCGAAAATTCGAAATATCTCCGTTACTATACGTCGGATCTTATTGCAAATTAAATTTACTATAAATATTGTTCTATACATATTTTCTGTATAATGAGTATTAACCGAGATATTTGGATTTTATAGTTTTACGCTTTCAGTAAACCCCCACTCCTACTAGTGTCATATTAATAATAAGCTGTTATATCATGAACCACTTTATTACAAGGCTAAATACCAAATATTGTTTTCATTGAACTTTTATTTTGTAAGATATATGCAAATACGTTCTGTTGTCCTCTTTTTTTGTTCTTGGATTACTAAAAGTTAAACGATTGAGATGAAACTGACTCTGATTCATTAGAAATTACAGCACTGGCTTAAATAAATTGTTTTCAATATACACAGAATTAATATGCTGTATTTAGCATATATATTTATGATATATTTCGTTCTTTGTTTGTCTTTTCGGTCTATCTATCTATTAAACGCTACGAGGTTGGCTGGCCTGTTTGTTTATAATTCAGCCACTTTCCGTTGTAGAGATTATTAACTTGCATTGTAAATTGACTAAAAGATTTCTCATTACCGTTTGTATTTATTCACTTAACATTCAAGGTAGTGTTACCTGTATGTATATTTATCCATTGTATACCTTCGCGTGGGAAATCTGCTTAGTTTACTCAGCCCCTGCGTGACGGGCGTTTTTTTATTCGTGCGAAACACGTTCAGACGTCCGCCCAAACACCGAAACTAGTCAAAATGGGTTCAGGAGGTATCAACTCGGGTAATTTCTTTAAAATCTAAAAACCGACAATTTTAGTCTCACAATACCTCCTTTACTTCGTAAAAGGAAGAAAAAATCACAAATATACTGACTTAGCTCAGACCAAGTTTTTCGTCTAATATGAAAATGAGAAGAAGAACTATCATATCTCAGTTCAAAACTAAATACACACTTATAGGTATAATAAAAATAATTAGGTATATTAGTTTCTCCAGAAATTATGTGTCTGTGGCCATTTAAAACAAAATCCTTCTATATTCCTAAATTCTAATCTATAAATTTTTATTTTTTCGGCCAACATGCTTCGTGTTATCTATCTATTCAGGGACGAAGTGTTTTCCACTACGTTTTAAACACAAATCCATAATTAAAGTGTCTTACAATTTTGAGTCCGAAGAGAAATTAATGAAAGTAATGCTATTATTAGTTAGATAAGTCGAAGATAATGTTTGCCCCCTCTCTTTGCAATATAAATCGTATGATTATGATTTACTATCATATGTTCCTGTTAGGAATATGTCATGTCTTTGTACGTAAGATAATCTCGGCTGTGACAATATTTTTACTGGCGCGTGAGAATAAAAGAAACCAAAATAGCTATGCAGTACTCCCTCGTTGAGCTAGCATGAGATCATAGTGGCAGGTGCCAAGTTTTGCTGGATTTTGGAAGAGCCGCGAGTCTCTTTAAATAAACATATGTCCTAACATGGATTGTTAAACGGAATTATCCGTTTTGACCTTCTCTGAATCTATTTTAACTAGTATCGGGTGGCGTATGTACTTATCTCATACAACTTACAAATATCGACCAGACAAAAATAGCGATCGATAACAGACAAATATATATATATATATATATATATATATATATATATATATATATATATATAATTTTAAACGGACCTCATTTTCGTCATCTCTCAGAGGTGAAATTGATGGATATTTGAAGAAATGTTTTGAAAATTCCATCATGAGTACAAACTCAATTTCCAGCATTTCTGGTTGTTAGCTGATTTCCCCTTATAGAAATCTGATAACAATTAGAATAGTGCAGTGTCATATTTCGACCATTGTACACTCAAGTTGTGGACTTCTTCATTTTATCAAATAAAGTATTAAAATTTATTTCGTACTAACAAAGATAACTATTATCGATATTTAAACCAGGAATAAGATTATTTATTACACATCAGTTTATTAACAAATTTCTCTTAATGGAAATCAGCTATTGAGGTCGTAGTCATGACGCGATTTTTGAAATTTTTCCTTAAATGTCCATCGATCCAATCCAGGAGATGACGAAAATGAGGTCCATTCAAAATTGTATATATATACAGGGTGTCAAAACTTAGAATTAATTTATTTTTAACTAATTACGTAGTAATCATTCGTAAAAGGAATACATTTTTCCCTCCTGCATAGCTCCATGTAAAAAAAAAAAAAAAAAGGTGTGGTCCCTTCCAGGGAAGAGTTATCAAGAATACTTTTGCGTTATTTCGTTTCAATTTTTTTTAATTTCAGAATTCATTCCTCTTCCCATATCATTGATTCAAAGATAATTTTCTTGGCATGAACTTAGTTATGGTCGCTGGAGAAGTATTGGAAAAGGTTACGGGGTTAAATATAGACTGAAAAGATTCTTCAGTTGTCACAATTCTGCCACACCAAGTCTCAGCCTTTTATTAACATAATTGGCAGTATTAAGAAGTGTGTCGGGCTACCCTATATATATAAAATATAAAGTTTAGCATAGATAAAATAAAAATTGCGACCTCTAGCGTTATCAGACACACGCACACACACACACACACACACACACACACACATATATATATATATATATATATATATATATATATATATATATATATATATATCTTATATAGTTCGTTAACAGCTAAATTACTCTACATGAAAAATATTTATTGTAGATAGAAATGAGGACAAACCTTAATATTTTATTCATATTAAATTTTATTTGAAGCGGAATAAATATTTAATGATTCTGATTTGAATTCTCTCTCTGAATTATGGTCCGATATATCATTCGAGTATAAATTTTGTTTCGTTATTCCGTGAATTGGTAGATGAGCTGTACCTAGGCTGGCTTCGCTTTGTTCCGGCTAGAAATAACGGGACAGTAGCCGGTAAGCTCTATTTAGTCCACACTGTAATAATTACAAAACCTCTAAAGAGGTTACTATACATATCGTTAGGTTCTTTTCACAACACCATTTCCTCGTTATAATTTCCTTTCTTTTAGCAGATTTCCCCTCAAGGGAAATCAGCTTTTGAGGTTGTACTCATGACGCGATTTTCGAAATTTTTCCTCAAATGTCCATCGATCCTACCCTGGAGATGATGAAAATGAGGTCCGTTCAAAACTGTATATCTATATATATATATATATATATATATAAAATTGTAACCTCTGTCTGTACATTGATTTTTTTCTCGAAATTTCACGATAACTTTTCGTTTCACATGTCATAGACACCATAACTGCATTTTGTTTCTTTGGTGTGTGCTTGTTTGTTTGTTACCTTTTCACGCATAAACGGCTGAACCGAATTTTATGAAAATTGGTATGTATATTACTATCAAACTTAGACTTTAGGTCTATAATTAATTTTCTCTGAGACGAACAGGAGTGGGGGTCTATAAGGGAGGCCTGGAAAAAAAAAAAATTAAAAATAGAGATATTTCGTTTCGTATTTGTTTTTCGGTAAATATGCACATAACAAAAGTTGTTTATTTTTTTATTTAGAGTAACTTTTGTTATATACACTTTCGTCGTATACCGAAGTGTAAATGTGTTATACGCTAAACATTATAGCGGAAGTGAACAATATTATTTGGCACAAAAGACTCAACCGAAATAAATAAAACTCGATATGTGAATTAGCACTAACGCCTTCCTTATAATAAACCATACTAACATTTCTAGGGACGGACAGGAGTGGGGGTTATAAGGAAGGCCTGAAATTAATAATAGTGATATTTCGTTTCCTTTTGCATTTTTGGCAAATATGCATATAACAAAAGTTTTTTATTTTGTTATTTAGAGAAACTTTTTTTACATACACTATCGTCGTATACCTAAGTATAAATGCGTTATACGCTAAAAATTATAGCGGGAGGCAAAAATTTTATTTGGCACAAAAGACTCAACCGAACTAAATAAAACACTCAGTATGTGTATTAGCACTAACGCCTTCCTTATAATAACCCATATTAACATTTCTTGGGACTGGCAGGAGTGGGGGTTATAAGGGAGACCTGAAATTAAGAATAGTGATTTCCTATTGGGGTTTCGGCAAATATGCACAAAAGTTGTTTATTTTGTTATTTAGAGAAATTTGCTCAACACTTCTTTTCAATATGAACCACCAGATACCTCACCTGAAAAAATTAAGTCAAATGTATGTCAATATTTTCTCCTTAATAATTCAGATCTATGCATAATGCACAGGAAACGGGAAATATGACAATATGCAGGACAGTGAAGTCTTACATAAAAAATTAATTTTATTATTAACAAATCCACAGAAACGACGAGTGTTAACCCTAAACACTGGGACGGGTGAATGTCAAAATATTGTGCAAAGTAAAGCCTTGCCAAAAACATTTATCACCATTCAGCGTCAAATGAATTCCCGAGCGAAGCCGGGTATCTGAGCTAGTATATATAAATATATATATATATATATATATATATATATATATATATATATATATATATATACTAGCTCAGATACCCGGCTTCGCCCGGGAATTCATTTGAGGCAGAATGGTAATGGTATTTTTTTGGCAAGGGTTTACTTTGCACAATATTTTAACATTTACCCGTCCCAGTGTTTAGGGTTTTTACCCGTTGTTGGCATTTCTTAATAATAAAATTAATTTTTTATGTAAGACTTCACTGTCCTCCATATTGTCATATTTCCCGTCTCCTGTGCATTATTCATAGATTTCAGTTATTAAAGACAAAATATTAACGTAGATTTGAATTAATTTTTCCAGATGAGGTACCTGATAGTTCAAATTGGAATGAATTGTTGAGCATATCAATATTTCTACGCAAATTACTTGCTCCACACATTGTTCATGGAGAAATGTATAAAACAAAAGTTAATCTAAATAACAAAGTAAACAACTTTTGTTATGTGCATATTTGTCGAAAAACAAATAGACAATGAAATATCGCGAATTTTTATTTCAAGCCTCCCTTATAACCCCCACTCCCGTTCTAACCTAAAAATTTTAATATAGCTTATAATCATGGAAGAATTAATGCTAATTGACATACCGAGTTTTGTTAAGTTCGGTTCAATCGTTAGCGCCCAATAAAATAATTGACTCCCGCTTTAGATTATAGTGTATATCTCGTTTATACTTTGTTAAAAGACAAAAATGAATATCACAAAAGTTACTTTAAATAACAAAATAAACAACTTTGTTATGTTCATATTTGCCCGTCCCTAGAAATGTTGGTATTGCTTCTTATAATAAAAGCGTTAGTGCTAATACACATACCGAGTTTTATTTATTTCGGTTGGGTCTTTTGTCCCAAATAAAATTGTTCACTTCCGCTATAGGTTTTAGCGTATATCTCGTTTATAATTCGGTATACGAAAAAAATGTATATAAAAAAAGTTACTCTAAATAACAAAATAAACAACTTTTGTTATGTTCATATTTGCCGAAAAACCAATAGGAAACGAAATATCGCTATTTTTAATTTCTTGCTTCTCTTTTAACCCCCACTCCTGCTTGTCTCAGAGAAAATTAATATAGCCTAAAGTCTAAGTTGGGTTAGTAGTAATATACATACCAAGTTTCATAAAATTCGGTACAGCCGTTTAAGCGTGAATAGGTAACAAACAAACACACACGAAAGAAACAAAATGCAGTTATGGTGTCTATGACAGTTGAAACGAATAGTTATCGTTAAAATTCGCGAAAAAAATCAATGTACAGACAGAGGTTACAATTTTTTATATATATATATATATATACATACATACATATGCATATACATACACTTTATTATTAATTTAAGTAATTTCCTGAATAGGACCGATGGACATGGCATGAATTTTTTTAAACTCATGTCATGAGTACAACCTTAATAGGTTACTTTCCATAAGTGATGTCAGTTAAAATCTTAAATGAAACACCATGAGAGGCAGGTCCAGATACAGGTGATTCGATGTCGTGAGGGAGAACTTGCTTTCAATTAGAGAACCGCACTAAACGGTTTATAGTGGTTGCACCGATCAATGTCCTGCAAGGATTGTATAGTCATTATTTATTTAGTTGTTTTGCATTTACGTCACTGAATAGTATTTGCATTAATGTCTTCAATCTCCTGTCACAATATTGCCCGTTACGTAGTGCATCCTCTAAACTAAGGAAATACCAGAATGAGACACAGATCACGTTAAATTCTATTCTTAATTTCTCCCTAAGTTCAAACCATTTTTAAACACGACTTGAAATTTAAGCTGGACATTCGAATTTTTTCATAAGTCATATAAAATCCTTAAATGGAAATTTATGTTCAGTCAAAAGACTGATACGCAAAAATAACAATAAATCCGTTAATATGAAATTTTAACATGTTAGATGCTGCGTATGCCCGCGGGGGCATGCACCGCTCCCAACGTGTGTGCGGTTTCAGTTTTAAAACATCATTACCTCAGTGCGGCGGATAACATATGTCAAATTACTTTATTTTTTAATTATACAGTTTTTTTATGATATAATATTACTTGATCCTCTTCCTGCTTTTACTGTCAATTTACTGATGTTAGTTGCAATGATTCAGCAACAAAACCTAAAATTATCTCTTTTCCTTCCACTATTCGGTATTGTTAAAAAACAGATTACAAAAGGTTGCAATGTTGCATGCCCCTGGGGGCATGTACCGCCTAAGACGAATACTACCGGGCATGCCCCCGGGGGCATGTACCGCATACAGGCCTAGTATCGCCAAATAACAACAGCAGTTAACGTGTTAAAGGATAATGTACAGAAAAACAATTATATTAGTAGAATATATTACTTCATTGTACGATGTAAATGAAGTATTGTTGTAGCCAATATTTTTGGTTTTCAATTTTCTACAGAATCTTCCTTTTTGCCCCCCCCCCCCCGACCAACTTTTAAGGGCTGGGTTAACTAAGAAGATTTCCCACGTGCGTCACGTATTTGCATTTATCTCAAAACTTAAAAATTTAATTAGAACAATATTTGGCGTTTAGGGTTCAAATAAAGAGCACCATGACATAACAGAGTATTGTTTCTGAAACATTAGTAGTAAGTGGGGGTTTACTAAAGGCCGAAAACTTAAAAATGCAAATATCTTGGTTAATAATCCAGACAGTGAAAAAACGTACGTAACATGATTTATAGAACATTACATATTAAATGAGATTGGTTCTATACAATGTATCAATACGACGACTTATAACGGGTATATTAAGAATTTTTGAAATTTCCCCGTCAAAACCCCTCCCCAACTCCCTCCCATTGGTCTGATTTTTAGTCTCCGTTACTGCACGTTGGTTCGAAAACTTGTATAGAACCAAACTTATTGAAAATTAAATTTACTATAAATATTCTTATATACATTTATTCTCTATCTTGAATATTAACCGAGATATTTGTATTTTTATTTTTCGGCCTTCAGTAATCGGCCTCACTCCTACTTTGTCTTTTGTTTTTATATTTTTTTTATTTTCATGAGTATATTTATGGTCATGATGTATTACTTTGAAACAACTATGTTTGAGGCTTATTTTTTGTTGTTGTTCTCTTCTGTTTTATTTATATTTTTTTTTGTTAGAGAAACGTGTTAGGTTAAGGCAAAGAACTCTTTTTTTTTGGGTGCTAGCACCTTTTTTATAATGTCCTTTAGGGACATCCAAGGGGTGGGGGACCCCCTTATTAATTGTGTATTTTATTAAGTGTTATAGGTTAGGTGAATTATGTTGTTGTTATTAGTATTTTATTATTCTATTTTGTGAAATGTATTTAAAACCCAAATAAACCAGTAAAAATATTAAAAATTAAATTTACTATAAATATTCTTATATACATTTATTCTCTATCTTGAATATTAACCGAGATATTTGTATTTTTAGTTTTCGGCCCCACTCCTTCTTATTATATTGATATTTGCATTTTTATTAAGTGTGTGGGGATAACGGATGAGATGAGATCGGCCATTGTCTGTTCTGTTCGTGAGATTCCACCGAAAATTAATTTGGCCGTTTCCGTAACTGTTCGGCTATTGTGAAATTGGTTTAGATACTCGTGTGTAGGCTTTACTTTGTGAGATATATGCAGAAGCGTTCTGTTGACCCCCCCCCCCTCCTTCTTTAGTTCTTGGACTACTAAGATTACAAGCAATACAAAGTAAACGCTCTCACTTTCGTGCAGTAATAATGAATATTAATAGTGATACCCATACTAGAAGGAAGTTCCGATATTTAATTCTGCAATTCAGGCATTCCAGATTCGCTGAAATCTATTTGTCTACCAGTTTCCTTCTTTTCCTTAATCCTGACTTGGGCAGACGAATAACCTTATATAATGTGACGAAATGTAATACCCTGTTACGTAAGACATTTATTTTTCTGCCCAATGTCTGTTTCTAACTTTTCTTTATATCTTTTCATTTTTAGAACAACCTGAGTAGAGACGGTAAGAATATTTTTATGAGCGCTTCTTTCCTCATCCTCACTGTGTATACTCCACAGAGAGTTTTCAACTGAAGTATTGTTTCAAAGAGCTTATACAAGTCAATTATTTATTCCGATCAAAAGAGGAGGTACTTCACTAGATGTTACAAAGTTCTAAATATGAAATTTCAACATGTTATGGTTAGTCATTTTAACCGATTCCCCTTTACGAAAATCAGCTTTTACTCATTTTGGAAAAATTTCCTCAAATGTCCATTGATCCAACCTAGAGACGACGAAAATAAGATCCGTTTTAAATTACACACACACACACACATATACACACACTTGTCTGTTATAGCTCTAGCGGTCGGAATTTTTGTTTGATCGTTACCAAACTCGATATTTAAACGTTCTATATAAAAATAAATACCATGATTGATAATGGCTCAGCGGTATAGAGAGAGAATTTCCAAAATTCAAAATATCTTCTTTATTATACATCGGATCATAAAATTGTAAATAACCAGTCTTATTGCAAATTGAATGTTCTATGAATATTGCTTTATATATAAATATATATATATATATGTATATATATATATATATATATATATATATATATATATATATATATATATATATATATATATATATATATATAAAATTGTATCTTCTGTCTGTACATTGATTTTTATTCGCGGAATTTCACGATCACTTTTCGTTTCACATAGACACCATAACTGCATTTGGTTTCTTTGGTGTCTGTTTGTTTGTTTATTTGTTTTTTGTTTGTTACCTTTTCACGCATAAACGGCTGAACCGAATTTTATGAAACTTGGTATGTATATTACTACAGTGAAGTCTTACATAAAAAATTAATTTTATTATTAAAAAATCCACAGAAACGTCGGGTATTAACCCTAAACACTGGGAAGGGTAAATGTCAAAATATTGTGCAAAGTAAAGCCTTGCCAAAAAAATACCATCACCATCCAGTCTCAAATGAATTCTCGGACGAAGCCGGGTATCTGAGCTAGTGTATATATATATATATATATATATATATATATATATATATATATATATTCTTTCTCTCTTTTTTGAATATTAACCACGATATTTGCGTTTTTTCCTATTAAGCGTTCAGTAAACCTCCATTCCTACTCATGGCGTATTGAACGTTGTTATTCGATGTCTAAATACTAAGTATTGTTTTCATTGAACTTTTACTGAGTGAGATATGTGGAATATCTTAATTTCAGTGATCATTTAAGATTTTACGTTCTTAACTAAATAAGTTTTGCTTGATCACCACCACACACGCCATATATTTAACAGTTTCATGGAAAACTTTCCATTCGTCATCACTGAAATATGCTTTGAGGCAGGTGGGTAAAATTGAGGGAGAAGGGAATAATTGAAAAATCAAAGTAAATCTCGCTTACTGTGAGCCAGTTCGTAAAATTTTGTAAAGAAGTGCGGATTTCTGGCCAGCTCTACGCAAGATATCTAACAAAGGCATATAGGCCTACCTATATTTTGTTTACGTATTATTTAAGTGATATTCACTTCAGCACTCACACCTGTGTGAACCGAGC
Source organism: Riptortus pedestris (assembly GCA_019009955.1). Lineage (NCBI taxonomy): Eukaryota > Metazoa > Arthropoda > Insecta > Hemiptera > Alydidae > Riptortus > Riptortus pedestris. The sequence continues at coordinate 25,931,153 of CM032233.1, forward strand.
AACCTTTTAAATTGGTTCACACTATATGAATGTGTATTACACACATAGGAATGTATATAAATATTTGACCGGGCAATTTTGCCATTTCCTAGTTAGGATTGATGGACATTTGAAGACATTTTTCGAAAATCGCATCATTAGTTTTACCTCAATAGCTGTTTCCTTACGGGAAATCTAAAAACAGAAATTTTTGATCTGTTGGCGACCTTGATGATTATTAATTACTTGGAATTAATATTACCTTTTCATTTCTTCTTCTTCTACGACTTTTTAAAACATGTACGACGCTCTTTTAAATACATACAACCCAGCTTGATCTATTTATGTCTATTAATTTTAGCCCATAAGTCACCAAGAGTTATCCTACTTTTACAATTTTTTTTGTGATTTTTGGGCTACAATCATTAAACATTCAAAGGGAAAGCCTGATTCTATCTTTTTAAAGGAGTGTCCCCCATGCTTTTTAGAAACTCTAGCTATACTTCAGGACTTTCGTAGTCAAAATAGGCTTTTCAAGGATTAAGAAATATGAGGTCGTATTAAAACTAAGAAAACAAAATCATCTTTTTAAATTTGTCATAAGGAGACATCAGTTATTATATTAGAGCGTTTCTTCCAAAGGAATATAGGCTATATATTTTTAGGAGATTTCCCTTAAGGGAAATCAGCTATTGAGGTCACACTCATGACGCGATTTTCGAAAAATTTCTTCAAATGTCCATCGATCATACCCAGGAGATGACTAAAATGAGGTCCGTTCAAAATTATATATATATATATATATATATATATATATATATATATATATATATATATATATATATTTGTCTGTTAACGCTGTAGCGCTCGCAATTTTTTTTTATCGTTACCAGGGCGATATTTAAACGCTTTATGCAAAACGACAGATCAAGTTCGTTAATGACATAGGACCAGTGGGAGGGGAGGTTTAGAGGGGGGGATTTTCGAAAATTCGAAATATTTCCGTTACCATACGTCGGGTCAAAAATTGTATAGAACCAATCTTATTGCAAATTAAATTTACTAGAAATATTGCTTTTATTCTCTATCTTGTATTTTAACCAAGATATTTGCATTTTTATTAAATGTAGGCGGATAACGCACGAGTGAGTTTCCCGCCAAAAGCTAGTTCGGCCGTTTCCGTAACTGCTCGGCTCTCGTATGGAGATTTTTCTATTTTATAACTTTACGTGGGAAATCTGCTTAGTTTACGCAGCTCCTGCGTGACGGACGTCTTGCATATTTTCCCTACCAAGGAGATGACGAAAATGAATTCCGTTCAAAATTACATATACACTTATCTGTATGCATATACATAAGTTCGATATTAAAACGTTTTATGCAAAACTAAAGAGCTAGGTTCTTAATGGTTCAAATCAGATAGAAGGGAAGAGGAGAGATTTTGATAATTTGATATCCCCGTTATTATGAGACGGATCGAAAAATTGTAAATGACCAATGTTGTTACAAATTTTGTGTATCATTAAGCGCGTTATTTGTCTTTTGGTGTTTTTAGCCATTAGCCACTTCTACTCATCTAACGTTAAAAACAAGCTAACATATCATGACACCTCTTATTCTAAGCTTAAACACCAAGCCGTCAATTAAGGTTTTATTTTCTATACTCAAAATGTTTGTTCGGTCAATAACAAACACAATATTCATGAAACATGAAAGCTTATCCTTGTTAACGGGTGTAATTGGAGGAGGAAGGGGGAAGATATTTGGATTTTATAGTTTTCAGTAAACCACCACTCCTACTCAAGTCATTTTAATAATAAGATTTTATATCATGAACCACTTCATTACAAGGTTAAATACCAAATACTGTTTTCATTGGACTTTTACTTTTTGAGATATATGCATATACATTCTGTTGATCCCCTCCCCTCCTTTGGTTATTGGATTACTAACATTTGAGTGATTCTGATAAACATTATTCTAATTCATTATAAATTACAGCACTGACTATAGTAAATAGTTTTCAATAAAATTAGTATGTTATATTCAGACATATTTCATTAATTGCTCTTCTTTCTATTCTAGAATATTTCTATGTATCTATTCAGCTCTACGAGATTGCCTGTTTGTTTATAGTTCAGACGCTTTCCGTTATAGTGATTATTTACCAGTAAATTGACTGAAAGATTTCTCATTACAGTTTGTGTATTTATTCACTTAATATTCACGGTGGTGTTACCAGTATTTAGATTTATCTATTGTAAACCTTCGAAATGTGCTTAGTTTAAGCAGCCCCTGCGTGACGGACTTTTTATTTTTCATTTTGAACTATATATGAGTCACATGAGTAACCTTCTTAATTGGTTTCCACCATATGAAGAAGGGAAAAAAAACACGTGATCTTCATTTTAAGTGTATTAACTTTATTAGCGGGATAGAAATAATACAGGAAAACCTACGTGATGACGCGATAACGTTGACTGTGTACCATTTTTTCCTTGTGCCTATTTTCGTGGCCGGTCATGCGTATGTAAGACACGAGTCGAAATTCCAGTAATAGCTAATTTAATATCTTTCTCAGTTTAACCTCGTTTATTTATGGCAGCGAAACAAGAAACTCACTCACACGGGGGGATAGGGTGCTCTGTTATATGATAGAGGAAAGTTTGAAGAAAAATGTGTGGAACCGTCAAAAAACGGAAATAATGGAAAATCAAAAGTAACGATGATCTTATGAATTATATATGCATATCTTTTCAGGTAATTTTTTTTTAATCGCCATGAAATGGTTTGTATATAATTTCATTACATGACATAATAAAAATTAATAATTGGCCTCTAAACCAGGCATGGGCAACCTTTTACATGTTGCGGGCCAAACTTTAGTGTGCAAATAAGTTCGGTGGCCGCTTTTAAAAGTAGTGCATTTTAAAGTAGTGTTCATAATTTTTAACGATAGATATCCGACATGAAATTATACGACAATGTAATTATAGTACAATTTATTAAAATAAGAAACTAAAATAAAAAAAAAATAGGTACAACAATATAATTAAATCTTTAAAATTTGGAATTATTACAAACAACGAACGTTAAATATCGACACCAACATCAATGAGACACTTGAGCTTGAATTTGAGAAACTAATCCTTCTATGTTTGGATTAATTCCACTGATACAAACGAAATGAATTTTCCAAATTATCGTCAGCCTTGCAAGATGTTTTAATTTATTAAATTCCTTCATTGAAAAGAACTGTTTGCATTTATACCTAATGCCAAACGCACAAATCTCTCCTCATTTGGAGTAAGTAGTGCAATATTTTTGTTTAATTGGGCTTTTCAAAATGTCTCGCGAGCCGGATCAAACCATACCGCGGGATGGTTGTTGGCCACATATGCTCTAGACAGTCAGACTATTGCGATAAAGTACGTAAATTCAAAAGTAAAATATGGTCAAACAAAAACGTATTCCATTAGAAGAAAATAGTATATTTCTGAAGGATGCTCAGAAATTCTACTTCCAGCTAAAACGATAATAAACAAATCATAGCTGGCTCACAAGAGCAAAACTCACAATTGGTTTAAATACTGAAATTGCAATAGTTATTTATTATACAAGTGACGAAATTAGATCATTTACAACTCGAGTGAAACGTTTACCCACACGAGCGAAGCGAGTGTGGTAATTTTACGAGAGTTGTAAATTCTACTTTCGTCACGAGTGTAATATTAAATTTTTTCTGTAATCGTGTAATACATGATCAGATCTAACCAGAATATGATCAAAATTAGGATGTTGTGAAGATTATGGTATGTTGTTGGTAGGTTATAAGCATGGTTGTGAAAGGTTATAAGCATAGTTATAAAACAACTAGTGATGATTGTGAAGTAGTGGAGTTATAAACAAGTGCAGTTTATAAAAAAGGAAGGTAATTATTATTATATTTAAATTTTAAAATATATTGATTATTTCCACCAATAATTCATTCACATTTCAATTTATTTTGTTAAAATAAATTCTTACAATGTTAAGAAACATTTAAAAGCATTTAATTTCCAACTTCAAATTATTTTTTTAATTTATACTTATTACTAATTAAGAAGGCAATTCACTTTCTTCACTTGTGAAGAAAGTGATTACTTTCTTCACTCTATTGCAAAATGTTTCACTTTCTTCACTCATTTCAGTTTAGTAATGTTACCATTACTCAACGATTACAGAAAAAGATATTTTCACATATTCAGGACTTACCAACACTATCAGTAATCATGCAGATGATACAAACCATTTTTGAGTACACCGTTAGGCTATCTTATTGAAAGAGCATCAAAAGTTTTTTTATTATAAGAATATTCAAAGGACTTTATTAACAATATTAAAAAAGAAATCAGAAAAATGACTGAATCCTGTTTTCATAAAAAGAATACCGAGGAAGTTTTATGATGAGAACAATTTTTGAATACATATCTGCGGATATTACAGGAGTTTTATCTGTATGGCCCATAGTTATATCATGCCTGCAAAATAAGAAAATTGAAATATTTAATAAATATGTGTGCTCACTCACACACTTGTCTGCTACCGCTCTAGCGGTCGCAATTTTTGATTAATAACTACCAAACTCGAAATATAAGCGTTTCTGGCAACACTGAAAATCAAGTTCTTTAATGGCTGAAATTTGCCTGGGGCAGAAGGAATGGGGGATTTCGAAAAAATTGAAATGTCTCCGTTATTATAAGTCGGATTGAAAAATTGTGTAAAACCAATGTTATCGCAAATTTAATTACCTATATATGTTGAAATATACATATTTTCTGTATCATGAATATTAACCCAGATTTACTCAATATTTATTACGAGTGGAATCGTAGAATGTCATAGTACCAATCTTGATAAATTATTGACGGTCTACAATTGTCGTTTTCATTTTTTTTTTTTTTTTTTGATAATTGGACATCCTTAGGAGGTGCCACTCCTGAACCATAATTAGCATGTGGCATTACCCTCAATAATCCAAAATCATTAAGACCAATGGGGTTCAGAATAATGGGAAATTCTATGGGGGGAGGGATAAAAACAATTTGCTTTTATTTAAATTGAACACTACGATAAGAGTGGCTTGATATATGTATTAGAACCCAGACTAATGATTGTTCCATAATTGGAAGCAAAATCATCGTTTCTTTTATTGTATCTACATTTTAGTCCAATTTGTTGGAAGTTGACTCTTCAAAAAATGATTTATAATTGGTCTGGCGGTTATTGATAGTAAGGAATCAAGTGACAGGAAAGTGTGTTGGAAAGCCATCAAAACAATTCCCATAAAACAATATTATTTTCTTCTTTTCTTAAAACTCATGAGTCACTGTTCATTGCAATGAAAAGAAAATTTCTCACCGCAGATTAATCAAATGAAAAGGTTGATTAAAATATCAATCGATAGACGAACTCTGAATTTTGTGTAGTTCAGTTTTTATTTAAAATAAAAGGAGCTGACATTATAAGACATTAGAAGATAAAGAACACGAATCGTGTTTATAATACATATTTACGGTTCATTGACTATAAGTATATACTTCCAATGAAATCTTATATTTACATTTTATTCCATTTCCTTTTTTAAAACTCAATTAGCTTAAGCCTACTGTTCTCGTAATTATATAATGTTGTATTAACGGTATTTTCAAGAAAAATTAGCATCAATACACAATCCCAAGTAAGCAATATATATGTATATATATATATATATATATATATATATATATATATATATATACATATATACATACTAGCTCAGATACCCGACTTCGCTCGGGAATTCACTTGAGGCTGAATGGTGATGGTATATTTTTGGACATTTACCCTTCCCAGTATTTAGGGTATACACCCGTCGTTTCTGTGGATTTGTTAATAAAATTAATTTTTTATGTAAGACTTCACTGTCCTGCATATTGTCATATTTCCCGTTTCCTTTGCATTATGCATAGATTTGAATTATTAAGGAGAAAATATTGACATACATTTGAATTAATTTTTAAGGTGAGGTACCTGCTAGTTCATATTGAAAAGAAGTGTTGAGCAAATTTCTCTAAATAACAAAATAAACAACTTTTGTTATGTGCATATTTGCCGAAACCCCAATAGGAAATCACTATTATTAATTTCAGGCCTCCCTTATAACCCCCACTCCTGCCCGTCCCTAGAAATGTTAGTTTGGCTTATTATAAGGAAGGCGATAGTACTAATTCACATACCGAGTTTCGTTTAGTTCGGTTGAGTCTTTTGTGCCAAATAAAATTGTTGACTCCCGCTATAATTTTTAGCGTATAACGCCTTTATACTTCGGTATACGACGATAGTGTATATAAAAAAAGTTTCTATAAATAACAAAATAAACAACTTTGGTTATGTGCATATTTGCTGAAAAGGCAATAGGAAACGAAATATCGCTATTCTTAATTTCAGGCCTTTCATATAACCCCCACTCCTCCCCGTCCCTAGAAATGTTAGTATGGCTTATTATAAGGAAGGCGTTAGTACTAATTAACATACCGAGTTTGGTTTAGTTCGGTTGAAGCTTTTGAGCCAAATAAAATTATGGACTCCCTCTATAGTTTTTAGCGTATAACTCATTTATACTTCCTTATACGGCAAAAGTGCATATAACAAAACTTACTCTAAATTACAAAATAAACAACTATTGTTATGGGCATATTTGCTGAAAAACGAAATTTCGCTATTTTTAATTTCAGGCCTCCCTTATAACCCCCACTCCTGCTTGTCTTAGAGAATATTAATATAGCCTAAAGTCTAAGTTGGTCTAGTTGTAATATACATACCAAGTTTCATAAAATTCGGTTCAGCCGTTTATGCGTGAAAAGGTGACAAACAAACAAACACACACCAAAGAAACCAAATGCAGTTATGGTGTCTATGACATGTGAAACGAAAAGTTATCGTGAAATTTCGCGAAAAAAATCAATGTACAGACAGAAGTTACAATTTTATATATATATATATATATATACTCGCTAAGGTACCCGGCTTCGCTCGGGAACTCATTAGAGGCTGAATATTGAGGTTATTTTTATAGCAAGTCTTCAATGTATACAATTATACTTCCCTTATGGGCGTATTATTTTTCCATAAGGGCTAAGTTACTGTAGGGGACTTATAGAATAGAAATTTTAGTTTAAAAGAGTAAATGAAAATGACTTCCCAATCAATCCCTCTCTACTGTTTGACACACCGTGAATAATTCAAATCATAATCATTTATTGTAATTAAATTGTATCTATAATGCACATATTTTCTGTCAAACCCACTCCGAGCACACGTAGTTTAGAAATAGTCGGTTGTGAGTAGAAAGAAATTCCAATAGGGCCAACATTTAACAGGAAATAAGAACACAATTAACTGTATTAGCCTCCGTATAACTTTACCTTCCGCTTTGAAGGTTATCAACATTGCATTACTTAAATTAATTAGTCAAAACATTAAACAATTGGAATTTTCTAATAATGAATTTACCCGGTGGAAATAAAAAAAAAGTGGTTACCTAAAAATATTTACCTAAAAATTATTTTCAAATTGCGAGGTGAGGGGGAAGGATCGTAGCCCTCCATGTAACCTACATAAATAACTAAATAATACTTTAATACTTTAATACTAACAATCCAATTGAGCTTAAACGCATATTGTGTTTTGTCATAATGCCATTATTAAGTAACGCTTAATATAGTTGTTTCAATAACGTCAACATCGCATAAGCATAAATTAAATTGAGCTTGTTAAATTTTGATTTAACGTTCCGAAACATTAGAAACAGTCAAATAATGCATTACTTTACATTACAGAAAGAATGAATGAATTACACGAGTGAGAGCGCTATCTAGAGAGGGCTCCATTAAGTGTTTAGTACAGCCAAGAACAAACAGATAGCAGCACTAGACTTTCCTTATGAAAAAATTCTCCGCCGTTCAATTCTCCAGCTCTTAGGATTAATTAATTTTTCAGGTATGATGAAGTAATATAGGTTTGCTCACTTAGATCCCGTGTATTAAGGGATATGTTATATTTAAACCAACCAGTTAACGGGAAAAAAACAACTGTCATCTTTGAAATATATTGGAGTTGATAACACTTCCTCCCTTTACCGAGTTTACTATTATATATATTGAAAAATTAAAATATAGCTTTTTATATTGCTTCCTTGGATATTTATTTGATTAAATTCTTGCTATATTTCAGGCTTTCAATTCTATCCAAAATCCTGATATTTCTCAAAGGATCCTATACATATAAAATACACAAGTTTTCTCAGCACGATTATAAATTTATTCTTCTTTAATTGACCTAGGTAATTAATTTTTCGATAAAGTAATTTTTTTTTGTAAAGTAAAGTAAGGTTTTGTTATTTCTGAAGTCCTACTGAAATATATTACAGCTACTTTGAATGCAGTAAGGATACAAAAATGGTATACATAATACCTAAATTGTTCTAAAAAGTATAAAAAAAGAAAAATATATATATATATATATATATATATATATATATATATATATATATAGTTAGGTCTCAATTAAAGGTACTTTTAGAGATATGAAGTTCGTTTTCGTCTCAAAATAAATGGTAAAATAAGGGTTCCCGCCCACAATGAAAGAATACTGAAATTGTCTACATCAAGTATGGGCATCCTTTGACATGGGCCTAACTTTATTGTGCAAATACGTTCGCGGACCGCGTTTAAAATTAGTGCATTTTAAATTAGTGTTCCTCATTTTTAATGACAGATATCAGACATGAAATTAAAGGACAATGTAATTATAATACAATTTTTTAAAACAAAAAATTGAAATGAAAAAAGTAGGTACAACATTACAATTAAATCGTAAAATTTGAAATGGTTACAAACAACAAATGTTATTTTATTAGCAGATTTCCCTTAAGGGAAATCAGCTATTGAGGTCGTACTCATGACGCGGGTTTCAAAAAATTTCTTCAAATATCCATCGATCCTACCCATTAGATGACGAAAATGAGGTCCGTTCAAAATTATATATATATATATATATATATATATATATATTTGTCTGTTGTCGCTCTAGCGGTCGTAATTTTTGTTTGATCGTTACGAAACTCGATATTTAACCGTTTTATGTAAAAAGACAGATCAAGTTCGTTAATGGCTGAAATCGTACCAGAGGGAGGGGGGGTTTAGAGGGGGGATTTTCGAAAATTCGAAATATCTCCGTTATTATGCATCGGATCGAAAATTTGTATAGAAGCAATCTTATTGCAAATTAAATTTACTATAAATATTGTTATATACACTTATTCTCTATCTTGAATATTAACAGAGATATTTGCATTTTTATGAAGTCTGTGGTCGGGTGTTGTTCGGGTTAGTTCGGCCGTTTTCGGCTCTGGCGGAAGCTTCTAACCTTACCTAACCTTCTTTACTTTGTGAGATTTATGCAAATACGTTCTGTTCATTCGCCCCCCCTCCTTCTTTAGTTCTTGGACTACTAAAATTTGAGTTATTAAAATATAAATTATTCTTACAATTCAGAAGCCGTTTCAGTTGGGAGTTTATTTTAATTATCTGAAAGATTTCTCATTATCTAATCACGGTGGTATTGTGTTACCAGTGTGAGATTTCTCTATTGTAAAACTTCACGGGGGAAATCTGCTTAGTTTACGCAGCTCTTGCGTGACGGACTTTTTTTTATTGTTATTAGGCCCGAAATCGCGAGGGTTATTTGTGCCTAGGTGGTCAAAGGTCCATTTTCGTTTTTCTTCTTTTTCCTTCATCTCTTCTCATTAGGAGTATGTAGTGTAATATTTTTGTTTAATTGGGTTTTTCAAAATGTCTCGCGGGCCGGATCAAATGTTACAGCGGGCCGGTTGTTGCCCACATTTGGTTTACATAGTTAAATTAAATTTTCTGAACTAACAAGCATGGATTAGGGTTTCCAATGATATGTACTATAATTATATTCGATCCGGGAATATATTACATTTTGTGGAAACTCATTACACTTCCAAATCTTAGGGGGGGGGGGAAATGGTTCATACAATTACCTGTCAGCCCGTTAATTAATAGGGTAGTTATGTAATGATCAAGGGCTCGTGGGAATTGAGGTTTATTACAATTCGATTTCTTCATCCTAATGATGAGTTGCATTTAGTTAAATTAAGTTTAGCGTTTTTTAATTACTGAGTACCACCATCAAGTTCTAAAGCATGGAAGGATTGTAGTTGCAACAATCGAGATCAACATGAAGATAACACTTTTGTATTGCTATACCATGAGAGATACTTGATCGATGTGCTGATAGCGTATTTGTCTTAATTCTAGGTCGGATTAAAAAAAAACAAAAACGACTTTTTGAATTCCTATTATGTAATATACAACAAATGAGAGTGGCCATTAAACAATTTCTTTTATTGCAGTATGGAGGTTTTTTTGTGCTAATATTTATCAACTTGCAATGCAAATATTTACGGGCATTTAAACTGATACAAATTAATATTTTATTGTATAGATCAAGATCGTATAAAATATCACACTGAAAGAATTAAATTTTATAACAATTAAAATGGCGTACCACAAAAGAAGGAAAATAATAAGTAGTTCACTAAGAGAGAAAGCCATGTGTGTGTGTGTGAGTGTGTGTCAGCGAATTGTTTTACATTTCAGGCCTTTTTAAAATTTTGACTTAAAAAAAAAAAACAGGTCTGCAAGCGGCTCACCGAAAAGAAAAACAATTCCTCAAATATATCTGAATATAACATATTAATTTTATTCAAAAAAATTAACTGCATCTAGTCCTGTACTTTATAATGAATCGGAATAATGTTTATCTCAATCAATCGAATTTTATTAGTACAAGAACTTAAGACTGGGAGGGGGTTACAAGAACATATTTGCATCTATCTCGTATAATAAAGGTCTTTTGAAAACAATATTTAGTATTTAAGCTTCAAATAAAGTGGCTTATTATATAACGGAGTATTATTTATATTGCATTAGTTGAAGTGGGGGTTTGCTGAAGGCTGAAAACAAAAAATGTAAATTTCTCCGTTAATATTCAAGATAGAGAATAAATGTAAATAACAATAGTTACAGTACATTTAATTTTCAATAAGATTTGTTTTATACAAATTTTCGATCCGACGTATAGTAACAGAGATATTTCAAACTTTCGAAAATCCTTAAGGGAAATTTCCTAAAATGCAATTAGCTACTATCAACTTCGTCACCACCTCTCATTCCTTCTATGGTATTACAGCAGAATGCAGGAACACAATTTTATCACATTTATACTACAAACGTAATGAAAAATGATTGTAGAAAATAAGATTTAAGTTAGTCAATATTCGTAGGAACTATTCACTGGTAGCGTTAATCCAGTCTTTATATTCTGAGCGGAATCAATTACTATTTCAATTTCTTTACGGATGAAAGCAAGGTGTGTGTATGAGAAAGGCAGGTGTGTGTGTGTGTGTGTGTGTGTGTGTGTGTGTGTGTGTGTGTGTGTGTGTGTGTGTGTGTGGGAGTGAGGGATTGAGAGAGTGAGAGAGAGAGTGTGTGAGAGAGAGAGAGAGAGTGTGATTGTGAGAGAGAGAGAGAGAGAGAGAGCGAGAGAGAGAGAGAGAGAGATAGAGAGAGAGAGAGAGAGAGAGAGATAGAGTGAGTGAGAGAGAGAGAGAGAGTGAGAGAGAGTGTGTGAGATAGAGAGAGAGAGAGAGAGAGAGAGAGAGAGAGAGAGAGAGAGAGAGAGAGACAGAGTGAGAGAGAGAGTGAGAGAGAGAGCGAGAGAGCGAGAGAGAGAGAGAGAGAGAGAGAGAGAGAGAGAGAGAGAGAGAGAGAGAGAGAGAGAGAGAGAGAGAGAGAGAGAGAGAGAGAGATGGATAGAGTGAGGGCGTTGGCCTAATTCCCGGGTGTATGTGGTAGTATAGGTAAGGGGTATGGGAGGTAGTTACATCAGAGGAGCATGTGTTGGAGAATCACGTGCAGGCTGCTTCCACCATCACGGTCCAGGGCAGCCAAGTTTTTGCACCATTGACCTTGCCTGTTACGCAACCCCCCTTCCCTAGCCCTGTAGCCATGGAGCTTATGTGTTTTATTTGTTTACACATAACTCCCTCCCACACCTACACACACATCACCCCGCTCTGTGCATACCTTTTCCAGCCTCCAACACTCTCCAGCTCCCATCCTGAATAACTCATGAATTCTCTCTGATAAAGACTGTTCTGAAGAATTTACTTCGAATCCAGCGGGGTCAGGGTCGTTTTACTTCCTTTTAAATGCTAAAGGAAGTATTGCAGTCGCGAAAAATTTGTTTCTTCATATTTCTAGGGAATTATCCGTTTTGACTACCGGAATATATCTTAACTAAGAACGTGTCTCGCATAACCAAAAAGTCCGTCAAGCAGGGGCTGCGTAAACTAAGCAGATTTCCCTCCTGAAGTTTAACAATAGATAAATCTTCATATTGGTAACACAACACCAACGTAAATATTAAGTGAATAAATGCAAACAGTAATAAGAAATGTTTCAGTAAATTTTAATAATTTACCGGCGGGAAGCGCCTGAAATGTAAAAAATCAGGTTTGCCTACCTCTCGCTGGAAAGAAAAACAATTACTGAAATATATCAGAATATAACATATTAATTTTGTTGAAAACTATTTACTATACCTAGTACTGTAATTTATAATGAATCAGAATAATTTTTTCCTCAATCAATCAAATTTTAGTAGTCCAAAAACTTGAGGCGGGGGAGGGGTGGTCACCAGAACATATTTGCATGTATCTCGTATAATAGAGGTCTCCTGAAAACAATATTTGGTATTTAAGCTTCGAATGATGTGGTTTATATAAAGTGGTTTATATAACAGAGTATTGTTCATGTAACATGAGTAGAGGTGGGGGTTTGCTGAAGGCTGAAAACTGATAAATTTAGATATCTAGGTTAATATTCTAGATAGAGAATAAATATAAATAGCAATATTTATAGTACATTTAATATGCAATGAGATTGATTTTATACTCATTTCTGATCCGACGTATAGTAACGAAGTTAATTCGAATTTCCAAAATTCTCCCACTCAACCCCCCTCCCCCTAGTCAGATTTCAGCGGTTAACGAACTTGGTCTTTTTACATAAAACGACTGAAAATCGAGTTTGGTAATCATCAAACCAAAATTGCGACAGCTAGAGTGTCAATCGATATATACATACATACAATTTTGAACGGACCTCATTTTCTTCATCTCCTAGGTAGGATCGATAGACATTTGACGAAAAATTTCGAAAATCGCGTCATGAGTAAGACCCCTTAAGGGAAATCTGTTACAAGTACTTGCCTTAGTACAATATCTAGTTATGTACATCTCCTTCTAATTGATGTCGACTTAGGGGGATTGGGTCCAATAGGAGAATGAAAATTAAGAATTTCAAATGTAACTATTAGATATGTTTCCAAACCCCACATCACATTAAAAAGACAAGAAGTGAGTCGACGGCACAGACTTCTACTTAGACTGCTTGTCAACAGATCATTTATACGACAGTACTCCGACCAATATGGACGTACGGACTTGAGCTTTGGGGTTCCACCAAACCTTCAAATTCCTACAAATCCAAACCCTCCAATCCAGAATACTCCGCAAAATTACCGATTCCCCATTTTACGTATCCAATTTAACTCTCCATAATGACCTCAACATTCCTTTTGTCCATACCCTCGCCAAATCCCGATATCAGAAATTCCACTCTCTCCTTCCCGCACATCCTAATCCTTTAGTCGAATCACTTTCATCTACCCATATTCCAGAAAACCCAAGACGGCGTCTGAAGCGTAAGTGGCCAAGAGATCTTCTCGTGTAGTGTTTCAGTTCAACTCCATAAAACAACCCATTGTTCCCTCAATTGTGGGTATTGTCTATGGGCAACTTCCCACCTCATGTCAAGCCACTTTTTCATATCATTTGCTTGTAATATTTAATTATGTTGTTGCAAATAAACGAATAAATATATAAAAAAAAAGATATATGTTTCCGTACCTATTAGATATGTTTCAGTAGCTATTAGATATGTTTCGGAGTGTTATCCTTACGTATATATTTATCTCGCATAACTCAAAACCTGCTGGACATAGAATTTTCATATTCGGGGTTGTTATAACTTATTAGTTGTTTCCTTCCCAATTTGATTGAAATTTTATGAAATAAATAGCTTTATAAGGCACGATGCACTTTTTAGGCATAATAAACTTAATTATAATACATTTTTTAAGCTATGAAGCTTTTCCATAATTTAACAATGTTAGGATCTGAAACGGCTCAGATAAGTGCCTCTAATCTCACATGGTAAAGTGTGGCGAGTTCCTCTGGCCAAATATTTAGGAATTTATTTAGTAACCAATCCCTTTGACTAGAGGGAGAAGAGGGTGGGAACCTGTTGATAACCAGTCCCAATTAACCATTGTATCAAAAAGTGGACGTTAATAAATAATAATAATAAGTGAATTGTATTAAAGCATTGTCTATAACAGTCATCAATATCTTCATTAAGTAGATTCCTTCTGTAAGTAGCTTGGTGTTTTATCAGATTCACTTATAAATGAAATCCTTAGTCCCTTCCAGGACAAAATAAAAAATTTCAAAAATCTCAAATCAGATATACAACATTTGTATCGGACGTTTTCTGTTTATCTTGAATAGATCTATAAATTATGATGCATGACATATTTTGACACATGCTTTAGAACCGAGATATCGTGTAGAGCTTTGAAATGAACTAATTTTAAAAGAGATGTAACTATTTGTGAAAATAGCTAAGCGTAATTGCAGCCTGATGCGAATATGTATCATTGATAAAATAATAATTACGATAAGCGTGTGTAGTTGTTATTAAAACCTCCCTGAACACTGACTCTAAATGTAAAATTATTTTGGCCATCACTTGAGCATGAAGAAAAAATTGAGTATTCCTAATAACACTGATATCATCATTCACGCAGAAGTATATATACACACACTCGCGCGCGCGCACGCACACACACACACACACACACACACACACACACACACACACACACACACACACACACACACACACACACACACACACACAAACGCACTTACAGAATTTAGGCAAGGCAATTCTGCGGGAATGTTTCAGTAAATCTCTGCAGTAAACTATCCTTTCGGTGGGCTTGACTTACTCGCCCCAAGGTCAAATTCCAAACTTTTGTAAACTGAGCTCCCCTTCCGGGTGCTGAGTGAAACACAGATAAGTCGTGTCAGATAATCTTCCCTAGTAGCAAATTGCCCTTGCAAATCACATATTGCGGTTGTACCAATGACGCGATTTTCGAAAAATTTCATCAACTACCGATCGTACCCAGCGAGAATATGAAAAATTGGCCCGTTCAAAACTATATATACATTTCTCTGTTAACATTCTATAGGTCGCAGTTGTTTGATATTTGCCAAACTCGATATTGAATCGAAGAACTAGAGATCAAGGGGGAGATTAGAAAATGCAATGTTTCCATTATCATAAGTCAGATCGAAAAATATTATAGATCCAATCTTGTTTAATTATTTCAGTTTAGAATTAGGGGTTCACTAAAGGCTGGGATCTAAAAAATACCAATAACTTAGTTAACCTTCGTGTAATAAAACAATTTTTACAATAAAATATATTTCACAATACCTATCCTAGTGTGTTGATCACGTAAATTATTTTAATCCTACTAATAATGACAGAAATATTTGCATGCATGCAAGTTTGGCTCCTTTCTCTAAACTGTCCCTATCTTGATCATTGAGGAGTTGGTATTGTGGTTTTACTACAGCATTCTAACGATTTTGTGACTACAAACGATACTAGACTAGGATGCTGCTAAGCCATTATCAGGCAATTATATTACATACACACACACACACACACAAACACACACACACACACACACACACACACACACACACACACACAAACACACACACACACACACACACACAAACACACACACACACACGCAAAGACTGTTTTATATATGTATAAATGCCAACGGATCTAACCGTTCTCATACGTTTGGTTAAGACTTGTTAGCAAAGGCATATATCTGTACTTCACAATGGCCCAAGAATGGGTCGAATACGACAAAATTTCGCTTTATTACTTCAACTTTCGTTAAAACAAAAGATGAAGTAATTAAGTGAAATACACGACATGTTTCTGCTCTTGTGTCCCTTTCCAAGGTTTTTATAATCCTTACACAAATATAAGCCTTCTTATTTCACATGGTTAACGTTTCTCCAATTATAAAAATAAATCCACATAAATAAACAGGATATTTTTTATATCCTTCGAAATAATTAAATGTATTTATTATTAAATTATTAAAAACATAATATGCATATACTTGTAGGTGTGGTAGTATTAAAATATAGTTATTAAGTATATTTTATAAATAAAAAAAAAAAAAATTAAATAAAAAATAATTTTCATTAAATGAAATTATATATATATATATATATATATATATATATATATATATATACCCATACATAAAATAAATAAATAAATGCATAAAAAAAATATTTAAAAAATAAATTAAAAAATAGTGATTAAATATATTAGTTTATTATTATGTTAGTTTATAAGACTATGGTAGTATTAAAATATAGTGATTAAGTATAGTGAATAAAAAAAAAGTATAATTAAATAAAATTATATATGTATATATATATATATATATATATATATATATATATATGTGTGTGTGTGTGTGTGTGTTTGTGTGTGTGTGTGTGTGTGTGTGTGTGTGTGTGTGTGTGTGTGTGTTTGTGTGTGTGTGTGTGTGTGTGTGTTTGTGTGTGTGTGTGTGTGTGTGTGTGTGTTTGTGTGTGTGTGTGTGTGTGTGTTGTGTGTGTTTGTGTGTGTGTGTGTTTGTGTGTGTGTGTGTGTTGTGTGTGAGTTGTGTGTTTGTGTGTGTGTGTGTGTGTGTGTGTGTGTGTGTGTGTGTGTGTGTGTGTGTGTGTGTGTGTGTGTGTGTGTGTGTGTGTGTGTGTGTGTGTGTGTGTGTGTATAAAAAAAATTAAAGAAGTAAATAAATAAAAAAAACACTATTTCATCCAACTTCACACTTTACCTTAATTAGAACTTACGACGTACTTAACATAAACATCTATAGTTGAAGGGCTTAATGACCTAGAAGTTTCAAATAATGAAGTTGTGGAATTTCTTAATGAAAATGTTTATGAGGTACCCATTCCCCTCCCCCTATGAACTAAGATATCCCTCTCGGGGAATAATCACCAGACTCACAAGTACAGGAGCAACAAGCGTCGGCCACAAAACATTGTGAAAGTCAATTTCTTTGAAGGAGTAGATGTCTGAGTCCTTCTCCGAGGATCTGAAATGGGATTCGACATTGGTATTAATTAGGGATTACCGAAGTACTAAACTCAGAAATAGCACGCCGGCCGTGAGATCTGAGTTTGTGGAATTTATAGCAGAAATTACGATTTCCTTAACTTCCAATGTTCTGGACTTTTATAGCCCAGCTCGAATTTGGTTTTATTACAGGTTATTTATAATCCTCTAAATTAACCTCCAGCCCACGACTGAATATATTCTTCCATCTTTCCTGCCTCCCAAGCATTTGATTATGGGATACCGCAAATATTTTGTCATTTATGTACTCAAAAACAATTACGAAGCAGGAAATATCTCACGGGCCCTAGTGAGGCATGTTCTTTCTCTCGAAATTTCTCTAACAAGGGGAGTGCACGGCCTTCCCCCCACCGATTGATTTTTATTTCAGTGTTTTGTACCCAATGAAAAACCAACTCTGTTAAAGCGAGAGGACGCACTCCTCAAGCGTTCGTCTAAAAAAAATTGTTAAAGTTTGCCTGGGCTTCTTAGCTATTCCCAATACGTCTATTTCAAGGAGCCCACCGTGGGTCGGTTGATAGCGCTTTCCTTTTGTAACCGGAAATCTTGAGATCTAATCGAATTTTTTTTTTGGATTTTTTTTTTTCATTTTTTGCTTCTAGGACGTTTATTTAATATTAATAAATAAATAAATAAAGTTTTTTTTTTTATTATTTTCATTTAATGTTTAGTGTGTTCCATATATTTAAAGAACATTCGAATGTTTTCTGCCAAAAATGTTATTGGTACAAGGAAATGTTTAATATTTTACAAGAAATATATTATTAATTGAAAACATAAGTGTATAACAATAATCAATAATAACGCAGATATTTTAATAATATTTTTAAATGGTTTTATTTAACTTTACCAATTTATTTGATATTATTTTATTTTACAATTAATAAAGACATTTAAAATTTTCTAGCTCTAGAGATAAAAATATTCTTCTTGATCCAAGACCAAGCACAATGGTAAGCCTCTAATGTATTAAAGAATATTACTGTTAAAAGGATATTCTTGTGTCTAGAGCTAGAATATATTAAATATCTTCATTAATTGTAAAATAAAATAATATCAAATAAAGTGGTAAAGTTAAATAAAGCCGTTTAAAAATATTATTGAAATGTGAGTATGCAATTATTACTTCTAAATAATGGCCCGAAACAATTAATTTTCATCGTTCACTACAGGACTATTGGGCCCCACTAGAATCATAAACAAAGCGTTAAACAGACTGATTCAATGAATAAGTTGAAAATATACTCTCCAAATAAAGGAGCTCAATCTGAAATTGGAGTAATTACCGTCTATTCCGCAATAGTAAATACTCGTGCGATCAGATATTCTTCCTCTAATTTAAACAGGAAAAAACGTTTCATAAAACATTGAAAACAATTGAGTGAATTTTTTAAAACTAATCTGTGGTCTTGATTTAACTATTAAACTACAGGAATAACAACCCGTAAGCATCCGACTATCATTAATTTTAATGAAATTCCTCAATGAACAATTCACTGGAAAATTAGTCACGTTTCGTGGCCACGTTTTTATTCTTTTCCTTTTACTCCACTGTTTCCTCCCGAATGTTTTCTTGACGAATAGTACGACAAAAGAAAAACCATCGTTCAGTCGATTTTGTTAACACCTCAGAATACAATTGGATAATATTTATTATTATTTATTTGAGTTGCCGCTAAAATGGCGATTCATCTTTTAATATGTTAGAATATAATTTTACAAAATTAAATAAATATTAAAATTTGTACACAGCTAAATTTTACAAATGTACAAAATAAATAGAATGGACAAAACTAAATATAAATTGTTAGAATATTTACAACATGAGGGAAAAAAGCAAAATAAAAATAAAACAAAAAGAAAAACTATAAATAGTTAAACTGGAAGGAGGCAATACTTATATTTCATGTACAGTGCTTGCTATATATTACTTTCATAATGGTAAATAATAGCTTTTATATTTCATCAAATAATCCATTAATTCCTAAATACTTAAAACACATCATTTATGAATTGGCTACTGTCGGCTAGTAGTTCGCATAAATTTGTGGGCCATGGGTACGTTTTTACTTGTGTGCAGTCAGTTAGTATGTGTTTTAGAGCGTTCTGTTGCAGTAGCGACATATAGGTTCATCTTGTCTGCTCATTAGATATGAATGTGTTAGTCCTGTGTGTCCTGTGCGTAGACGTGTGAGTACAATTTTTTCTCTTCTAGAGTGTCTATTACTAGAAGTCCAATTGATCTTGTTTGATTTTATTTCTCTAAGTTTACTGTCAGTGTTATACCATAAATTATTCCAGTCATTATTTACGAGTTTCCTTAATTGAAAGAAAGCGTCTTGGTGAGGAATGTCCAAAAAATCTATTTGTTCAAGTTCAGTTGATTGTTTGGCTGCTTTGTCTACTATATTACTTTGAGATATACAAACATGGCCGGGCAACCAATAAATAGTAATATGTTTTAATAATATTTAAAGGACATTGTAAATTAAAACATACTGTCTGTTACTGGCGGTGCATTGAACAAAAAAAATTGTAATAAGCTCTGGTAGTATCGTAGCTAGTAAACCCACGCCGTACAAGACCTATTATGACTTAGTTAAAAATACTTTGGCATCAAATAGATCAGATGGGCAAAATAATAACTTATTTTTATTTATTTATTTATACAGGAGTACCCGTAACTAGGCGATTTGGCTCAAAATTTAACAATGTAAAATAAAAACAAAACTATAGAAAAACAACAAAAAACTGTACCAACAAAAACAATTAAACACGATAAATAAACATTAAATACAAGTAATAAAAACAAAAAATAAACATTAGACTATTATTAACAGTTTGACTGCCCATTCCGCCTCGGGGCGTGAAGCGCGTCGAAGAGGGGATGCCCGTCACGCCAAAGGGCGGGAACGGTTCATACCGCGTTCCACGAGTTAGTGTGACTCGCAACTGCCTGAGAGCGTTGTATCGCACGGGCGTCGCGCCAAATTTCAAATTTTGCTAACGCTCTCGGGCATGATGGGTACCTAAGATGGAAATTCCTCCCTAGGTGCCCGTCACACCCAAAGGAGTAATTTTTATTTCCTCCCTTTTTTAACCCCCACATTAGATTTGCAACAAATATCATTGGTTTTTTTAAAATATTTATGCATATTTCAAGTCAAATAACACGAAAAATGTAATGGGCCTCCAACCAAATTCACTTATTTTTGTGGGCAGTCAAACTGTTAAAGATAACAATTTAAAATGGTTTTGTTAAAAAAAAAATAATCCTATTTACTAGTACATTTACATTATCTAAAATTGTTCAAAATTATAATAAATTTCTCTAAGTCAAAATCAAAAAGGAGAGAAGTTAAATTTTGTAAAACAAATTCAGTTTTTAAGGTGATTTAATGTATTGTCGATATGTGGGCTCCTGTCTGTAAGAAGTTCGTACATGTTATGTGGGGTCTCTAAGTATTCAATGTTCCTGCAGTTAGTCAGTATGTGTTTAATGGTTAATGGTTCACGGCATGTTCTGCAGAGAGCTCTTTCTGTTCTCGTCATGAGCTATGAGTGCGTTAAATATGAGTGTCCTATCCTAACAACTTCGTCTCGTCTATTGTCAAGTCTGCTGGATGTCCACTCCCTTGTACAAGGCTTTATTTCTCGCAGATGATTTTCTGATGTTCTATGTCATCATTTCTGTCATTCATTTAATGTTGTCTGTAGTACTTGTAAATGTAAGTCTGGTAGGGTCAGTAAGTTAAAGACAGAAGACTGTCTCTTGGTTTCGTGTTTGGCGAGTTTGTCCACGTCGTTTGTACGTCCAATGCTCTCATATTCTGGGACCCACATCATTGTCACTTTTGTTTTTAATTTTGAAATTTTTTCTGGAATCTGAATAATTAAGGTATGAGTGTTGCAAATGATTTTGAAGGAAAGAAAACAACTTAATGGATCAGAGTAGCAATATGATTTGTTGTAATCTGTAAGTGTTACAGTCCCAAGAGTAGGTATGGCGTGCAATTCAGCGGTGTATATACTGCTAATTTCATATGCATCACCTCCTACAAAGCCATATACACGGACGGATCCAAAACTGAAAAAGGTACACAATAACTGGAAATGACTAAGTACAGTATGTGCGTAACACAAAAAAGTCCGTCACGCAGGCGCTGCGTAAACTAAGCAGATTTCCCACGTGAAGTTTTACAATAGAGAAATCTGCCTAATAACAACTGTAGTAGTAAGAAACCTCTAAACCTAAAACATTATTTAGGGCGTAATAACCCAGTAGTTTCTAGCCCCAAAAAACAGTTAACCTAACCTCTAAACCTATTCACGAGGGACGAATAGTTATGGAAACGGCAGCCAGAGCTCTCGGCGGAAAGTCCGAACATAGCCTACTGGTGACCACACGCAGAATACAAATGCAAATATCTCGGTTAATATTCAAGATAGAGAATAAACGTATATAACAATATTTATAGTAAATTTAATTTGCAATAAGATTGATTCTGTACAATTTTTCGTTCCGACGTATAGTAACGGAGATATTTCGAATTGTCGAAAATCCTCCCCTCTAAACCCCCCCTCCCACTTGTCCGATTTCAGCCGTTAACGAACTTGATCTTTCTTTTTACATAAAACGACTAAATATCGAGTTTGGTAACGATCAAACAAAAATTGCGACCGCTAGAGCGGTAACAGACAAATATATATATATATATATATATATATATATATATATATATATATATACAGTTTTGAAAGGACATCATTTTCGTCATCTCCTGGGTAGGATCGATGGACATTTGAAGAAAAATTTCGAAAATTCCGTCATGAGTACAACCTTAATAGCTGATTTCCCTTAAGGGAAATCTGCTAAAAGGAGGCTGGTAATACTGTTGATCAGAAGAGGTTATCTTTTTCTGAGGGTGTTAAAAAACTTAGAGTGATAGTACCATCATTAAAACCAAGATATATAAAGTCCTTCACGTAGGGGCTGAGTAAATTAAGCGGATTTCCCACGTGTTAGAGTGACATGTTGACGATGTGTTCCGTTCATTCTATTATCTATATATACTTTTCTCCAAACCTTAAGTTAATAAGACTTGAAACTAAACCTAGACTCGATTTATAATAGCTATAAGTGAAAATTGTGGAGTGGGGTTCATTCAAGAACAAAAACGCTACAAAAGAAGTAACATTACTTTTACATGAAACGTATAATAGTGGATTTGGCTACGATAATATAAAGAAATCTGAATTCGACACCGCATGTCGTCCTTGTACACCTATTAAATTAAATAATAAAATGTTTTTCTGCTTAGCATTCAAAATTATTTTACTTGAAAGCCATGTACGATATCACCATTCCAGCGCATCGGTAGCGCGACGAACATTATTAGCAGGTTTTCCCTTAGGGCTATTAAGGTTGTACTCATGACCCGATTTTCGAATAATTTCCTCAAATCGATCTTACCCAGGAAATGACAAAAATGAGGTCCGTTCAAAACTATATATATTTGTCTGTTAACGCTCTAGCAGTCGCAATTTTTGTTAAATCTTCACGAAACTCAATACTTAAAATAAAGGTCGAGTTCGTTAACGGCTGAAATCGGACTGGAGGAGAGAGGTTTAGAGGGGAAATATCTAGAATTCTTAATGTTTCCCCTACAACGCGTCGCATCGAAAAATTGTATAGAAACAATATTATTGCAAATGTAATGCTCTATAAATATTGGTATGTACATTTTTTCGCTATCTTGATTATTAACCGAGATATTTGCATTTTGTTTTAGTTTTCGGCCTTCAGTAAAGCCCCACTCCTACTCATGTCATATAAACAATAATCAGTTATATTATGAAGCACTTTATTTGAAGCCTAAATACCAAAAATTGTTCTCATTGAATTTTTACGTTGTGAGATAAATGCCAATACGTGCCGCACATGGAATATCTGCTTAGTTAAAGCAGCCCCGGCGGACTTTTTTTTGCACATTAGTGGAATGGAACTAAGCTGACGGCTGGTCAGAAAATTGAACGAGTCGGCATCTTCCCCATAGCGAATGTCAGAATTTAATGCGTCTGGTAGGTAGTAAGTGCACTTACTGAGGCAGTATTGTAAAAACTGGCAATGTCTAGACCATTATGCTATTGTAAGGACAGGAAACATTAAACAGGACTCCATTTGCATGGGGTCAGCCGTCAAAGTCGACGACACACACACGCGGAGGAAAGCATTATGCTACGCTGTACAATAGTTTCATTTACACCTGACTATAAAATTAAATTACACTTCGGTAAAATGATCCACTGCAAAACTCATGTCTAGCCAGACTAACAGGCATCTCAACTGTTCTCAAACGTCCCTCACACAGGAATTCCTTGAAGTAATCAGATTTCCCACGTATAATAAAGGTGTGACAAACCGCTGATCTCATCTCACCGTATATTTTCTATTTCTAAATAAAAGGCCGAGAAAAATACTAAAGACTGAAGACAGGAAAGTACGAATACCTCACTTGCTATTTGGGTTGCGAAAAAAATGTACTTAACAAGACATTTTACGATCCGCCTATTTCCCAACCCTCTAACCCCCACCTACCCATACGATATCCTATTTCAGACATTAACTATTACGATCTTGAGCGTTAAATGTAACTGTTAAATATCGAGCATAGTATAAATCAAATAAACACATACGAGTCAAGACCACACAATTAGCAGATATCCCTTATGGGAAATCAGCTATTGAGGTCGCACTCATGACTCAATTTTCGAAACGTTTTTTTCAAATGTCCATCGATCCGATCCAGGAGTTGACGAAAATGAATTCCCTTCAAAACTATATATATATAATTTTTGTACAACAAAAATTGTAGTAAATAACTGGTAAATAATAACAAGGGTATTTTCGATTTGACATTCCACTTTATCTCGAGGCCCTGACTCTTTATGTCCTATTTGAGCAATTAGGAACATGCTTTACGTGAGTCAGTTAAGACTTCTAGAGGGTTTACAGACACATTTTACACATTCACACAGACATTAATATATTATTTATTTTCCTTATTTATTGATATATACACATTTACATAAAAATACATATATTTTTTCTTTCAGTTTACGAGGTACTAACAGTGAATATTGGAAGAATGTTTTGAAAACTCCCATATTTAGAAAAATCTCTATAGCTGATTTACCTTGAAAGAAATTTGCTAAAAGTGCTTACATTTATCCAAAGCCAACTTATGAAAGCTACGTGAAATTTAAAAATTAATTGACCACAGAAGCGATCAGATAAATCTTTGATTTTTCTCTGCTGGAATTCGTGTGGCTAACTTGGTAAACGATTGAATGAAAATAATTTTAGTGTGATAAAGAAAATGTATTGGAGTCACATCCATGCAGTAGCCATTAATGTTCTTATCATTAAATAAGGCAAGTGAGCAGTTTATTCATTTACATAACAGACTAATATTTATTATTACATGAGAATTATTTCTATCATTCGTCATTCAATCTTTACCTTGGCTAATTGTAGAAGGCATTAGATGAGCACCTCTGATAAGTGGATATGATAAGATACTAAACGCATTACACAACACTTTAATGCGGGCTCCTGCTAAGTCATCTATCGAGTTTCATCATTATTTTACATATTTTGATCATGAGTACCTACTTGCAGATAACGCGTTACAATTATGATTCTTATGTATTGATTATAAATAATTAAAAGTAAGGAAACTTGGGGGCGAAAAAGAAAAGCGTCCGTTACGCAGGGGCTGCGTTAACTAAGCAGATTTCCCAAGTGAGTCACGTATTTGCATTTATCTCAAAACGTAAAAGTTCAATGAGAACAGTATTTCGTATTTAGGCTTCAAATAATCTGCTTCGTAACATAATAGAATAGTTTTAATATGAGATGAATAGGAGTGGGGCTTTACTAGAGACCGTAAACTAAAAAACGCAAATATCTCAGTTAATAATCAAGATAGTGAAAACTTGTGCCTAACAACATTCCAATGCATTAATATTAGTTCTATACAATTTTTCGATTCGACGCATAAGAGCTATTTAGAATTTTCGAAAGTCTCTCCCTCTAAACATAATATAACACCTTACTGTCAATATGACATGAGTAGGAGTGGGGGTTTACTGAAGACCGAAAACTAAAAAATTTAGGTAATTCTGAGCTATTATCCGGTTAACTTCAATTCCCTCCATACTGTAATATTACATTAGTGTAGTGCTGAATATTAATATTCAGTCCTAATTAAGTGTCGGAAAACGAAAATATATTAATAAACTTAATTTAGTAGTCTTCTGGCTCACTATCGGTATCTGGCTCATGAACGACGCGAGATAAATTTTGTAACACTAAAATTTCCAAAATACGCCATCGGTGGTTAAAACCGAGGGTGGGGGTTTTCTTGTTCTAACTTTAGTATAAAACAAGAGTACATCACATTTTTAGGGCGATTGGTCAGATTGGCACTATCGGTATCTGGCTCATGAAAGACGCGAGATAAATTTTGTAACACTAAAATTTCCAAAATACGCCATCGGTGGTTAAAACCGAGGGTGGGGGTTTTCTTGTTCTAACTTTAGTATAAAACAAGAGTACATCACATTTTTAGGGCGATTGGTCAGATCTACAATGGCGAGGACGAGCAACCTCGCGTCTTTCATGAGCCAGATACCGATAGTGCCAATCTGACCAATCGCCCTAAAAATGTGATGTACTCTTGTTTTATACTAAAGTTAGAACAAGAAAACCCCCACCCTTGGTTTTAACCACCGATGGCGTATTTTGGAAATTTTAGTGTTACAAAATTTATCTCGCGTCGTTCATGAGCCAGATACCGATAGTGAGCCAGACGACTACTAAATTAAGTTTATTAATATATTTTCGTTTTCCGACACATAATTAGGACTGAATATTAATATTCAGCACTACACTAATGTAATATTACAGTATGGAGGGAATTGAAGTTAACCGGATAATAGCTCAGAATTACCAAAATTTAAATATCTCGGGTAATAGTGAAGAAAGAGCAAAAACATATATAATAATAATTTATCGAGCATTATATTCGAAAGTCTCCCCTCTAAACTCCCCTTCCCTGGTCCGTATTCAGATGTTAACGAACATGATCTTTCTTTTTGTATAAAACG
Source organism: Riptortus pedestris (assembly GCA_019009955.1). Classification (NCBI taxonomy): domain Eukaryota; kingdom Metazoa; phylum Arthropoda; class Insecta; order Hemiptera; family Alydidae; genus Riptortus; species Riptortus pedestris. The sequence continues at coordinate 25,957,786 of CM032233.1, forward strand.
ATTATATATCAAGTTTGGTATCGATAAGACAATAATTGTGACCACTAGAGCGGACAAATATATAGGCATATATATACAATTTTGAACGGACCTCATCTTCGTCATCTTCTAGGTACAATCGATAGACATTTGAAGAAACGTTTCAAAAATCGCGTCATGAGTACGACCTCAATAGCTGATTTAATTTAAGGGAAACCTGCTAAAAAGACGATACGAAGAGATAGCCAAATAAAAAATACATTTAACATATAAACATGTTATATCAGCATAATATGGGAAAATATCTTTCAGAGCAAACTAACGCTGACACTGGCGATCAGTAAGACAGTCCTCACCATAAACTTCACATAATGTTTTTTTTTGCCCATTTGGAAGTAAAACGATAAAATATGCCGATAATGCTCTCTTTGATTGTCCATTTTCAACTGAATTTTTAACCAACTTGTTGTTTACTAATCAGGCTCAGTTGTTTACTGGACATAGTCCAAAGTCTAATCTTTAAAATAGTATATTATAATCAAATCCACGCAATCAGTACTACCTGAAATATGCATTTCAAACAATCTTATCAGGAAAAACGACATTAATTATCGAACCACCCCATACTTTATTCCGCTTTCCATTCAAGCAGATGTCTCTTAAGGGAAATTAGGTATAGATAGTGTTTGTACTCATGACTTAATTTTCGACAAATTTCTACAATTAGAGAAAAGAATGATGTAGTCTTCCTGTATTACATATTTTTATTTGACGACTGGAACTACCATAGCAGTGGCATCTTCAGGCCTTTAGAATAGGAGAGGACTCCATAACTACATGTTATGAGTAGAGAAGGGGTAATAAAGTAACTAGCAAAGACATCTTACTCAACTAAGTGGTACTCTACCATTCACTAGAGTAACAGAGCTTTGTTAGCTACCTTATTACTCTTTCTCCAGTGATATTTCAAGTAGTCTGGAGTCCTCTTCTATACTAAAGACCTGAAGATGCCGCTGATGTGTTGGACCCGGTCGTCAAATAAAAACATTTAATGCAGGAAGACTACATCATTCGTTTTCCTATTTGCTAGATCCTGCAATCTATCACTCAACATTATATTGGAAATTTCTACAAATCTCTATGGATCCCGGGAAATGTCGAAAGGACTGGGACTTGTTTGTACATTTTTAAACTCGACATTTTAACGCTTTATACAAAGATCTAGTTTATTAATATCTCAGAAATTTTGAATCGAAAACATTTGTATAAGTAATCTTATTACAAATGTCCTAAACATATTTTTCAATGCAATTTTAGCAAATTTTCCTTAAAAGAAATCAGCTATTGACTCGAGAAACTTTATTTGATCTATACGAAACTGGAAATTTAACTGCTTCATTTAACACTAAAGATCATAGTCATGGCTGATATTTTACCAGGGATACGGGGAGGGGGGACTCGATTATTCAAAACATCTCTCTTATAATAAGTCGGGTCGAAAAATGTTATAGAACCAATCTTGTTAAACTATTGATTTGAATTATTGTTCTATGCACTTTTTCGTAGCTCAAATATTAAGCAAGTTATTCATACTTCCTTGTTTTCAACATTCAATAAACACCCACTTCTACTCAGTTGATTTTTACTTATTGTTTGAAATAAAAATTATATGGCGAGAAGAGATCAATAGTTTGTCATACCAACACTTGGGAAATGTGCTTAGTTTACGCATCCTTTCCGTGACGTACTTTTTTCTGTATCTCAAATGTCAACCAAGATATTTGCACTCTTTTCGTATTCAGTCTCAGTAAACCCCCAGTACCAGCCATTGGATTTTCACTAGTCACCCAACATCTCCTAACAAGTTATTTCCATTATATATCCGCTCATGGGAAATCTGCTTAGTCTACGCAGTCCCTGCGTGGCGAGATTTTGGATATAGGGGAGGGATATTAAAAACACCCTAAAAACTCTCGTTATCTAAATTCTCGATAGCATTTCATAAAATAAAAAAAAAAGTTACATTTTTAATGTTAATATAACCTTGTCTGAGCTTCATTTAATAGAATATTTACAAAAGTCCGTCACGCAGGGGCTGCGTTAACTAAGCAGATTTCCCACGTGCGTCACGTATTTGAATTTATCTCAAAACTTAAAAGTTCAAAGAGAACAATATTTGGTATTTGAGCTTCATAACATAATAGAATATTGTTAATATGAGATGAGTAGGAGTGGGGATTTACTAAAGACAGGAAACTAAAAAATGCAAATATCTCTGTTAATAATCAAGGTAGTGAAATAATGTACATAACAACATTTATAGAACGTTACATATGCAATAAGATTCGTGTTATACAAATTTTCGATTCGACGCGTAGTAGGAGAGTAATTAAGAATTTTCGAAATTTCCCCTCTAAACCGTCCTCCTCCGGTCCGATTTCTACCGTTAACGAACTAGACTTTTATTTTTGTATAAAACGATTATATATCAAGTTTGGTAACGATAAGACAAACATTTTGACCGCTAGAGCGGTAACATACAAATGTGTATATATATATATATATATATATATATATATATATATATATATATATATATATATACAGCTTTGAATAAACATCATTTCCCTTAAGGGAAATCTGCTAAAATTGATAATGATTCGCCAATGACCCAACAACACTAATCCGATCTGACTTGCTGGCAAAATGTCATAATATACAGAAACTCTATTTCTCCTTCATTCAGTTTACTTAAAGTCTGAATGTTCCGACGTATGATCGGGAGTACAATATCCTCGCTAATAAGAACGGAGTCAGCCCATGTCCTAGAGATACAGCCTTTCTCAAGACTGGCATTGTCTATACTGATAACGGAACACAATCTTGTGCCCAATGAAGGTGAAATAGTTTTCCAATAATTATGAATCTTTGTCTACATTTGATATTACAAAACGTTGCTAGTGCATCGCATGACTTCCTTATACTCCTATTAAATTAAATAAACAAAATGTTTGGTTGTACTTCATTTAAAATTATTCCGCCGCGTCGGAGCGAATAATGCCCCAGAACATAATTTATAGATCTTTTTATGATAAATAAAAAAGTTTATATAAAAATTTGTTATACATCCAATAAGCACGGATAAATTTCCCTAAGTCAATTTTAATCAAAAGGGGAAGTATTAGACATACAACAGTCTTATTATATATGAAATTTTAATATTCTGAGGGTGCTCGTTATTGAATTATGCGAGATACATGACGTCAAGTCGAAATTAGTCAAAATGAGTCCAAGGAAGGTAAAAACGGATAATTACTAATTTGAAAACCCAAATTTCTTGTAAAAACGCCCTTTACTGCATGTCAGAAAGTACAAAGATAACCCTTTTAAGATCAAATTCCATTAGATAGGTGCTCATAACTCGAGTATGAAAAGCAATAGAAGCTTTGCACCTTTTTTAAAAATAGTTTTCATTATTTATTTTGACTATACATCTACTAAAGAAAAGGAAATAGATGAAGTATATGTTTAATAGTACCTTATTTTGTATTTTAAAAAAATATTAATTTTAGGAGGCAATTACTTTCTATGAAGAAATGAATGCCAAATGTCAACAGAAACAGCTTTGTGCCTGATAAAGTAGAAGCAAGACTTAATCAGGTATATTTAAGCTATAAGTGTTGTGCAGTGCCATGACACAGAAATACTGTAAACAAAAGACAAGCCGTGCTTTTTGCACAATCCTTTCAGTTTTCAAGTTTAATTTATTCTTTATTCATGATTCCATTCATGCTTATGTCACCTTAAATATTCAGTAAAAGACATAAAGTATGATAACATTTATTTCCATTTAAATACTCTTTAAGACCGGTTGAAATGCTGGCCTTAGAAGATAATCATGAGAATGGGGCAGTTTTCTTTGTTTAGTTTATATGCAAATATATAGGAGCACAATATTTAAGGTTTATGATGTAGTTTGCTGAAATTTTCTTCCTCACCATTATGTGAAAGTGAATTCCGATAATTTTCGAAACCCTTCTCAAACAAAATTATGAAAAAAAATGTATTTATAGGGACCGCCTCACAGTCAAAAGAAATAGCATATCTTTTGAACCTTACCCTCAACTTCGAAACACAGTATGATTGGAGATATTATAAGTGTTGCATCCAATATGATTAATCCTTTATATGTCAAGTACAAATCTATACCATTACTTATACCAACCCAATTCGAAATTTCAACCATGGGTCTAGACCAGTGGTCGCCAAAGTGTGGCTTCAGAGCCACATGTGGCTCTTTGGCACGTTAAATGTGGCTCTGGCACCAATATACTCGTACACGGAGGGCGCAATAATATTTTCATTTTAAAAAAAATTGGTAAGAAAAAAATTACGTATTTTTCAAGCATGAACATTATCAAGAGTAAAATGAGAAGTCGTTACTGATGAGAACTTTGGAATCATGCCTAAAATTAAATACAACAACATACAAACCTGACTTATTCAAACTTTCCAAAGAGATGCAAGCACATTGTTCGCATTAATAAATATTTATTAAGTATGAAACTTAGTTTTATTTAGTGTAACAAATGTTTTCTAGGAAGATGTGGCTCCCAATTGTTTTTGAAATTGTTCTAATGTTCATATTTGGCTCTTTGGCTAAAAAGTTTGCCAACCACTGGTCTATACCATTCGAAATTTCAACTTCTTACACGCCTCCTCAGTTCAAACATGTAATGAATGAGTTTTCGTCAATTTGTTTGACCGTGTAAGATCTACTTAAAATGATATTGTTTCGTCGACTCTGTTTTTATAATTACTAATAGCGTGCAGCTATTATGACATAGCAGTAACACTTGCTAATGACTTTTATTTAAACTCTAGGATAAACATGTTTTCCAATATTATGTAACTAAGATATAACCTTGAGAGTATTCTAGCAAGGTGTACTTTATAATTATACTCAGTAAACTGGTGTAAGCGAGTTTTTTTTTCTTTATTATCCATCTCTATATGCACCTGGTGGCGTTTAGATGAATAAATTATCATTTTTAACTAGCAAAAGGGTCACTAGGAAAATGTGATCTCATTATTTATCCTGGAGATCCTATCCTAACCTCTTGGTTGTTTTTATTTTTTCAAATTCCTTATTGCAAAGGATATATTATATCAGCTGATTTCCTTTAATGAGAATTAATTATTGGGGTATGTCAGAAAGTTGTCCAGGTCTGAATGGTGAATGTTCTTTAGCTGGACTTGAATTAATTGAGTAATTGAATCAATATTTGTGAGAAATTAATTTGTTATTAGAAATGATGGAGGAGATGTTGGACCCCTGGGGAGTGGATTTAAGAATAAAAGTCCGTCACGCAGGGGCTGCGTAAACTAAGCAGATTTCCCACGTGAAGTTTTACAATAGAGAAATCTGCCTAGTAATAACCTATTCTCACGAGGACGAATAGTTAGTGAAACGGCCACACTAGCGCTAGTGCGCTCGGCGGAAACTCCCAAACATAGCCAACCACACTCACAATACAAATCCAAATATCTCGGTTAATATTAAAGATACTGAATAAATGTATAGAACAGTATTTATAGTAAATTTAATTTGCAATAAGATTGGTTCTATACACTTTTTTGATCCGACGTATGGTAACGGAGATTTGTCGAATTTTCGAAACCCCCCCCCTCTAAACCCCCCCTCCCACTGGTTCGATTTTAGCCATTAACGAACTTGATCTTCCTTTTTACATAAAACGATTAAATTCCGAGTTTGGTAACGATCAAACAAAAATTGCGACCGCTAGAGCGTTAACAGACAAATATATATATATATATATATATATATATATATATATATATATATATATATATATATATATATATATATAGATATATATATATTTTTTTGAACGGACCTCATTTTCGTCATCTCCTGAGTAGGGTCGATGGACATTTGAAGAAATTTTTCGAAACTCGCGTCATGAGTACGACCTCAATAGCTGATTTCCCTTAAGGGAAATCTGCTAAAAGCGGAAGTCTAGCCTATGTTCATGGTGGAGCTCAATTTAGCCGTGTGAGTTAAGGCGTAGGTTTTAACATGTTAAACTATTAGTTGCGAGTTGGGTCCCCGCCTGGGCAATAGGAATTTATTTAGTGATAGCCTCATTAAATAAAATCCCTAATTCCACCACGTCTAGAAAAGGGGGTAACACGAAGATAACCCTACACAATTAGCCATAGTAACACAAAGTGGGCGTTAATACATAATGTAACATGTTCTGGGTAGCTGTCGAAAAAATATTCTCTTTGTGACTCATCGTAACCACTGCATTAGTTATGAAATGACGGGAACTCACTGATAGGAGGACGTCTACAGTATTGGTGACAATGAACCAGGATTGCAGGCACAGCTACGCTGAAGAAAAATAACGGTGGCTTTAAGTACAGATTAAACAATTTACCAACGACTAAAATCGGTTAAGGAAAGCAAACTCAGAAAAAAAAAAGTACGAATGCGCATGTAATTCTTCGAATAAAACTATACTATAGGTAAGATTACAGATAAAGGAGAGGGCGGATGGGCGAAGTTAGTCTTAGGATAGATCAAAAACTATACTGAAATCACGCAGGATCTGCGTAAACTAAGCAGATTTCCCACGTGCTGGTATAACACACAAAACGTATTTTAGTATTACTTTTAGGAGGGCTTACTGACAGCAGAAAAGAAGAAAGTACGAATAACTGGGTTAATACTTGAGTTATGGAAAAATGCACTGGGCAACAATTCTAGATCATCAATAGTTTAACAGGATTGGGTCTATAACATTTTACGATCACACTTATAATAACGGAAATATTTTGAATTATCAAACAGCTTACAGTTAATATGAAATTAGTAGAAGTGAGGGTTTACTGATTGCCGAAAACTAATTAACCCAAATATCTCGGTAAATGTTTATGATACAGAAAAAATATATATAGGACAACATTTATTTTGGCATTAAATGCGCAATAAAATTTGTTATGTACAATTTTTTGACCTGACGTATAATAAAGATATTTCAAATTATTGAAATTCCCCTACCACACTGGTCCGATTTCAGCCGTTAACGAACTTGAACTTTATTTTTACATAAAACGTTTAAATATGGAGTTTGGTAACGATCAAATCAAAATTCGGCCCCAAATTTATTTCAATAAATTATGAAATATATTTAATTTACAATATGAAAACAAAAGCTTTGAAAATTGAATCTCAAAGCTTTCGATTACTTATTAGGAATATTGTTTTTTAAAGCCTTTTATTAATAGTTGGATAGCTACTTTTTTTACAAACACTTTAAAAGTTGTTTTTCTAAGTAGTTTTAGAGTTATATTTTTGAAGCTCTCAATAATTATAAACGCAAGTAAACATTTTCAATTATATGAATAGCTCAAATGGTTTCTAATTATCTTTAGTTGTACAGAATTAGTGCTTTCAGTCAAACTTCCCTTCTCTCTGAGATATTTGGATTGTCGGGAATTGTACATCAGGGGAGGAAAATACATTTAAAAAAAATGTTTACGTGGTTTGAAACATTATTTTGTTCGTTCTTCACTATCACGTGTAAGGTAAATGATTTTCAGAAACACCGTTATTAGTTATATAAATATGTCAAATTGAAATAGCTAAATAAAAAGTGTATTCGAACAAACCAACTACATGTAAAGTAATTCCGGTCCGAGCGCGCGCGCGCACACACACACACACACACACACACACACGCACACAAACACACACACACACACACACACACATATATATATATATTAATAGTTACTTATAAATTATTAAGTACGATTCTATTTTAAATAACAATAATTACCCCATTCCCCAATTATCTAAGGAATAAACATTAATAATTGCATAGCAAGTACTTATTTATGTTTTTTTAAGTCTTAATGTTCTTTATTACGGCCTCCTCCTGTTAATAGGATCTTACTTTTACTCTATATTTTTTTTTCTATTCGAAAGATAAAAATAAAAGGTCGAAAAACAGAAATCTATCTAGTCCCGATTACATTATAGAACAAGAAATAATTTCGTAATCTTTCTTTAGTATAATGTTTCTTATAAGTGAGACATGCACCATTGTTACCAATAATAGTAGTGAATTACAGTGAATACCGATAAGATAAGCCGTAACTCAAGATAAAATATTAAAATTAATTATTTTAATATCACTTACATGATAATATGAAATCATTTACTTTCTAACAAAGCGGGAATTGCGTATTATATCTCGTCTTTTTAAGACCAGATTTATGACTAATTTCATCTAAATTTGTATTTTGTATGAGTTCATTCATTGTGAGATAAATACACTTCACTACTTAAAAGACAAAACATAGATATGTCAAGTTTTTAAATTTTCAATATTAAAGGTCCCACCCTATTGAAACCTCTTTATAGTAGTAATAAAATACATTAGTCCGTCACGCAGGGGTTGCGTAAAATAAGCAGATTTCCCTCATGATGCTTAACAATAGATAAATCAACATACTGTTAACACAACACCACCGCGAATATTAAGTGAATAAATATAAACGGTAATAAAAAAAAACTCCCGACAGGAAGCGTCTGAAATGTAAACAAACAGGTCTGTCAATCTCAGTGTTTGAAAGAAAAACAGTTACTGAAATGTATCAGAATATAACATACTAATTTTATTGAAAATTATTTACTATATCTAGTACTAACTTATAATGAATCAGAATAATTGTTATCTCAATAAATAAAATTCCAAATGAAGTGTTCAAATGTGTTATATATATGAAAAAATATTCTTTGTTTAAGAAACTAACGAACTTCTTGTCTGAAGGATGGTTTTATGCACAAGATGAACACTATTGGGGGGGGGGAGGTCGAAAAGTCGAAAAAGAAAAGTCCGTCACGCTAAGGCTGCGTAAACTAAGCAGATTTCCCAAGTGAAGTTATACAATAGAGAAATCTCCAAAAGTTACGGCAAAGGGCCGAAGTAGCTTATGACGAGATACTCAGTCGTCCGTTACGGCCCAAATTTAATAAAAATGCAAATATCTCGGTTAATATTCAGGATAGAGAAGAAATGTATATAACAATATTTATAGTAAATTACTTATAACACTTATATAAGTGGCAATAACATAAACATAGCAATAATTATAATAGTACATAACAATAACTGTTGTAAAATAATATGAGAGACAATAACCATCTTATAATGATCTTATAATGAGAGACAATAATAATCTTAACACAACATGAAGATAGCTTTAACAAATTATAGCAATAATTGTTAAAACACATAAAAATAGTTCTATCATGATATAACAACAACAGTACAACAATTATAATATAGTTCAACAAACAAAGACATTATACTATAGATATACAAAACATACAAAAGGCTGTTTCCCTGCTGTGTAAACAAAACAAGGAAGGTTACTATAACCCTAGTCCTAGTGCAATAACCATGTGTAATAGTTTGTAGGTATCTTTAGTCTTGGCAAGTAATAATAAGAAAAAAACACCCTTTTACTTGTGTAATAACAATGTGTACCTTTAATAATGTGTAATAACAATGTGCAATATTATAAGGTAGTACCTGTAATTTTACAGCCCTGAAAAAGAGAAAATAAAGATTCTCGAAATATCGGCATAAACTAAGATTTATTTAACCAACATTGACCAAAACTCCAAAAAGATTAACAATACCATATATACATATATATATATATATATATATATATATATATATATATATATATATATATATATAATTTTGAATGGACCTCATTTTCGTCATCTCCTGGGTAGAATCGATGGACATTTGAAGAAAATTTTCGAAAATCGCGTCATGAGTACGACCTCAATAGCTGATTTCCCTTAAGGGAAATCTGCTAATATCCATTATAAATAGTCGGATCGTAAAGTGTTATAGAATCGAAATTGTTATATTATTGATGCTCTACAATTGTTATCGTATACATTTCCTAGTAGCCCAAATATTAAGCGAGTTATTCGTACATTCTTGTTTTCGGCCCACAGTAACCCGACTCGCCCCTTCTACTCATCAGTGTTTTACGTATAAATAGAGAATATGTGGTGAGGGGAGGTCTCGAATATATGACAGAACATTCAGTTATAATATCATTTATTATTAATACAACGTTAAGCATTGGATCACTATTTTTGTTTGATGCAGAACGCCAGGTTTAAAAATACCTGATAAAGGGAGGTGTTTGCTTAAGGAATATACTTGTTATGAAATAACATCAATTTGATATCATGTGTGCTAAAATAGTTAAGCGTAATTGCAACATGTTTTTAATATGCTATATTGATTCTTGATAACGTAACAATGATGATAAGGGATTATGGCAGTTGTAAAAACCGCCATAACACTGACTCGACAAGATATATTATTTTGGCCTTCACTAGAACATTAAGAAAGGTCTCATTCAGGGATGTTATTTAATCAGCAATTCGCTTATCTCAGGGGGAAAAATGCCTTATATCGCACAAAATGCGCACACACACAAGCATACATAACGCACATATATACACATACGAACAACCACATGAATTTATGTATCAACATGTGCATTACACTCGAAATTTTCTTCCATCAGAACACATTAAAGACTTTCAGAAGAAAATATTGATTGATTGGTTGATTGACACTTATAGGAAATTATGTTGAATTAGTGTAACGGGGTTCACAATTATAAGTAGACGATCTTTCGAAGTAAAACCAAGAAAAGTCAATAGACCCCCCTTGAAAAGTCACTATTAATCAATAGTAAAGTCCATAATAAACGAATAGTGAGAGGAAATATGTCAGCTGGTTAGCTGTATCAAGTACCTTGTACACCCATAATATCCATCCGTTAGTCACATCCGTAAGAATTGATCTACTGAACTACAACTCACACTTTAATAAAATCAATAAAAACTTTTAATACGCAAGTATAACATCAAACAAGTAGTACAAGACACTCAAAAAAAAAAATAACAAGCTAAAAAATGAACAGCTAGAAATATATATATCAAATGATTAAAATTAAAAAACTTATATTGTCAATTAAAATATTTAAAAAAAAAAAACAATTAATGCCTCATAATAGAATGAAAACTATTATAATATTTTTTATTTTTAATGAGCAACTAGGCGATTTGGCTCAAAATTCAACAATGTAAAATAACAACAAAATTATAGAAAAATAACAAAAAAACAAATTACAACACGATAAATAAACATTAAACACAAGTAATAAAAACAACAAATAAACATTAAACTGGTATTAAAGACAACAATTTAAAATGACTATTAAAAATAAATTTAAAAAAATAAAATAAATAAAAATAAAATAAATAAATAAAAAATAAAATAAATAAATAAAAAATAAAATAAATAAATAAAAAATAAAATAAATAAATAAAAATAAAATAAATAAATAAAAATTAAAATAAATAAATAAAAAATAAAATAAATAAATAAAAATAAAATAAATAAGTAAAAAAATAAAATAAATAAAAAATAAAATAAATAAATAAAAATAAAATAAATAAATAAAAAAATATATAAATAAATAAAAAATAAAATAAATAAATAAAAAATAAAATAAATAAATAAAAATAAAATAAATAAATAAAAATTAAAATAAATAAATAAAAAATAAAATAAATAAATAAAAAATAAAATAAATAAATAAAAATAAAATGAATAAAATAAAAAATAAAATGAATAAATAAAAAATAAAATAAATAAATAAAAATAAAATCAATAAATAAAAATGAAATAAATAAATAAAAAATAAAATAAATAAATAAAATAGAATAAAAATAAAAATATTCCTATATACTAGTACATATTATCCAAAATTATATTAAATTTCTCACTAAGTCAAAATCAAAAAGAAGAGAAGTTAAATTTATCGTATCCTAAAGATTCTCATCCCCCTTTTACCTACTTATTTCATCCACTAAGTGTATTAAATATAGGTATTTCGTGTAACTAAGTGGTACGAGTTTGAAGTCAATTTTTTGATAAGCTATTTTACTATTTAATTTTACGTTTATAATGGTACCGATAGGTATTTGCATATGTATAATACTTTCACTTAGCCAATGTATGCGACAATTAGTAGTAGCGATAAATTAAATATATGTGACGAGTTTCAACTGCCCATTTACTACTTTTCTTTAGATGTAATTAAAACGCATTTTATTTTTTGTGTAGTAAATAAATATTCTTGAGCTATAATTCTTCATTTAGGTTGGACAAATAAAATGCCGATAAGAAGAGATTTGGGGCACTTGATTTTGAATTCAAATTCAAACTCTGTATTTTAGAACCAAATTCTTGTTAAGTACAATTTGTTGGAAAATGTACACATAAAGAGAGAATGTTACGCCGTAATTATTTAGTTAGATGGAGAAAACCCTGCTCCTCAATGAAACGTTCTGAAGTTAAAAATTCCGTTACCCAGGGGGCTGCGTTAACTAAGCAGATTTCCCACTTGCGTCACGTATTTGCATTTATCTCATGACGTAAAAGTTCAACGAGAACATTTGTTAATTAGGCTTCAAATTAAAGCGCTTCATAATATAACAGCTTATTGTAGATATGGCATGAGTAGGAGTGGGGGTTTACTGAAGGGCGAAAACTAAAAAACGCGAATATCTCGATTAATATTAACGATAATGAAAAAACGTACATAACAACATTTATAGAACATTACATTTTCAATAAGATTGATTCTATACAATATTTCAATCCGACGCATAATAACGGAGATATTATGAATTTTCAAAATTCCTCCCCTCCCCCTGTCTGATTTCAGCCGTTCACGAACTTGATCTTTCTTTTTACATAAAACAGTTGTGTATCGAGTTTCGCTAGGGCGGTAACACACACACACACCCATATATATATATATATATATATATATATATATATATATATATACAGACACACACACACACACACACACACACACAAACATTTTTGAACGGACCTCATTTTCGTCATCTACTAGGTAGGATCGATGGACATTTGAAGAAAGTTATCGAATATCGCGTCATGAGTACAACCTCAATAGCTAAAATGCACTATTGTTTGAAGAGGACCCATCAATAAGCGAGGGAAAACGCGGTCGCTCAAGAACAAATTTTAAGGAAGCCAAGGAACGGACAAGGAAGAAAATAATCTAGACGGAAGAAGATAACTTTTTATTTTATTTTTTCAATTAATACTTAAATCTCATTGAAACATTTTGCTCAATCAGAAATTCGTTTAACAGAATAATTACATTTGGAGTTAATTCATAAATATTAATGCTCATAATTACAACAAATTCATAAATATGTTTTAACAAAAAAAAATAGTAATGGTATAGAAATATCCCTTATTTATTACATGAAAAATACGAAAGTACTGGAAATGTTAGAGACCACCTACCATCTCCCTCTAAACGCCTTTTCAATCCCACAATAAACATGATACATTGTTTAAACGAGACCCGCTGACTAAAAGTAATTTTACACCATGATGAGGGAATTGGGACCATGGCGGGCCGTATACTCGCATGACAGGCTTTTGAAGTTATAGGCAAAATATCTGGATTAATACCTGAAATCGTTAAAAGGGCCAAATTGTTTAGTTTAAAGTGTTAAATTTGGCCTTCAATGTTCATCAACGTGTTTTTGGTACAATGCATCTGTCCGAAAATATTTAAAATTTAGTCTACAAAATGTGTTTTATTGCGGGTTTGGTAATATCGGACGCGCCAGCTCGAAAACAAATCACATATATAAATCGTTTGAAAATTTGACTTTCTTTTCGAATACTTCATTAAAAGTATGCATTTCTATTGAGAATTCCAAAGTTAGGTACGCTGAAGAGAAACTGAATGAGGTTATAAAATCTGCTTCAATGCCAAAAAAAAAAAACTTCAATTTACACAATCAAGGCCTATCATTTTTCTTTCGAAATTCTCAAAACTCTTGGAAAACAGGAGATGAGCAGAAAGTTTGAAATACACTTAATATACATTCGCCTTTTAATGGTCTAGCGGTCGTGTATTTGATTGATCGTTATCGAAGCTGATGTAAAGCTAAAGTCCCTATTGACAAAAATCAGGTGAAATAGGTGTTCTGGGAAACGACTCAATGGAAATCAAATATCTCAGTTTTTAAGAGTTGGATCGAGACTAGAAATATATATATCGAAAATGTATGTATTGTGCTTATAGACTTCAATGGTCTTTGTTTATTTGTAATTAACCGAATAGAATACTGACAAGGTGCAATGGATGTCGAGCACAAAAGGAGGACATTTCCTAGGTGACGAAGAGAAATAAAACAACTCGGGTGTAAAAGTATGCCAGATAACACAGACGGTTGATTGTTTTGACAGACAAGTGTAAACGCAAAGAAAGAGATGAAAGAAAAATGAGATAAACGAATAAAAAAAATGATATGATGGACGAATGAAAAATTCAAGAAGTGAATGATCCATGATTGGACGATCGGACGTGGAAACAATAAACAAGCAATGGACGGACAATAGGAGGATTAAATGAACACATCAACTAGCAATCGATGTACTGCCAATCGAACCCTGAAGAAATCAGAAGTCTGAGCAATCGTCAAGTATAAAGCAATGCAGAGCACTGCTAGGTATCTTTTAAAAATTCTTCGGCGTCGTTTAAGATACTAAATTGACAAATGACAGTAGATGTGGGGTTTCTATGTCAAAATAAAAGGCCTGGGACAGGATAGCTTTACCTCTACCCCTTCTTTTGGACGGTGGCAGCTGCATTTTACCGCTCGAGTCTGCAATATATTAAAGAGATTTTATTCGGTTAAAGATTATGCAAAAGGATTATTACATTGCGCCTGGCTTTCTAGATAAGAGGGTGTTATATTCCATTATCTTGCAGTGAAGGTAATCCTCCTCAAGAGCCAGACCAACCACTCACATAATAAAACGAATTAATTTATGATATTTATATCGGAGTTATGTTTATAGCTGGAAGGCCTCCCGCCATGCTTGTACCCATGGCTATAACGCCCCACTCCTCATTCAGAATAAAGGGTTTATGACTTGCAGAAGATAAACACCCCATGCAATTACCTCAGACCAAGGCCATTGGTTGTTTGTAATTTATGAAGGCTCTGTCTGGTCGTGTTCTTCAAAAAGGAGTACGATTCAAAACATCTGCGTCATCATACGGTTTAAATCAGTTCTTCCCTTCTCCTTATTAGCAGATCCCTCTGAAGGGATATTCAGCTATTGTGGTTGAACACATGGCGTGCATTTCGATAAATTTCTTCAAATGTCTATAGATCCTTCCCAGGAAATGACAAAATTGAAGCCCGTTCAAAATGATATATACGTTAAATGTAAAACTAAATAGCAAGATCGTCAATTTTTGAAAACGGGCCAGTGGGAGAGGGGATTTCGAAAGACAGAAATTTCGAATATTCGATATTTATATTTAAGTTTGAGGGTACCTCATTTTCGTCATCTCCTAGATGTGATCGAAGGACATTTTTCGAAAATGGCGTCATGAATACAAACTCTATAGTTGATTTCCTTTTTTCTAGTAAGTCTCTAATAACTACCGAATCGGAAACATCTAAACAAAATTAAAATATAATTTTTCTACGGTCGCTAAGATAAGACATCTGTTTTATTTTGATGGGAAACTAAATTTATTTGACCCCAAGAACGGTAATATATTCGTGAATATACAATAGACATTCCATGCTTCATGCTTAAAATTATAAATATGACTAATTTGAATACAGTAAATACATTATTTAGTGCTTCCAATTATCGAATATTTATATTTCCGGGGGAAACCATAATTATATCAATTATTTTTCGGATAACAACAATTCTAATCATAAATTTATCTAACTGATTATATCTCGGGTAAAACAAATGAATGGCAGCATATTTACAATCATGTCACAAGGCGTTTGCATTATTGATGAATTTTTGTGTAATTTTGTCATGTGACCAATCACAGCTGTTCCTTTTTCTAATGAAAACACTCTGAAACTCTAAGCATTTCCAAAATAAAGCAAAGAACTGTGATTACATTCGTGAAATATTCACTAAATTGATTGCACAATAACCATGCATCTGAAGATTCCCAAAAAACATTCAAGGAGTCAGGAAGGAAATAAATACCTTTAACAATTTAATGATTAAAGAATAACGTTTGAAATACATTTGCGAAGTCTTTCAACTTAGCTTTTCTGATAGTCATAATTTAATATGCAAAAAAAAATTGAAATAAATATAGTTGTAAATTGATGACTGGGTTATTTTATTAACATATAAAAACAAGGCATGAACGTCGACATGGTGAAGCAATGCAGCTGTTTGTAAATGCCTTGATTCCGACATTAGTAGTAGGTCACGTGTATCAGGCACGTTTGGAAATACATTGATTGGAGAATCTTCCTCAATTTTTTCCCCGTAACATTGTTTAGAAGTTGGTTCTTTCCTTGTAATAAGAAGTTTACTGATATTGACTCAAACACGTGAAGTAGAGTCTCTCATTCACCCAAGAGAGTCTCAAAAAATTACGAAACCAACTATATAACGCCTTTCACGGCACATGGTTCTGATCTTTACTGTTTAGACTCTAACCAATGTCAATTCGTCTGTTTACTCGTTCATTTTTAAAATGGCATATATATCATCAAATCGTTTCTTACTATTCCAGCCTTTTCTATTGGGGAACTTATACATTCACTTTTGTCGTAAAATGAAATAAACATATTCGCTAAAACTGTAGTGGGAGTCATCAATTTTATTAGAACTTATTTAAGGGTTTTTAATATAGGTATATTATGGCAAATGATTTTATGTGTTAGTCTTATTTGATTGTTCTAAGTATTATTCGGATTAGCAAGGTTAGAAATCTCAGCCACTCCCCTCCTCATTTATTTATTTTCCTTAGAAAATAACTTCATTTATTTCCAATTGCAATGTAAACTATAAGAGCATTTCCATTATTTAATTTGTTTTATGTATTATTTAAACAATGCCATGCTGAATTTGCACAATTGCGCTATGCTTAAACTATATGTACTCGGATTGGTCCCCAAAAGTTAACGGGCCCTTTCGGAAAAACAATACGTGGTGGAGGAAAGTGTAATTGAAGTTGAGTGTACACATTCAAGTCTTGTTATAAAAATATAAAAATAGCACCATTAATAAGTCAACGATGAATTTCCGATCATCGCCGGGTACCTTAGCTAGATTGTATATACAAAATACGTACATTATAGATGACATTTAATTATAATAAATGCTATCCATGATTATGATTTTAATTATTCACGTTGCATCAAACAGTGGAGTGGGAATAAGTGGGGACTTATTTTCATTTATTCTTCAAATCTAATTTTTTTCCCATAAGTCGCCCTGACCTTTGCGGGAAAAAGATGCGCCCAGATGGGAAGTGCAGTTGTACACGTAGAAGCATTGCCAAAAACAAAATTGAATCTTTCCGCCTCAAATAATTTCCCGAGCGAAGCCG
The DNA here is from genome assembly GCA_019009955.1 of Riptortus pedestris. Lineage (NCBI taxonomy): Eukaryota > Metazoa > Arthropoda > Insecta > Hemiptera > Alydidae > Riptortus > Riptortus pedestris. Next base: position 25,975,354 of record CM032233.1, read on the forward strand.
GGCGCCTTACCTAGTATATATAGCGTGTCTTCCACTTATATATTGTTAATTTTAAAGTGTTTATAGAATTCCACGTCGCTTTACAAGCTGCAAGATAAAATTAATGGACCACTTTAATATCTTAATTTATCTGAATAGTAACAGTAATTAAATAGCTATCGTTTCCATTAATAAAAAGTACGTCAAGCAGGTACTGCGTTAACTAAGCAGATTTCCATTGTACACCACGTATTTACATTAGTTTTAAAGCGAAAAAGTTCAATGAGAACAATATTTGGAATTTAAGTTTCAAATAAAGTATTTCATTGTGTAACAGAGTATTGTTTATGTGAAATGAGTGGGAATGGGGATTTACCGAATGCTGAAAACTAAAAAATGGACATATCTCCGTTAATACTGTAAAGTTAGAGAATAAATGTATATAACGAAATTTATAGAACATTACATGTGCAATAAGATATATTCTAAACAATTCTTCAATCCGACTTATAATAACGAAGACATTTCGAATTTTGATCCTAAGGGATATCAAACTAAGCAGATTTCACACACAGGCCATCTCACCTGAAATTGAAATGTATTCTGGAAATGAGATTTTTAATGGCTCAATTACTTAAATTCCAGGCAATTACAAGTGGGTCTTCTGAAATGGTTTACTCCCTTTATTTTGCAGTTAGAAAAAACATGTATAAAGCTATAGTTATAGAAGTAATCTTGATAAACTATTGATGCTCTGCAATTTTTTTAAGTGGCTTATTCGTTTTTTTAGCAGATTTTCCTTTGGGGAAATCAGCTATTGAGGTTGTACTTAAGATGGGATTTTCAAAAAGTATCGTCAAATGTCCATCGATCCTCCTGTCTTTTAACGCTCTAGCGGTCGCAATTTTTGTATGGTCGATACCAAACTCGATATTTAAGCGGTCTATGTAAAAATGAAGATCAAGTTCGTTAACGGCTAAAATCATAGGATCAGTGGAAGGGGGGGGGGGGGTTTACAGAGGGGGATTTCGAAAATTTTCCGTCCAAATATCTCCGTTTTATGCGTCGGATCGAAAATTGATAACGAATCAATCTTATTGCATATGTAATGTTCTATAAATGTACTTTTATTTTCATTATCGTAATTATTAACAGAGATATTTGCTTTTTTGAGTTTTCGGCCCAGTAAATCCCTACTACTCCTGTCATATTAACAATAAGCTTTTACATTATGAAGCACATTATTTAAAGTGCCTAAATGCCAAATATGTTTTTCATTGAACTTTGACGTTTTGAGATGAATTCAAATACGTGAGGCACGTGATAAATCTGCTTAGTTAACGCAGCCCCTGCGTGGCGGCCTTTTCTTGATTTCAGCCTTATTACTCATCTAATTTTTACTAAGAAATAGAGAATATATGGCGAGACTAGGTCACCAGTGAGTTACACAGCGTGTGGGAAATGTTTGCAAAGTATACGCAGCTCCTGCGTGACGGACGTTATCCACAGGTGCTGTTGAGCTTTATAGAGGTCTTCACAGCAAACAGGAGCCAAACTCCTGAAATCGGACCATTGGGAGGAGGGTTAGAAGGGGGGGGGTTATGAAAATTCGAAATATCTCCGTTTCTATACGTCGGATTGAACATTTTATAGTTTTCCGCTTTCGGTAAACCCCCACTCTTTACAACTATAACTATAACTTATATAACTCAAGTTATATTAATACTCAGCTCTTATAGTACGAACTACTTCATTACAAGGTTAAATAAGTAATATTGTTTTCATTGAACCTTTACTTTGTGAGATATATGCAAATACGTTCTGTTGATCCCTCCCCATTCTTTTGTTCTTGGACTACTAAAATTTAAGTGATTGAGATTAAAATTATTCTGATTCATTATAAAGTACAGCACTAGCTATAGTAAATGGTTTTCAATAAAATTAATATGTTATATTCAGATATATTTCATTAATGGTTTTTCTTTCCGGTCTAGAATTCAGGTTGGCTGGCCTTTTTGTTTACAATTCAGCCGCTTCCATTGTAGAGTTATTGACTGTAACTCCCATTACCATTTGCATTTATTCACTTAATATTCGAGGTGGTGTTACTAGTATGTATATTTATCTATTGTAAACCTCCGCATGGGAAATCTGCTTAGTTCACGCAGCCCCTGCGGGACGGAATTTTTTTAATTGCACTGTTGCTGTCTAGGCAATGTTGAGCACCTGGAAACATTTTTCTTCCCTCGGAATGTTTAAATTTTTCATGTATATTACGTTGGTCTAAAAGAAAGTTCAAACCATATAGTTGGATCTGGCAGGGATTGTGTTTAAAGGGCAAACCTGGGAGGTGGCAGATGGTGGAAAGAGGTCGTTCTCATCCAAGTGTTAAGAAACATGTGGTTTCATCGCCTACTTACAAAATTTAATTTGCAACATTTATAATACTGAAAATATCCAGATATTTTTTTATATTCACACTGATTATAGATGTATTAAAGAGCTCGACCTAAAAAGAGGCAGCCTAGGGTATGAATTTGCTTTAACTTAGACCGTTTCGCGTCATTAAATATAAACTGTAAATTTTCATATTAGCAGATTTCCCGTAAGAGAAATTAACTATTTATGTAGTACTCATGACGCGAAACATTTCTTCAAATGTCCATCGATTCTACTCAGGATATGCTAAAAATGACGTCCGTTGAAAATTATATATATAAATTTGTCTGTTAACGCTCTAGCGGTTGCAATTTTTGTTTGATCGTTACCAAACTCAATATTTAAACGTTTTATGTAAAAATAAAGATCAATTCAGATTGAAAAAAAAATATAGAACCAATCTTATTGCTAATTTAATTTCCTATAAATATTATCATGTAAACTTATTCTCTATCTCCTATATTAACCGAGATGTGTGCCTTTTAGCAGATTTCCCTTAAGGGAAATCAGCTATTGAGGTTGTACTCATGACGGAATTTTTGATTTTTTTCTTCAAATGTCCATCGATCCTACCTAGGAGATGACGAAAATGAGGTCCGTTCAAAACTGTATATATATATATATATATATATTTGTCTGTTACCGCTCTAGCGGTCGCAATTTTTGTGTAATCGTTACCAAACTCGATATTTAGTCGTTTTATGTAAAAAGAAAGATCAAGTTCGTTAACGGCTGAAATCGGACTAGGGGGAGGGGGGGTTTAGAGGGGGAGAATTTTGAAAATTCAAAATATCTCCGTTACTATAAGTCAGATCGAAAAAGTGTATAAAATCAATCTTATTGAAAATTAAATACACTATAAATGATGTTATATACATTTATTCTCTATCTTGCATATTAACTGAGATATTTACATTTTTCAGTTTTCAGCCTTCAGTAAACCCCCACTTCTACTAGTGTTGCATAAATAATGCTCTGTTATATAATAAAAGATATTAATTGAAGCTTAAATACCAAATATTGTTTTCATTGAACTTTTACTTTGTGAGATATATGCAAATACGCAAAACGTTCTGTTGACCCCCCCCCCTCCTTCTTTTGTTTTTGGATTACTAAAATTTGAGTGACTGAGATAAAACTGATTCTTATTCATTACAAATTACACCACTAGCTATAGTAAATTGTTTTCAATTAAATTAATATGTTATATTCAAATATATTCCATTAATTGTTTGTCTTTCCGGTCTATCTATGCAGCACTACGAGGTTGGCTTGCCTGTTTGTTTACAATTCAGCCGTGTATTGTACATTTACTGAGCATTCACGGTAGTGTTACCTGTATGTATATTTATCTATTGTAAACCTTCACGTGGGAAATCTGCTTAGTTTACGCAGCCCCTGCGTGACGGACTTTTTTAGTTTTCAGCCATCAGTAATAGCCACTTTCACTCATCTGCATAAACAATACCCTGTTGCATAATGAACAATTTTATTCGAAGCTTAAATAACAAATATTGTTTTTAACTGATACTTACTAGATGAGATCGAGTTCGTTAACGGCTGAAATCAGAGAAGGGGGATGGGTGGTTTTGAGGAGAGAAATGACAACAATTCCAAATATCTCTGTTACTATACGTCAGATCGAAAAATTGTACAAAAACAATCTTATTTCAAATTAAATTTACTATAAATATTGTCCTATACATATTTTCCGAACAATGAGTACTAAGCGAGATTTTTGGATTTTTTAGTTTTACGCTCGCAGTAAACGCCCACTTCTACTTGTGTCATATTAATAATAAGCTGTTATATCATGGACGAATTCATTACAAGGCTATATACCAAATATTGTTTTTATTGAACTTTTATTTTGTGAGATATATGCAAATACGTTCTGTTGACCCCCCCCCTTTTTGTTCTTGGATTACTACAATTTAAGAGATTGAGATAAAACTGATTCTGATTCATTACAAATGACGAAACTAGGTTTAGTAAATTTTTTGCAATAAAATTAATATGTTATATTCATATATATTTCGTTAATCGTTTGTCTTTCCGGTCTATCTATCTATTCAGCGCTACGAGGTTGACTGGGCTGTTTGTTTACCATTCAGCCGCTTTCCGTTGTAGAGATTATTAACTTGTACTCGTATTGTAAATTGAATGAAAGATTTCTCATTACCGTTTGTATTTATTCACTTAACATTCAAGGTAGTGAGTGATACCTGTATGTATATTTATCTATTGTGGGAAATCTGCTTAGTTTACGCAGCCTCTGCGTGACGGACTTTATTCTCTCCTGAACATAATTTTCCTTAATTTTCTCCTCCTTGCCTTAATTCTCTCTGAAACATATCATGATACTGCGGCTGGACTGGAGATACCAAAACATTTTAGTCTGTTTACTTCTACTGGGTAAGGCTTTTAAGGCCCCCTCGAATCCTTCCCTTCTAGCTACAATAAATATTCCAGGGAGTGTGGAGAGAATTTCATATCTAGACTAACTTGTTAAATTTCAATACTTCTTCCTGGAGATATTAATGAATATCCGTTGAAAACGTTTTTTTTTTTAACGACTGCAATACGAAAAATTAGATGCAATACTCAGTGAATTTATTATCCCATAACAACCTGCCATAATGATTTCAGTGTCCTCAGCCGAACAAGGTGACTCACATAGCAGGCTTTTGATGTTCTAGGCGAAGTGACAGGTTATTTGTTCAAATCTATATCTATATCATCTTCGTTAATATTTTAAATGTTGAGCAGGGTCTCATTTTTTATATAGTCTTAATCTTCAATAAGTTTCAAGGTACTTTTTGATTCAATGCATCTTTCTGATGATAAATAAAAATCAGTCTATAAAATGGTGGTTTAATGTGGTTTTTAACTATTTACGCCATCAAAAGGATTCTTCATGAAAAACGTGGCTTTCCAATGGAAATTCCAGAGTTAGGTACGCTGGAGAAGAATCGGGAAGAGGTTAGAAAGTTGAATGCAGCGCCAAAAGAAACTTCATTCTCTACAATTAACAAGACTTACCGAGTTTGTTTTCGAAATTTCCATTGCTCTTGGGAAAAAAAAGGGGTTGAGCATATATTTGTCTGTTACCAGTCTAGTCGCGTAATTCTGAGCAGATTTTCCCGTCAGGGAAATCAACAATTGAGGTCGTTCTCATGTCGCGGTTCTCGGCAAACTTCCTCAAAAGTCCATCGATTCTACCTAGAAGATGAAAAACGACAATGAGCTCCATTCAAAACTGTATATACAAACACACACATACACACACACACACACACACATATATATACACACACACATATATATATATATATATATATATATATATATATATATATATATATAAAACCCTCTAGCGATCGCAATTATTGTTTAATCGTTATCAAACTCGGTATCTAAGCGTTTCATACAAAACTAAAGTTTGTTAACGGCTGAAATCCGACAAGGGGAAGGGAGTTTTAATTTAGAAGTTTTGAAATATCTAAGGGGGGGGTTGGTTTGACGAAAATCCAAATATCTCTGTTACTATACGTCGGATCGAAAAAGTGTCTAGAATCAACCATATTGCAAATTAAATTTACTACAAATAATGCTATATACATTTATACTCTATCTTGAATATTAACCAAGATATTTGCATTTTTCAGTTTTCAGTCACCAGCAAACGTCCACTTCAGCTAATGCTAATAAACAATACTCTGTTATGTAATACGCCACAATATTCCAAGCTTATATACGAAATAAGGTTTTCAAGAGATCTTTATTATACGAGATACATGCAAATATGTTCTGGTGACGGCCACCCCCCCTTCTTATGTTCTTGGACTACTAAAATTTGATTGATTGAGATAAAAATTATTCTAAATACATTATAAATGGCAGTACTAGATATAGTAAATATTTTTCAATAAAATACTATAAATTCTAATTTATTTCAGTAATTTTTCATTCCGGTGAGAGGTTGGCAGACCGGTTTGTGTGCATTTCAGGCGCTTCCCGCCGGCAGGGGAAGGATTTCTGATTACTGTTTGTATTTATTCACTTAATATTCACGGTGGTGTTGTGTTAGCAGTATGTAAATGATTGTTAATCTTCACGAGGGAAATCAGCTTAGTTTACGCAGCTCCTGCGTGACGAATTTATTTTATTATTGAGCCTGAAGAGCGGAATGGGTGAGATTTTGAGAAAGGAGCTGAGGGGGCCTCTAGCCGAGCAGAGTGAGAGCCGGGGGGAAGTGCAGGGGACCGTTACAGCCCCATATCCTCGATTCAGGGGCCTAAGTAGCCCACTGTCACTCGCCCCTCATACCCTCATACTCAACATATTCAACCCGGAAGGGAACACCTTACGCTCTTCTCTTACCCACAACAAGCTCTCTATTAGAGCTCCTGCTCAGGAGTAATCTCCTGCTGAGGTTAGTAATTAAATAACGATTACAAATGTCTCAAGTGTAAATATTTAACACCGATTAGTATCAACTATTTTAGCAGATTTCCCTCAAGGGAAATCAGCTATTCAGATCGTACTCATGACGCGATTTTCGAAAAATATCTTCAAATGTCCATCGATCCTAACCAGGAGATGACGAAAATGAGGTCCGTTCAAAATTATATATATATATATATATATATATATATATATATATATATATATATATATATATTTTTATTTATATTTAACGCTCTATTGGTCACAATGTTTTATGTTTAGCAATCTTGAAATTTAATCGTTTTATGTAAAAAGAAAGATAAAGTTCGTTAATGGCTGAAAATGGACCAGTGGGAGGGGGAGTTTAGATGGGAGGATTTTTGAAAATTCAAAATATCTCCGTTATTGTATGGAATCAATCTTATTGCAAATTAAATGTACTATAAATACTGTTCTATATGTTTATTCTGTATCTTGAATAATAACCGAGATATTTGCATTTGTATTGTGTGTGTGGTCGGCAGAAGTCGGCTATATTCGAGACTTTCCGCCGAGAGCTAGTGCGGCCATTTCTGCCACTATTCGTCCCTCGTGAAAAGGTTTAGAGATTCGTTGCTACTACTGTTATTAGCAGGCAGGTTTCTCTATTGTAAAACTTCACGTGGGAAGTCTGCTTAGTTTACGCAGCCCCTGCGTGACGGACTTTTTGGATATGGATTATGATGGCAGTTGGTGGGAAGCGTCATCACGGAATCACAGTATTTTGCAAATTCAGCACTCAGTATATTAAATGTAGTAAATAATTAAATCGACTTACAACCGCCAGTAACCTAAGAGGACCCGGGATGATGTGTCGGGGGGTTTTAAAGGGGGTGAATTTAGGAAGTTCCAAACATCTCCGTTACTATACGTCGGATCGAAAAATTGTATAGAATCAATCATATTGCAAATTAAATTTACTATGAATATTGTTAAACACATTTATTCTCTATCTTGAATATTAACCGAGATATTTGTATTTTACAGTCTTCAGCAAACCCCCACTTCTACTGATGTTATATAATACACCACATTATTCCAACCTTAAATAGCAAATATTGTTATCAAGAGACCTTTATTATACGACATACATGCAATTCTTGTGACCCCCCCCCCCTCGCCGTCTTAAGCTTTTGGAGTACTTAAATTTGATTGATTGAGATAAAAATTATTCTGAATCATTATAAATGACAGTACTAGATATAGTAAATAGATTTCAATAAAATAATATGTTCGGTGAGAGGTTGGCAGACCGGTTTGCTTACATTTCAGACGCTTTCCGCCTGGAGTGGAAAGATTTCTTATTTATGTTTGCATTTATTCACTTAATATTCAAGTTGGCGTTGTGTTACCAGCATGTAGTTTTATCAATTATTAAACTTCACGAGGGAAATCTGCCCCAGCGTGACGGCCTTTTTTTTCTCTTCTTCTTGGCTGAGATACGATTGTTAGAGGTGATCGACTATTGATCAGAGATTCCGGCAGTTGTTTACATATGTATAGAACAAAAGAAACGTAGCTTATGCCGATCTGGGAACAGTGGTTTCCTTTACCATTTATATTGCTTTGTACAAATTAATTAATTTTTATTTATTTATTATTTATTTGAGATGCCGCTACAATGGCGATTCATCTTTTAACATCTTTAAATATAATTTTACAAAACTAAATAAATATTAAAAGTTTTACACAGCTGAATGTTACAAATGTACAAAATAAATAAAACTATGCCGCTACAATGGCGATTCATCTTTTAACATGTTAGAATATAATTTTACAAAATTAAATAAATATTAAAACTTTGTACACAGCTAAATTTTACAAATGTACAAAAAGAAAAAAGAATGTACAAAAAAAAAGAGAAAGGACAAAACCAAATATAAATTGTTAGTATATTTGCAGCATGAGGGAAAAAACGAAATAAAACAAAAAAAAAAACTGAAAGAAAAACTATAAATAGTTAAACTGGAAGGTGGCAAAACTTATATTCCACGTACAGTCCTTGCTATATATAACTTTCATAATGGTAAATAATAGCTTTTATATTTCATCAAATAATCCATTATTTCTTAAAAACTTAAAAACATCATCTATGTATTGGCTACTGTAGGCTAGTAGTTCGTATAAATTTGTGGACCATGAGTACGTTTTTACTTGTGTGCAGTCAGTCAGTGTGTGTTTTACAGTCAGCGTTCTGTTGCAGTAGCGACATATAGGTTCATCTTGTCTGCTCATTAGATATGAATTAATATTGATAATATTATAATTGATTATATATATATATATATATATATATATATATATGGTGTTGTTAATCTTTTTGGAGTTTTGGTCAATTTTGGTGAACAAATCTTAGTTTATCCCGATATTTCTAGAATCTTTACTTTCTCTTCTTCAGGGCTTATAATATTGCACATTGTTATTAAACTAGAGTGTAAAAGGGGTGTTTTTTCTATTATTACTTACCAAGACTAATGACACTTAAAAACTATTACACATGACTATCGCACTTAGGACTAGAGTTATAGTAACCTCCCTTGTTTTGTTTACATAGCAGGGTCACAGCCTTATGTCCTTAAAAAGAATAACAACACCATATATAAATATAACCAGGTCGAAAACATCAACACAATAATATATATATATATATATATATATATATATATATATATATATATATGTGTGTGTGTGTGTATATATGAATTAATATTAAGATCTGGCTACAAAAATATATGAGCTAATCTTAAAGCATCCACCAAAGCAGCCATTATGTTATGATAACCAACTACCCACCCACCGAAGTTTAATTATTGCTTAATGATAAACTTATTTAGCTCCATTATCATACATTATTGAATTGTACTCATTAAAAACTTAATTTATGGTCTCTTTATGACATTCTAAGTTGCAGTAAGTTTCCATTTATGGCCTTATGCCCCGAAATGGATCTCATTTCATCTTTCCTAGCTTAATCGTCATCTTCCTAACCTCCCTTTGCACACCACTACATTCTTTCTACTTAAAATGCTGTTAAAGTTCTTCAATATATCCATCCTAAATATGTCGTAGAACGCTCCTAATGCTTCAATTACCCCATCGGCTGTGTAAGCGAATGCAAACCGATGTTCTTACCTCGCCTTATAACGTCAATTATCGGACCATTTCCAGCATGAAAGGCCGAGTATGCTTCCCAAGAGGCACTATTCCTTGCTTCAAGTAACTGTAAATAACTGCTCACATCTGCGCCCAGGCCCATTAAAACACTCATATCAGTATATATTACGCTATGTACTCCGTTAATGTCCTAATCTAACTTTGAATATTCCTTCCAGGGAATAATTTTCTTATAGCCCCTTCTCATAATGGGTGAATTTGTTTGCTTCTTAAACTGCATAATCGGCAGGGAAAGTTTGCCTCTGCCATATTTGCCAATTAAGTTTCTTGGCTTATAATTTAATTTTCCAGCAGTACTTTATGATTTTATACTTCATGTATTAACCCTTTAACAGCTAAGGAGGCGGGCGGAGAGTTGCAGCCAGTAGCTGAGGAGGGCCAGCCGGCTATCACCCTCCCAAGCTAAGGGGTCCGCAGCTGCCTCCTTCAATACCTCACTCCCTTTTCCGACTATTTCTTAATGTTTTATTTTCTTTGTATGATTCTGTAATACCTATATCATTATTTCAATAAATTAAAATGCTATTGTAATGAAAGATTACGTGATTTATGAAGGAAATAATGAACATGATTGTAACGATTTTATTATCTTATATATAATTTTTTTATTTGAAGTAATATTTTAATTATTTACCAATATTTTTATTGATAAAAAAATTGTGGGTTAGGATTCCCTCCTTAGAAAACCTAAAGATTCCACAGTTACGGGATCGGAACAAATATTTCCCCAATAGAGACACCCCTGCAGCCTAGCGGCCGCTAGAAATATTTATTAACTCTCCGAGGATCCGCTAGGATGTACCACAGTCGGGAAGAGTTATATCGTCTGGAACTGGGAGCGGTAAAACAGTGACGAGATATCTCGTAACGAGATATCTCGTCTGGAGCTGGTGGGGTTCGTCTCCCTCCGACGAGATATCTCGTCTGGAGCTGGTGGGGTTCGTCTCCCTCCGACGAGATATCTCGTCTGGAGCTGGTGGGGTTCGTCTCCCTCCGACGAGATATCTCGTCTGGAGCTGGTGGGTTCGTTTCCCTCCGTCGAGTTATCTCGTCTGGAGCTGGTGGGGTTCGTCTCCCTCCGACGAGATATCTCGTCTGGAGCTGGTGGGGTTCGTCTCCCTCCGACGAGATATCTCGTCTGGAGCTGGTGGGGTTCGTCTCCCTCCGACGAGATATCTCGTCTGGAGCTGGTGGGGTTCGTCTCCCTCCGACGAGATATCTCGTCTGGAGCTGGTGGGGTTATTATCCAAGGACATTATTTCCGGTCAGGATATTCGCTTCTTAATAACAAAACTGTTTGTTTGTCTTATAATACGTCCAAAAAAATAGATTTTTTAAAAAAAATATTTAAAGTTCATAGTTATCGCACTTGTGATGAGGCCCACCCCCCCCCCCACCACCACACACACACACACACACACATGACTGCAATTGTTCATTATTTTGCCGAGATACACAATAGACTAAAAAGTCCGTCAAGTAGGCGTTGCGTTAACTAATTGTTAGCAGATTTCCAACGTGCGTAACATATTTGAATTTATCTCAAAACGTAAAAGTTCAATGAGAACATTATTTGGTATTTGGGCTTCAAATAAAGTGCTTCATAATATAACAGTTTATTGTTAAAATGATATGAGTAGGACTGGGGGCCGAAAACTAAATAATGCAAATAACTATACTACTACTAAAGGTAGAAAATAAATGTTTGTAGCTATATTTATAGGACATTTCATTTGCAATAAAATTGGTTCTATACAATTTTTCGATCAGACTTATAATAATGTAGATATTTCGAAATTCTCCCCCACTAAACCCCCCCCCCCTCCCTCTAGTTCGATTTCAGCCATTGACGAACTTGGACCTTTAGTTTTATATTATATAATATTATATTAACTTATATATCGAATTTGGTTAGGATAAAATAAGAATTACGACCACTAGAGCGGTAACAGACAAGTATATAAACAAATATACCAGAACGGAGATCATTTTCGTCATCTCCTAGGTAGGATCGATGAACATTTGAGGAAATTTTTTGAAACTCGCCATGAGTACCACCTCAATCTGCTAAAAATCAATACGTTCTTTTCTTTCAATTTAACAATATCCGGAAATAAATTTTAAGAGGTGAGACGAACCGATCTGGAACTGGCCTCTGCTAACTGGGGTTATCCCGACAGAATGATGTACTCCCAGTTAGCCATTGAAACTGAAGTGATAGCAACGTGCTTAACCACTCTCGCCTGTCTTAACACATTAAGGTGAGCTTACCAACTGGAACGAATAGGGCGTTGTACCTCATTAACCACTGATAACCCTTTCGAAAATGTGCAGATAGATGTAAGGCCATTGGTTGTTATATTGAAAATCTTATTCATGCCTTGATGTTTCTTAAGAGAAGACTACGGACTTGTGACTACCTCTCTGCCTAGGTCATAAAATTCTGAATCCATGTGAAGTGTCTTGACAGAAAAAAAACCTCAAACCTCTGGCTTAACTTCCTACGTTATGTTGATTTTTTATTCACTCCATCACCCCCCCCCCTGTGATAGCAACATAATTCTAATTCGGAATAAGTTTTAGTGAATTTTTAGTTAGTAAAATACGCTATTACTATAGGACAATAGATAAAACTTAAGCGCGAGGCTCATTCAAGTTTTTCATTTAAAAAATGTCAGATATAAAAACACAATACACTTATATTTTGTGGTCGCCAAATAATACTATAAATTTAAAAATTTTAAAGATGCAACTATCAATATAAGCATCGTTCGAATATGTTTCATTTAAATTTATTAATCAGCAAGACCGGTTAGTGGAGATGAAGGGAGTTGAGCGAGGAGACAATTTTTCCTATCAAACAGAAAAATATATTCTACTTTTAGTACATTGTTTATCTTAAAAATTATTTCGTATGATTTATGTAAAAATTATGTTTTTTTCTAAGCTCTTTTACAAACTTCATTGAGAAAGTCCTATTTTGTAGGCAGTCTGCATATATTTTATTAGTCCTTCAAGAATTCTTGTACGGATGTTTTTCTATTCAAGTTTAAAATGTAGGAGTAGCATAGCTCTAGTAATATACATTTTCTAAAAATAAAATATTAAAATTATAAATGAATTATTATATACAATACTGACGCCCCCTTTATGCTGGTATTGGGTTAGAATGTCTACAGGCTAAGACCACCCCTCCCTTTCCAGCCAGGTTAAGAACAAGGACGTATTAGATGAAGACAAATAGACGTATTACATGAAGACATTTCAAGACAAACAATACACCTCATCTTAGATGCATGGCGATCCGACTGGACTAACACACGTGCTACACAACAAACTACGAACTATTGAGAACACTTTTTGATTTGTTGAAGAGAGAAGAAGTAGTGACAAAGACTGGCCCACTTGCACAACTTGTGACATTCCCTTGACGATAAGACATATACTGACAGAATGCCGAATACTTTGACGGAAGGCAGCCCATGAATTAACAACATATTCTCAAGCCTACGCCAAATTCAAATATACGATCAAAATCTAACATACAAATTAAGTCTGTGGTGTGCAACCAGATTTCCAATTATATGCATTAATTGTTTTATATGCATTTGTACACATGTGTTTCAATACATATGCTTATGTAGATAAGCTACTCTGAAGTAGGAAATTACGATAAACGATTAGCAAAAGTACCATTTTCAGCCGATCATTCCCTATTAATCATTCACCAACTATGCTCATCACCAATTTTCTTTAATTACTTGAATTTAGTACTATGTTCATTTATAAAATGTTTACTTTTGTTATTTTCCATTGTTGCTTGTTGTTATTTCTTATTTATTTTACTTTTGTTTTATTTCAATTTGCACAATTATCGACTTTTGAAAGGGCAAATCACATTTGATTTGATGTCCATAAAAATAAATAAATCATAATCGTGAACAATGATTTTATTCAGTGAGCTCCACGGTAAATAAAATGTTCTTTTCCACAGCGGCTATCTACGAAATGACGGTAAATAAAATCCAACCGACCTCACGGGAAATGAGCTTCAAACAAGTGCCTAAACTTACTTGGCCGACGTCAGACACCAATTAAACTTTATGCATAAGATTTTGATTTGATTAAAGTGTCATATTTGTTTCACAGAAAATTATTATATTTATAGAGAGATAAACAAGTTTCTAGCTTTTATACAATAAGTCAAAGTTGACCAAAACTACCTGACTTTTTTCGTTTAATTAGTATCTTGATATAAACACAAGCCTGTTGTTGTGTCGATTATATTCAGATAAATATTACAATACCGCTCTTAAATGGTATAGGGCATTCCCTGAGCATGCCGGTGATTAAATTTATTTTATTTTTTTACGCTTTACTAGAAATTTAAAATGTATATTATCCTTAAAAAATCCATCTCTGTCATTAAACATTCCCATATCTTATAACAATTTAAAAAATAAAATTAGCGGTTTTATACAACTGATAAGATCATATCACATACAAACAATGATCTAAATAAAAGCGTTAATGTTAACTTTTGTAAGACAGAGCGAGAGATAGCACTATCTATTCTGAGGGGGAAGGCACGATATTTATGCAATACTAAGTAAAGTTAATGAGTGTGGCTGCGATAACTCTTATGAACAAATATAATTTGTGTGCAATGTTTGTTAGGGCTAAATAATGTACCGTAATACTTCTTATCACCATTATTCCCCGCTGATAATGTCTGAGGGAGCCTCTAATAAAACGATTCTTAAAAACAAAATTATTTGCTTAACCAACTAACTGCTACGTGAAAGAATGACTGTTTAATCATCATGATAAGTGGAATAGAGAATCCGCCGATGACAGGATGGCGATAAAATAGGATTATAATACCGCTCTAATCCATATGAAGGCAACGATCTCCCCCCTCGCTCTATCTCACTCTCACGTACTCGGTCCAGTTAGTAGCAGATTTCCCTTAGGAGATATCTGCTATTGAGGTCGTACTCATGAAACGATTTTTGAAAATGTCGTCAAATGACCATCGATCACAACCAGGAGACGACGAAAATGAGGTCCGATCAAAGCTATATATTTATTTATGTAAATGTCTAGCGGTCCCAATTTTTGTAATCTCGATATTTAACCCTTTTATGTAAAACTAAAAATCAGGTTCGTTAATGGTTGAAATCCCACCATTGAAAGGGGGAGTTTAGAAGTGGAAATTTCGAAAATTCTTAATATATCCGTTAAATTCTTAATATATTATGCTTCGAATCGAAAATTGTAAAGAACCAATCTTATTTCAAAAGTAATATTCTATAAATACTGTTATTTATGGTTTTTCACTAACTTGATTATCATCCGTGATATTTGCATTTTTTAGTTTTCGGCCTTCAGTATACCCCCCTCTCCTACTAATGTCATATTATCAATAAGCTGATATATTATGAAGAACTTTATTTGAAGCCAGATACGAAATATTGATCTCATTGAACTTTTACGTTTTGAGGTAAATGCGAATACGTGACTCCCGTGGGAATTCCGCTTAGTTAAGTTAGCCCTTGCGCGACGGACTTTTAATTATTAACAGAACTTCGTTAAAGGGAAATCAGCTATTGAGTTTGTACTCGTGGCGCAATTTAGAAATATTTCTTTAAAAGCCCATCGATCGATTCGAGGAGACAACGTGAGAGGCTTCCGCGGTTAGAATTACGATTTTGATCGTTACCAAAGTCTATATTTAAACTTTTTATTTTAAAATAAAGGCCAAGTTTGTTAATAGCTGAAATTGCACCACTGGGGGGAGAGAAAGGTACTTTGAAAATTTGAACTATCTGCATTAGTATACGTTGAATCGAAAAATTGTATAAAAAGGATCTTATTGCAAATTTAATTTCCTATAAATGTTGTTATATGCATTCTCACTATCTTATATGTATTTTCAGTCTTAAGTAAACCCCCACTCTTACTCATGCCAAATTAACAATCAGCTATATCATGTAATACTTTATTCGGAGGTTAAATGCCAAATATTGTTTTCATTTAACTTTAACTTAGTTGACCTATGGGTACTCGTTATTTAACCGTTTTATTCTTCAATAATGATAATATTCGGATTGATGTTTTTGTTTGTTGTTTGTTGTTTACATTTCTGGGAAACCAACCACAACATTAAATTCGATGAAGTTAAGGTACTGGCAAAGGTGGACCGTTACCAAGAAAGACTGGTTCGAGAAGCTATAGAAATAGCGAAATGCCCTAACAACCTCAATAGCGAGGATGGATACAGACTCAGCAACCTCTCGACGCCGGTAATTCCCCAGAGACCTGGAATAAGAAACGAAAACGACGGTATAGGCGATGAACGACCACCGGACCAAGTATCCGTAGACACCTGGAAGGGAAGACTCCGCCCAAGGAAACCGGATAAGACTCAAATATATACCAGAGATGAACCAACAACTCTTGAGTCTCAGAGATAGCCCTGAGGAAGCTAGAAGCATGTCTAGCGAAACGTTGGCAACCAATATGAATACACGGTCAAGACCCGAAGACCTTAATAGTATTAGTTTTAGTAATGTTATATCAGCCATTAGTCGTTTATTTCAAGTGAGAGGAACAAAACCAAACACGTTCTATTTTCTTCCTTTAAGGTATACGCATAAATAGTGTTCTATTTTCGGTAAATACTCAGGATTGTGTCCACCTAAATATAAAATTCGATCCACAGAGCTGACAAAACAAGAAATACAGATTGTCATTTTACTTCATTCAGTCATTTAATACACTCAAAAGCTTAGGTGATGATACAAGTACAGGTAAAGCGGTTCCTTCCAAAGTTAGCTATTGAGGTCGTACTCATGACGCGATTTTCGAAAATTTTCTTCAAATTTCCAGCGATCCATGACGAAAATGAGCTACGTTCAAAATTATATATATATATATATATATATATATATATATATATATATATATATATACTAGCTCGGATACCCGGCTCCGCCCGGGAATTCATTTGAGGCTGAATGGTGATGGTATTTTTTAGCAGGCTTTACATTGCACAATATTTTGACATTTACCCGTCCCAGTGTTTAGGATTGATACCCGTCGTTGCCGTGGATATGCTAATAATAGAATTATTTGTTCGATAAGGCTTCACTGTCTTCAATATTTTTATATTTCCCTTCTCTTATACATGTAAATATGGTGAATTTTTATTTCAGGCCTCCCTTATAACTCCCCTCCCGTTCGAACCTAAAAATGGTAATATAACTTATAATCATGGAAGAATTAATGCTAATTGACATACCGAGTTTTGTTAAGTTCGGTTCAGCCGTTAGTGCCCAATAAAATTGTTGGCTCCCGCTAAAGTTTTAACGTATAACTCATTTATAATTAGGTATACGACAAAAGTGTATATAACAAAAGTTACTCCAAATAACAAAATAAACAACTTTTGTTATGTTTATATTTGCGGAAAAACCAATAGGAAACGAAATATCGCTATTTTTTATTTCAGGCTTTCCTTATAACCCCCACTCCTGCCCGTCCATAGAAATTTTGGTATGGCTTATTATAATGAAAGCTTCACTTCTAATACACATACCGAGTTTTATTTAGTTCGGTTGAGTCTTTTTTGGCAAATAATATTGTTGACTCCCGCTATAATTTTTAGCGTATAACGCATTTAAACTTTGGTATACGACAAAAGTATATATAACAAAAGTTACTCTAAATAACAAAATAAACAACTTTTGTGATGTGCATATTTGCCGAGAAACCAATAGAAAACGTAATATCGCTATTTTTAATTTCAGGCTTCCCTTATAACCCCCACTCCTGTTCGTCTCAGAGAAAATTAATATAGCCTAAAGTCTAACTTGGGCTTGTAGTAATATACATACCAAGTTTCATAAAATTCGGTTCAGCCGTTTATGCGTGAAAAGGTAACAAACAAACAAACAAACAAACACGAAAGAAACTAAATGCAGTTATGGTGTCTATGACATGTGAAACGAAAAGTTATCGTGAAATTTTGTGAAAAAATCAATGTACAGACAGAGGTTACAATTTTATATATATATATATAGATATATTTGTCTGTTAACGCTCTAGTGGTCGAAATTTTTGCTTTATCGTTACCAAACTCCATATTTAAACGTTTTATGTACAAAATAATGATCAAGTTTGTAAAACGGCTGAAATCGGACAAGGGGGAGAGGGGGTTTAGAGGGGAGGATTTTCGAAAATTCGAAATATCTCCGTTACTGTATGTCAGATCGAAAATTTGTATAAAGTCAATCTTATTGAAAATTTAGAGATCTATAAATGTTGTTAGGTACATGCATTCATTATCTTTAATATTAGCCGAGGTAATTGCGTTTTTTAGTTTTCGGCCTTTAGTAAACCCCCGACTCCTACTCATGTCATATCAACAATAAGCTGTTATATTATGAAGCACTTTATTTGAAGCCTAAATATCAAATATGGTTCTCATTGAACTTTTACCTCACGAGATAAAAGAAAAATAAAATGAAATGCTGTCACGTATTTGTGACGCAAGTGGTAAATCTGCTTAGTTAATGCAGCCCCTGCGTGATGGACTTTGTTATAATTACGACAATACAATAATAAAGTGTAAATAGCTCGTCTGAAATATTTTTTAAAGGTACGCATGCCCCTAAATAAATAAAGAGAAGTGGCCTAAATGTTTCTGTACATTCGTACAAATGAGGGCCCTAAAAGGATTTCAGTGCATCCAAAATCGTTAATGGTCACGGACCAATATATTCTTAAAACATTAAAACAAAAAACGGAAGCACATCCTCCCGCACTATGTCTCAGTATTAACTTTAATGTCTCAACATTTAAACACACTGGGGGCACAACACTTCGTAGAATAGAAAGCACGAAAATAATTTTGGATATACAATTCATTCACACACACACACACACACACACTGTTCCATCTTCAATGAAACAAACGAAAGAAACCATACGTTCTCTACCTTTCAAGAGGCCCCCGCAGGTTCTGCCATCTATGTGTCAGTTCTGGGAACTACCCAGCTCCAGCTGTTAGCAGACAACAAAATGTAGTAGAAGAAAAAAAAAGACACCTTAAGTCAGTCTACTTCTTCTTGGGAGAGCACACGTTCATAAAAGAAGTATTTTTTTTATTGTCAATATGCCTCAAAACGATGGCTAATTAACTAGCTTTCAAGCCAAGGCGGGTGGCAGGGGAGAGGATATGGATGGAGAGAGAAATGGAAGAAATAAGGAGAACAAGGGGAATGAACAACCAGCAGAAATTCAACATATATCTTCAGCATCATCACCATTCAATATTGTAACCTCTAATCTATATATTTATTGTATATTATATATTATCATGCAACATTTTTCAATAGACTCATTTGTTCTATCACATATAACCACATTTATACAGTCCACCCTCATTAATACCAGCATTTGCATAAACCCAAATAGTGAGAGGGTAATATTCATTTCCAAATGAATTACCCCATCGCATTACACACACACACACAAATATATATATATATATATATATATATATATATATATATATATATTTAGTATTATCATAATACAATAGGTTATTACGAATAGTTCTTTTCTTATTTTTGCTATACTTGCAGATGTGATATTTATAATAGCTTACAACACTTGTTTACATTGCTCAAGCATCCATTATGTTTATTACATAGTCTTTCTTAATTGCTTATATTTGTCTAGTCAATTGAATTAATTTCACATCCTATTATTACATTTTTGTTTGGAATAACTTAATCATAATATCAACAGGTTAATTAAAATCTAAAGATAGCTTTATATTGAAATATTTAAGTAGTAAATAAAATTAGTACAATTTCTGTTGAGTGTTAAATGGATATTTGGTGTTTGCCAATGTTGTACAAGTGAAGGTAGAATATGAGTTAAATTAGGTGATGTCTGTAATACTGTAGTTTCAGTGATCCCCAGAGCTGCAATAACAAAATTGTGGCCAAATGCGATATCTGTTGATAAAAGTATTTAATATATCAGTTGTTGGTTAGCCGTTGGTTATTGAATGATAGTAGAGGATGGTTGGGTATCGGCTATAAATTCTCAATCCTTCAGATAGAGGAGTTTATTTCTTATGCTGCGGGCAGCCTTGGTTCCCTTCTTCTAATTGTAGTAGAAGAGGAGCAGGGAACAAAATTGCTGCACTCAATGAAAGTTGCGTCTTGAATCAAGTTGCGGTAGTTATTAGCGGATTTCCCTTGGGGTCGTACTCATGACGAAAAAATGTCCATCGGTCCTATATAAAAATTTTATTTGCTATAATTCATTACAATTCATCAAATACTCCATTAACAAATACATTACAACCATAAAAAAATAATACATAAAACAGCGGCTGGTGACCACACAGGTCAAAATTTGTGAGCCTACCCGCTGCTAGGGTGACTCGCCTAAGATCGCCTAACACATCTAGGACAGGCCATAACCTAGACTTAAACAAGAAATATAAAAATAATAATAAAAATATAAAATAAAGATAATATTACTTCAAAATACCCAAGAAAAAAAAATAATAGAAATAACAAAACATAAACACACAACTCCGTAACAGAAAATAAGTAAATATAAGAGCTTTGCCAGTCCGTACAAAGAACAAGAACAAACGTAATGTCAAAATAAAAACCCTAACTTAACGGATTATAAGGCAACAAACCAGGTCCTCACAGCGGTGGTCTAGTTTTACCCCGGGCTACGTCCTTGGGAGCAAAACGAGAGGTCCGTTCAAACCCCTAACCGAACTGAACAAAACTCGGAATGTATATTGGCACTAACTCCTCCATGATAATAAGCTGTACCAACATTTCTAGGGACGAGCAGGAGTAGGGGTTGTGAGGGAGGTCTGAAATTAAAAATGACGATATCTCGTTTCCTATTGGTTTTTCCGCAAATATGCACACAACAAAAGTTGTTTATTTTGTTATTTAGAGTAACTTTTGTTACATACACTTTTATCGTAGAACAAAGTATAAACAAGATATACACTAAAAACTAAACCGGGACCAACAATTTTATTGGGCACTAACGATTGAACCGAACTTATCAAAACTCCGTATCTGAATTAGTAATAACTCCCCCATTTTATACCTTAGCTAGTATATATATATATATATATATATATATATATATATATATATATATATATACATATATAAGTAAAGAAAATCCCCATTTATCACAGGTTAACAATTAGCCAATATATTATGAACCGTCATATTGATGTAACGGTGGAGTAGGAATGGCAGACCACAACAGCAGTCCGAATAACCGACTTCCGTTAATGCCACCGTTTCAAATCTCTGCCCCGGTGAACCTTGTGCGAAGGAAACATTTTATTTCCATGATCGTATATTTTTGTCTTAAATCGAGTGATTAATTTTAATACTGCTATACACAATTCCGTTAGGACTGGTAAATAATATCCACAAAATCTATTAATATATACTTCATTTTGTTTATTCACAAAGAGCATTGCCAGGTAATCACAAATTGTATTCTAATGAAATAATATTCAACTAATCCGCTATAAACTTCAGTGAGACCATCTAATTCCTAAACGTTTAACAAAATTCACTTAAAAGAAATCAGGGAGCTATAAACGTTGTACTCATGGTGATATTTTCGAAAAATGTCTTGAAATATCTACTGATCCTACCTAGGAAATGACAAAACTGAGGTCCATTCTATACATTTTTTTCGATCCGCCGTATAGTAACGGAGATATTTTGAATTTTCAAAATTCTCCCCCTCTAAACCCCCCTTCCCCTGGACCGATTTCAGCCGTTAACGAACTTGATCTTTCTTTTTTGCATAAAACTACTAGCTATCGAGTTTGGTAACGATTAAACAATAATTGCGACGGCTAGAGCGGTAACAGAAAAATATTTATATATACACACACACAGTTTTGAAAGGACCTCATTTTTGTCATCTCCTGGGTAGGATCGACGGGCATTTGAAGAAAAATTTCGAAAATCGTGTCATGAGTACAACCTCAATAGCTGATTTCCCTTAAGGGAAATTTGCTAACAGGGGTGGATTTAGATGAAAAGAGGCTATATATAAACGAACATACCCAATGAGCCGAATCTTGTAAAATATATACATGACACACAAAACAGACTACCACTTACGTTCGTAATAAGAAACAAAAACCAGTTTCAAACTTAAAATGTATATCGTATACAATATGGAAGGATGTCTTTATTTTCATGTAAACATTCTCTTTTCTTGAATGGTTCAAAGCGGATGCATTTCATTGTAGCAAAGGTAATTAAAGTGAAATTGTTTATATGCTCATTTGCCTAATTAACCTCATTTGATTTAGTGTAAGTAATTTCCCCTAACATCAAAATATGAGAGCATGACATTGAGCATTCAAATTGCTTCTTTAATTTTACAGTTTTATTTGACCATTACCCTACATGATTTTTCGTCTTATGCTCCTTTCAAGTAGTATTACGAGTGGAAAGTTCCCATTCCATGCTCACGTATTGTTTTTGTCTTTGACTTTTATGAGGTTTTTAGAGAGAGAGAGAGAGAGAGACGGAGGTCAAAATAAGTAGAACCAATCAAGTAATAAAATACCATGAATTACTATCCTTGTTTATAGGCCTACTAGAATACTCTCTCTTTTGTTTTAAATTGCTCTCTTCATTTATTTTTCATTTATTCATATAATAATCGCATTTCGCAACAGGGGCGATTTAGCGACGAATCAGTTATTTAATATACAGCATAATAATTAATATATAACATATTTAACATATAACCTATTTAACATATAACCTATAACATATTTAACATATAACCTATAACATATTTAACATATAACATAATCAACATATAACCTATAACATATTTAACATATAACCTGCAACATATTTAACACATAACATATATAATATATAACATATTCAACACATATAACATATTAAACCTATAACATATAATTATTATATTTACGTAAGTATGCTCATTTCTGCAAATATTTTCAGTATTGTCCTACATTATAATTTTTTGAAAATGTTGTTTTGTTTCAAGTATTGTAATACGCGGTCTATGTACGGGCTACAGTCATGTAGTAATTCAGTCAAAGTGTATGGTAGGTCTATGTGAGTCCTTAGATAGCAGTCAGTTAGTATATGTTTTATAGTAAGTCTACAGTTACAGTGTTGGCAGTAGGGTTCGTCTTCTCCAGTAAGTAGGGACTTGTCAAGTTCGTCTACTTGTGTGCTTTGTTTAATGTTTGTATGTCCGGGTAACCAGTACATAGTTATTTTTTTGTTTAATGTCTGGATTTTGTGT
Organism: Riptortus pedestris; assembly: GCA_019009955.1. Classification (NCBI taxonomy): domain Eukaryota; kingdom Metazoa; phylum Arthropoda; class Insecta; order Hemiptera; family Alydidae; genus Riptortus; species Riptortus pedestris. Next base: position 25,998,814 of record CM032233.1, read on the forward strand.
AATATGTACGAGATGAGTGGATGTGAACTATATATGTTTTTTAGTGAATGTAATGAGCTAAGAGAGTCAGTGCAAATTATGATGTCCGTGTCTGTAGTGTCAGGTATATTGTCTATCGCAAGTTTGAGGGCTTCAAGCTCAGCTGTATATATACTAGTCTCATCTGGCAGCTTTATTTGAAAGTTAGCTGATCCAACAATTGCAGCTGCCCCTACTCCTTGGCCTGTTTTGGATCCGTCTGTGTAAATAAATAGGTCATGTTTCTTGTCTGTTAGTAGAGAAGCAAAATGTTTTTGGTAATGATGTTCAGAAGTCGGGTTAGTTTTAGGGTACTGTGTTAGAGTCAAGTCAAAACTCAGTTTGTCAGTTTTCCAAGGATAGTATGTTTCAGTATATTTAGTGTAAATATTTGTTCTTTGGATAGAGGTATTGTGTGTGTATTTAAGGAATCGGATTGGTAGAGGTTGTTGTCTCGATGGGTTTGCTGTATACTTCTGTATTGTATGTTCATCAGCATTGCTGGGGACACAGTGAGAGTTTAAGAATTTTGCTTTGAGAAGATAATTTATGGACAATAGCATTCGTCTGTAATCCAATGGTAATTCATTTGCTTCAACACAAAGGCTGGTTATAGGGCTTGTTCGAAATGCACCCGTTGCTAGCCTGAGACCTGTGTTTTGTATGGACTCTAACATTTTTAAAGTGCTTTTCCTGGCAGATGAGTAAGCTATGCAACCATAATCCAGAATTGACCTTGTGTATGACCTGTAAAATGTGAGCATTACACTTCTGTCAGCTCCCCAATTTGTATTACTTAAAATCCTTAAGAGATTCAGAGATTTTCTGCACCTATGAAGGATTTCTTTCATGTGAGTGGTCATGTTAACTTGGAGTCGAAGATTAAACCTAATATTCTTATGTTATTAGATAACGGGATTGGAATATTGCTAAGAGTTAGGTTTACTGAAGGAAGTATTCTTTTCTTAGAGAAAATAATTGCTTTTGTTTTATGAGCTGAGAATTTGAGGCCATTCCTACGACTCCATTCTTCTAAACTGTAAATGGTATCCTGAAGAAGTTGTACTGCGTGTTCAATTTCGCGTTTACAAATGTAAATAAATAGGTCATCTACATATAAATAATAGTATACACTGTTAGGCATAACATAGCGGACGCTCCTCTTCAGGAAAAATGTTCTCTGAACTGTGACAGAGAAATATTTAACCGACAAGTATGCAGGGAGCTAACAGCTTATTCTAAAATATATATCTACTTATTTTAATTATCGTAGTTATACTTTAAATTATTAATTCACTTAGGTTAACTATTTTCAGAATCTATATTGCCATAATCTATAATGCCATACTTTTTATGATGGATTCTTGTAGAAAATCAAATTCTAAAACGAGTTTATATCGGTGAATTTTTCAATTTGACGCATCCTTCAACCGTATAATGCACTGATCTTTATTTCAGAATCTGCGTATTTTATTGAAAAATGCTGCGACATAAAAGTTATAGCCAAGATAGCCAAATTATTTTTGAAACAAGTTAACGGGAAGAGGATTGAATTCTGAAAAAAAGAGAAAAAAAAAGTATTCTTTTTTAAAAATATTTATTTGTTTATTTGCAACAACATATTTAAATATTACAAGTGAATGATACTAAGAATGGCTTGATTATTGACTTGAGGTGGTAAATTGTCCATTGACAATACCCACAATGGAGGAAACATTGGGTTGTATTATATGGAGTTATACTGTGCACTACACGAGAAGATCTCTTGGCCACTTACGCTTCAGACGTCGCCTTGGGTTTTCTGGAATATGGGTAGATGAAAGTGATTCGACTAAAGGATTAGGATGTGCGGGAAGGAGAGAGTGGAATTTACGATATCGGGATTGGGCGAGAGTATGGACAAAAGGAAAAAAGGTTTTAAAACGAAATAACGCAAAAGCACTCTTGAATGAATTAAAAAAAAATGTTTATATGTTTAAACATCAACATAACAAAAAATTCCTTAGAATTAATTTATTTTCAACTAACTACGTAGTAATTATTTGTAAAAGGAATACATTTCTCCACCTGCATAGCTCTATGTATAAAAACGGTGTGGTACCTTCCAGTGAAGAATCGTCAAGAATATTTTAGCGTTATTTCGTTTTAATTGTTTTTTTTCTTTTTTAATTTCAGAATTCATTCCTCTTCCCATAGACTTGTTTCAAAGATAATTTTCTTGGCTACAACTTTTATGTCGCAGCATTTTTCAATAAAACCTGCAGGACCTGAAATAAAGATATGTGCATTTTACGGCTAAAGGATACGTCAAATCGAAAAATGCACTGATATAAACTCGTTTTAGAATTTGATTTTCTACAAGAATTCATCATAAAAAATTTGGCATTCCATTGGAAATTCAAAAGCTAGGGTCGTCGGAGAAGTACTGGGAAGGTTACAAGGTTAAATATGTACTGAAAAGATTCTTCAGGGGTCAGAATTCTGCCACACCAAGTCTCAGCCATTTATTAACACAATTGGCGATTTTAAGGGGCGTGGCACGGGAAGTCGGGACACCCTGTATTAATATATGCGAGTGTGTGAATCTCATCTTAAAATCTAATTTAAGATTAGATTTACGTAATTTTCGTTTTGTTTGGGCTTTACCGAACTCGATATATAAGTGCTCCAAGTAAAACTAAAGATCAAGCTCGTTAAAGTTTGAATCAGACCAGGAAGAGGGAGGGGGGGGGTGTTAGTGTGGGAGACAAAATATCTCCCTGGAAATTCATAAAACCCAAAAATATATAAATTTTGTACAGACGCCAAGGAAAATTGGAAAACCCTCGAAGCCAGCGAGAGAGAAAAGCTACAATGAACGATTTAAAGTCTGAAAAATCCAAAAATATATAAATTTTGCACTGTTGCCAAGAAAAAGTGGAAAGCCCTCCAGACCAGGGAGAGAAAAAAGGTCTAATGAAAGATGTAATTCTCAGGAAAAACATAAAATCCAAGAATTTAATAAATTTTGTATAGTCGCCAAGGAAAATTGGAAAACCCTCGAAGCCAGCGAGAGAGAAAAGCTACAATGAACGATTTAAAGTCTGAAAAATCCAAAAATATATAAATTTTACACTGTTGCCAAGAAAAAGTGGAAAGCCCTCCAGACCAGGGAGAGAAAAAAGGTCTAAAGAAAGATGAAATTCTCAGGAAAAACATAAAATCCAAGAATTTAATAAATTTTGTACAGTCGCCAAGGAAAATTGGAAAACCCTCGAAGCCAGCGAGAGAGCAAATCTACAAAGAACGATTTAAAGTCTGAAAAATCCAAAAATATATAAATTTTGCACTGTTGCCAAGTAAAAGTGGAAAACCCTCGAAGCCAGCGAGAGAGAAAAGCTACAATGAACGCTTTAAAGTCAGAAAAAAACGAAAAATCCAAAAATATATAAATTTTGCACTGTTGCCAAGAAAACTTGGTAAACCCTCGAGGCCAGCGAGAGAGAAAATGTCTAAAAAAATATGTAATACTCAGGAAAAACTAGAAATCCAAAAATATATTAATTTTGCACTGTTGCCAAGAAAAAGTGGAAATCCCTCCAGGCCAGCGAGAGAGAAAATCTACAAAGAACGATTTAATAGTCAGAACAAAACGAAAAATCCACAAATATATACATTTTGCACTGTTGCCAAGAAAAAGTGGAAATCCCTCCAGGCCAGGGAGAGAGAAAATGTCTAAAGAAAGATGTAATACTCAGGAAAAACTTAAAATCCAAAAATATGTATATTTTGTACAGTCGCCAAGAAACATTGGAAAGCCCTCCATGCCAGCGAGAGACAAAAGCTACAAAGAACTATTTAATAGTCAGAAAAAAAAACTTAAAATCCACAAATATATAAATTTTGCACTGTTGCCAAGAAAAAGTGGAAATCCGTCCCGGCCAGGGAGAGAAAAGGTCTAAAGAAAGATGTAATACTCAGGAAAAAATTATGATTCAAAAATATATAAATTTTGTACAGCCGCCAAGGAAAATTGGAAAGGCCTCCATGCCAGCGAGATAGAAAAGCTACAAAGAACGATTTAATAGTCAAAAAAAAAACGAAAAATCCACAAATATATACATTTTGCACTGTTGCCAAGAAGACTTGGAAATCCCTCCAGGCCAGAGAGTGAAAAGGTCTAAAGAAAGATGTAATTCTCATAAAAAAACGTGAATCCAAAAATAATAAATTTTGTACAATCGCCAAGGAAAATTGGAAAGCCCTCCAGGCCAGAGAGACAGAAAATTTATATAGATATAAAGCTCAGGAAATTCATGAAATCCAAAAATATATGAATTTTGTACCGTCGCCAAGAAAGCTTAGAAATCCCTCCGGGCCAGAGAGAGAAAACTTATAAAGAAAGATATAAAACTCAGGAAATTCATAAAATCCAAAAATATATAAATTTTGTACTGTTGCCAAGAAAAATTGGAAAGCCCTTCAGGCAAGAGAGAGAGAGAGAGAGAGAGACATTATAAAGAAAGATGTAAAATTTAGGACGTACATGACATCCAAAAATATATAAATTTTGGACCTCCGCCAGCAATTTCTCGCAGCCTTTCCAGTTTCGGAGGCTTTCACAAGATTTATAAGTGCCTTTCAGAAATATATATGAATTGAAAATTCGAAAGATAAAACTTGAAAGTATATAAAATTTGGGATACCGCCTAGAAAAGCAAGAATACCCTCGTGGTTTTGGGGAGGAGAAACATTCTTAAAAAGTCCGTCCGGGGGCTGCTTAAACTAAACATTTATTCTGTTGGTGATGTACTGGCTGGTTTCCCCTATGTATATTGTGTCAGAGTTTTCGCAGGGTATTTTGTAGATATCATTGCTTTTTTTGTTTGGGGGTATTTTTGATTTGAGTTTCCCGTTCGTCTGAAAATAAATTGTTTGCCTGAACGTCTTGAGTTGTTCCTAAAACACCTGTTTCAATGAGTATCCCGTGACTTAAGGGAGAGCGTTTTCCTTTTGTAACCGGAAATCTCGAGATCGAAACTCGACAGGGGCGACTGTTTTTTTTCTGGATTTTGTTTTCATTTTTTGCTTCTAGTGCGTTTATTTAATATTAATAAGTAAATAAAAAGTTGTTTTTTAATTTTTCGAATGCTTTCTGTCAAAAACGTAATTGGTATAAGGAAATATTTAATATTAACAAGAAATATATTATTAATTGAAAACGTAAGTATATTTTAATAATATGTTTAAACGGTTTTATTTATCTTTACCAATTTATTTGATATTATTTTATATTACAATTATTAAAGCCATTTAAAATTTTCTAGCTCTAGACATAAAAATATTCTGACAAACTTTAATAATTTTTTTTTAGACGAACGATTGAGAAATGCGTTCTCTCGCTTTAACAGAATTGGTTTTTCATTAGGTACTAAATACTTAACAATTTCCGTTCAAATCGGTGGGGAGAAGGCCTTGCACTCCTGTATTGTACACCATATGAAGTGAGAAGAGGCAGGGAATGGAAGCAAAAGCAGAGCGCAGTAATTGCTAACTCTCCTCGAGTCATAGATGGTGGCAGTCTCGTCCTACAAGGACTTTAGTAATGGATGCTATTTATCGTGATAGAAACATATTTTGAGAATTTACTCCAATTTTAGCAGATTTCCTTCAGCTATTGAGATCGTACTCACGACGCAATTTTCAAAACTTTTCTTCAAATGTCCATCGATCCTACCCAGGAAATGACGAAAATGAGGTCCGTTCAAAATTATATATATATATATATATATATATATATATATATATATATATATATATATATATATAAATATACACATATATGTGTGTGTGTCTCTTAACGCTCTAGCGGTCGCAATTTTTGCTTGATCGTTACCAAACTCGATATTTAAACGTTTTATGTAACAATAAAGATTAATTTCGTTTATGGCTGAAATCGGATCAGTGGGAGGGGGGGGGTTTAAAGGGGAAGCTTTTGGAAATTTCGAAATATCTTCGTTACTATACGTCGGATCGAATAAATGTATGGAATCAATCTTATTGCAAATTATATTTACTATAAATATTGTTATATACATTTATTCTGTATCTTTTGAATATTAACCGAGATATTTGCATAAGTTTTCAGCCTTCAGTAAACCCCCACTTCTACTCGTGTTACATAAACCATACTCAGTTATATAATAAACTACATTATTCGAAGCTTAAATACCAAATATTGTTTTCCAGAAACCTTTATTATACGAGATAGGTGCAAATATATTCTTGTGACTCCCCCCCCCCGTCTTAAATTCTTGGACTACTAAAATTAGATTGATTGAGGTAAAAACTATTCTGATTCATTATAAATTACAGTACTAGGTATAGTACATAGTTTTCAATAAAATGAATATGTTATATTCTGAAATGTTTCAGATAAGTTTTTCTTTCCGCCGAGCCGGTGGTAGACCTGTTTGTTTACATTTGTGACGCTTCCCGCTGGCAGGGGAAAGATTTCTTATTACCGTTTGTAATTAATCACGGTGGTGTTGGGTTAGCAGTATGTAGGTTTATCTATTATTAATCTTCGCGAGGGAAATCTGCGAGTTTAGGCAGCCCCTGCGTGACGGACTTTTATATATGAAAATAGTGTGAAAATATCGTAATCAAAATTGAATACTTTGAAACCAATGATTGTTGTCACGATGACAAAAGTTTTTATTGGAATATTTAAACATAGAAATTTTCTTATTAAAGAGAACCCAGTTTAAGAGCATCTGCCGATGGATGTGGAGCCCATGACTTTGGGAAGGGAGTTAGTAGGGCGAATTTGTAAGTTCACCGACCCCTGACCTCTATAGAAATGACTTTTGCCCAACCGCTCCTCCTGGCCCACTTTCCCCCTACCTTACTTCTGGGCCAATGACCAGCAACTCCGTTCCCCACTCTCTACAATCGTCCCGGCTTCAATACATGCCTGATAACGAAACTAAATTATAGTAACAAGTAGGCCGAGCCTTTTACTCCCCCACTAAGTTCTTCTCTCCGACTCAAAACGTCGGCAACATGAGATACCGTCAAGTCAGGATGTTTGCACCTAACCCTATAAGGTGGTATGTACTTGAGAGATTCGACCGGCCCCAAATGAGTTTTGTAATAACATCTTAATGCTAAAGACTGACAGACTAACTCGCTCAACATGCAACATTCCCTTGACGATAAGATATATACTGACAGAATGCCGAAAACGACAACACCAGGACTTCCCCTACGACTTACACGAACGTTTGACGGACGGCAGCCCATACATTAACAACATATTCTCATACCTATAATAATAATAATATATCTCTAACGTTATCAATCTATAATTAAATTAAATTCTTGGTAACGGCAACTACCAAGAAACTACTCAGCGTACATTGACCATGTATAAAAAATGTCAACTCGATACGATTATTTTGCTACTATTGCTACAGAATTACACATAGACTATCAAACAAGTTCCTCACACTATAAATGGTAGGGCTAGCTAACGCTCCTCAACTGGAAATTGTATTGACACCCATTATTTCTGTACCATTAAGAATTACATCCATTAAGAAAACTGTTATCTTATTTAGAAAGGAGCACAAGAGGAAAATGGGGGTCGTTCGTAGTAGTACATGGTTTACTCACGCAGGAGATCAGTATTTAACACGTTAAAAAGAAGAATGGTTTGCAGAATTTCCATACCAATCTGAGAACACCTTTTTTACAGAATGTATAATTATGTACTCTTAGTATTCATATTATCGCAGGGGCTGCGTTAACTAAGCAAATTTCCAAAGTGCGTCGCGTATTTGCATTTACCTCATAACGTGAAAGTTAAATGAGAACAATATTTGGTATTTAGGCTTCAAATAATGTGCTCCATAATATAACAGCTTATTCTTCATATGACATGACAAGGTGTGGGGGTTTACCGAAGGCCAAAAACTAAAAAAATGCAAATATCTTGATTAATAATTAAGATAGTGTAAAAACGGACTGAACAACATTTACAGAACATTACATTTCCAATAAGATTGGTTCTATAATATATTAAAGGGGCTGGGCAAAATAAGCAGATTTCCCACGTGCGTGTATAGCACACTCATGATCTTATGTCATCATATATTTTATATTTCTAAGTAAAAATCCAATAAGTAGAAATGGGGGTTTACTGGAGACTTGAAACACGAGAGTAAAAATAATGTGCTTAATATTTGAGCTAGAAAAAATTTTTTACAACAAAAATTATAGAACATGAATAGTGTAACAAGTTTGGTCTTACATCATTTTTCAATATGACTCATAATAACGCAGATATTATGAATTTTCGAATTCCCTCTCTAAACCACCACCCCCCTCCCATCCCTTATCCGATTTCTGTCATTAGTGCACTTGATCTTTAGTTTTGCATGATACTTTCATATATTCATTAATTACAATTAAACAACAATTGCTCTACATTAAATAAAACATGATTCGACATTACCACCACAGCTCAAGCTTGTATTCCTCTATTCATCCTTCAGCGAAGATTTGATTCAGGTCCCATTTCGACCTCTTTAAGGCCATACTCTTTTATATATTTCGTAGTACAGACTAAAATTCGTGGAAAAATATACGGATACTGTGATGAGCTGTAGGAGAAGCTGTAGAGCAAAGAAAACAAGTAATAAATAACACACTTAGAGACCGTTAATGTTTTACGGTACACATACTCTCTGGTAAAAGCGTCTTATATCTTTCATGTTATTACTAAAGCAGGCCTCTTCCACATGCCTGCAAAGAATATTGGATAGATTGAGCCAGTATATTTTCTTAGGAATTAGAGTTTGTTAATACTCAATATTACTATCTCTCTATCGCTCTCTCACAGAGCGGATATATATATATATATATATATATATATATATATATATATATATATATATATATTCATTGTGAGGACTTCGGCTGTCTACTCCAGCGTTTGGAGTTTTTGTTGTTCTTCAAATGGAGTTTTTGTTTCGATGGAAATGCGTCCATCATCGTCAGGCAATAAATTTAATTTGAATAGCTACTTCAATCATATGTTTTAAATTTTATTTTAATATGGCTTTCCACGTCTCTCTTGATAATTTCTAGAGCTTCCAGGACCAATCTTTTACCGAGATGATCCTCTCTGTGTAAAATTTTTGTCTCATCGAATTTAATTTGGTGAGGGCAAATACTGGTGTGTCTAGCTATGGCGGATGTCTTTGTTCTCTGGTGTTTCAGATCAGCCATGTGTTGGCGGACACTTGTCCCAGTCTTTTTTCCAGTCTGTCCCACATAAACTTTACCGCAATCACATGGTATCATATAAACACCACTATCTTGTAAAATTTGGGTGTCTTTTGGACTTTTTAAATATTCGCTGACTATTTTGTGGGGTTTAAATTCTGTCCGTAAATTATATTTTCGAAGTATTCTTGCCAGTTTTTCAGAAGCCTCCGCTATATAAGGAAGTGTTATATTTCTCAATGGTGTTACTTGAGTATTCTCTATCACTTCTTGAACCTAGGTGCTTTCAAGTTTCCTCTTAATTTTTTCTTAATACTAATAAGAAAGTGGAATTGGACTGTTCTGTAATAACATCAAAGAAAGTCCGTCACTCGGGGCTGTCTACGCTAAGCAGAATTTCCACAAGCAGGTATGACACACCACTGATCTCTTCTCACCATATATTCTCTATTCCTAAATAAAACTCAGAATTTTTATTTTTTTAATTTGAATGAAACAGCTAAATCTTGATTGATCAAATAAACATGTTCAAGTAAGGATTAGAAAATATTAATAGAGTGTGTCATCACGCCTCTTAATTGCATTTATCTCACAAAGGAGAAGATAATAATTCATATTTAGGCTTCGAACAGCTTATTGTTAATATGAGATGAGTAGAGAGAACTAGGAGATAAGAACAGTATTTAACACGTTAAGCAGAAGAATGGTGGCAGAATTTCCATACCAAAATGAGAGCACCTTTTTTGCAGAATGTATAATCATGTCAGGCAGAATGTATAATCACATCTTAGTATTCATATTATCACAGGGGCTGAGTTAACTAAGCGGATTTCCCAAGTGCGTCACGTATTTGCATTTACCTAATAATGTGAAAGTTCAATGAGAACAATATTTGGTATTTAGGCTTCAAATAATGTGTTCCATAGTATAGCAGCTTATTTTTAATATGACATATGAAGGAGGACTGAAGGCCAACAACTAAAAAAATGCAATAAACAATAAATATAATTAAAATCTTGGTTAATAATCAAGATAGTGTAAAAACGTACTTAACAACATTTATAGAACATTACATTTGCATTAAGACTGGCGCTATACAATAACGGAGATAGATGGAATTTTCCAAATTCCTCTTTTCTAAATAAATCCCCCCTCCTACTTGTCCATTTTTAACCATTAACGAACTTTAACTTCGTATTTACATGAATATCAAGTTTCGTAACGATCAAACAAAAATAACAGCCATTAGTGTGTTAACAGGTATATATATATATATATATATATATATATATATATATATATATATATATATATATATATATATATATATCATTTTGAAGTGACCTCATTTTCGTCATCCAATGAGTAGAATCGATGGACATTTGAAGAAGAGATGCCATGAGTCAATCCGCAGTTGTAGATTTCCATTCAGGGATATCTGCTAATATATTGGGGGGGGGGGTTATTTTTCTAATTGAAAATAACAGATGTTTATTTCTGAGTGAACATTATTCTACACTCTGATACTTTTTAACAGTGAGTAAATGTACCGTAAAACATTAGCGACCTTCAAGGGTGTCATTCATTGTTTGCATTACTTGCTGTGCAGCTTTCTCAAAAGTAATGGTCTGTAACAATAGGCACCTTATGTTTGCTCACTTGCCTACGGTCAGTTGTACTCCTAAAGATATAAAAACAAAATGTCCTTCAGCTATGCAGAATTCCCACTTTCTAGAATAACTCTGGTAGCATCATCACCAGCACTATCGATTCTTTATTTCTCCGTCAGTAAGAATCCAATGCAATTTTTAATGACTCAGTAACTCAAAGAAAAAATAAAAGGATTGGAAATGGGGGTTTACATGGTGCCAAAACATAAAAATAAAAATAACTCGCTGAATATTTGAGTTAAGAAAAGTCGTAAACTAAGCAGATTTCCCAAGTGAAGTTTTACAATAGAGAAATCTGCATTCTGGTAACACTTAACACCACCGTGAGTAAATAGTAACACTCATGAGTTCCAGTTAATTTTAATAAGCTTCCATCAGGGAATTGCTTCTGAATTGTAAACAAATAGGTCTGCCAACCACTCAGAGCTGAACAGATAAATAGACATATTTTTCACCGGAAAGAAAAACAATTGCTGACATATATCTGAATATAAAACATTAACTTTAATGCAAACTATTTACTGTATCTGGTACTGCAATTTATAATAAATCAGAATAATTCAAATTTTAGTAGTCCAAGAATTTAATATTTTGAATTTTAAAGAAAAGGGGGGGGGATCAACAGAACATATTTGCGTATATCTCACAAAGAAAAAGGTTATAGGAGCCTCCAAACTAATTTCACGAGAGCCAAACACTTACGGAAACAGCCGAACGAGTTTTCTGCTGTTCCCGTCGTAGCAAACCTACTATAGCCGATCTCATCTCATCCGTTATCCGCACACACTTAATAAAAATGCAAATATCTCGGTTAATATTCAAGAGAGAGAATAAATGTGTATAACAATATTTAAAGTAAATTTAATTTGCAATAAAATTTGTTCTATACAAGTTTTCGATTCGACATATAGTAACGTAGATATTACGAATTTTTAAGATTCCCTCTTCGAAACCCCCCCCCCTTCCCACTGGTCCGATTTCAGCCATTAACGAACTTGATCTTCCTTTTTACATAAAACGATTAAATATGGAGTTTGGTAGCAATCAAACAAAAATTGGGACCACCAGAGCGTTAACAGATATATATATATATATATATATATATATATATATATATATATATATATATATATATATATATATATATATATACAGTTTTGAACGGACCTCATTTTCGTCATCCTGGGTAGGATCGATGGACATTTGAAGAAAAAATTTCGAAAATCGTGTGTACGACCTCAATAGCCGATTCCCCTTACGGGAAATCTGCTAAAAGAGGGAGAGAGAGGGGGGAAGATAAGTTTGTGTACAGGGATAGAAGAGAGAAAGAGGAAAGAGAAGTATGTTGTAAGGGATGAGAGAGAGAGAGAGAGAGGGTGTGAGGGAGGAAAGGGTGGAGGCTAACGGCCTATATTGCGCAAGAGACCTGGAAGAGATGCTGGCTAGTATTGTGTAAGACTGCAGCTCCCAGCTAACACGTGATCTACTCACGTGTGCTTCCCTCTGCAAACTAGATCCTTTTCCTCATTCCCGTCAACATCAGCCACTCACAAAGATTATTGTGTAATAGATGAATAAACGACCCATAACAATAACCAGTAACAAAGGTGCCAAATCTTCCCAAGTCTTATTTACCTTTAACTGTTTATATACTGAGATGTGACGCTCATACTGGTTAGGTGCTTTGGATGTCAGTTGTATTATTACAATATGAGTAGACATGTCCTTGATTTATTTTTGTAAAGTTGGCTAAGCAATGTGGGAATATTTCAAGAAATATTTCAAAAATCGCGTCATGAGTACGACCTCAATACTTGATTTCCTTAAGGGTAATCCGCTAAAAAGTCTATCAATCTAAAATAAACTTCATGCAGATAGATTATAAATATTGTTACGTTTTATTACAAAATCAGTAATAAACGTTGTTTATTAGAGTTCTTTTGGATTGGAAAATAAAACACACACAAGTTTCACAGTTTTTATCACTGCACAATTTATTTAACAATGCACTGCACACTTAGTGAATTATTCTTAATTACTACTCACAGTCTGCACTGATAGCTTCACTGTTCTTGTTATTACACAGTCCGATAACTCACTCGCGATCACTTAAGTTCACAAAAGCAATACGGCACTGCACTGTCCTTCACTTCGCAAAGTTAACTAGCATATGCTAGGTCTAGTAAGTATTTGGTCAAATCAGTGTGAATAAAAATTTGTAGAAAATACTAGGGCAAGTCTAGTAGAATCCGGAAAAACCCAAGCACTTACTCGCGGGGTAGTACATGCTAGACCAAGTAAATGCTAGGTTTTAACATTCCTGTCAATTTGAGTAGAATCAAGGGCACCAATTACTGACGGCAAACAAAAATGTCTCTGCCACAAAACTTTAGCCTCGGTCATATCTTCACCTGTAGTTGGAAACCTTATCCAATTATGTGATTGTTCAACTACTCTACTCATCATGTACCTTATAGTCTTGTTAGCAGTAGTACGATGTACACCCACATCTTGAGCTACACCAGGCTGAAAGCCAGGATCATCCACAAACCGCAGAAATATTTCCATTTGCTGTCTTCTGGAAATACCACCGCCACGAGTATCACTTTCTTCAAGAAGCTGTGCCGCAAGGAAATCAACACTCTCACTGTTAAACCTTAACAGTTCTTTACAATTACATTCGTTTATTCCAGAGCGAAAAGAATAAATTTTAAGTTGACGAATAGGCATAAACTCAGCCATGATCAACAACAAACTGTGGACTAAGCAGACAGGTAGTAAATGCTAGGAAAAAGTCTAGCATGCCCCAGACCAGGCTTGAAAATATCGAAGCATATGCTACAGAACAATCTACTGCAAAAGTTTTATTCACACCATTTTTTAAGCATTTACTACTCGTCCGGGAAAACTCTAGAACATACTACCCCTAGCAAGTGCTAGAGTGTTTATTCACACAAAACGTAGCATTTACTTAAGAAATCCCTAGTATTTGCTTATACTAGTTTTTATTCACATCACTGACTGTTCTTCACATAAAAGTACTTTGCCGCACTGCAACTAAGTCACACTGTAGTACTGAACGCACTTGAAGAGCACTTGAAGACAGAGAACAAACTAACTGTCGGGAGTGTTGTACATGCTTATATAGAGGGGCGGCAACATCAAAGGACGTGGGCTCGAAGGTACTGGACTCTTTAGTCTGGAACAATCCAGGCGCCAATGATCCTCGATTGGCTCCTTTCATCTCCTCCTTATCTCTGTTTAATTTTCATGTATTTAATTTTCGCAACAATATATTACATATGGGCAGATACAAACCCTGAGCCACGGCCCCTCAGAACACTAATGCCTTCCGTCAAGTGGCACATCTGCACAATATGTGTTGGATTCACACCTCTACTCTGCATTTAACATCCGCCTCTGAGCAATGCCCAAGAAATGTGGGGCACAAACGAAAAAATAATAAAGCAAATTTGTAAAAAATATTTTTTTTAATCATTTAGTTACAAAATTACGGAATAATTCTTTTTAACTTCGTTGAACGAGATAAACAAAGGTTTGCAATCGCGAAAATCTCCGGTTTTTACATTTCAATGGAATTACTGTCTTGAACTTCACTGAATCCAGCTTGACCAGTTTCGACAACTCGTCTGTTCATACGTAAGTACGTACCTATGTACTATGTAGAACGACTAGCCTTAGAAGGTTGAAATTTCATATCTAGGTCTGTAGAAGCGTCTAGTTGTACTACTCCTCTCGACCAATTACGGAGGAGGGGTGGGGTTGAAGGGGATGGAACTAAATAATTGACAATTTCGTCGTGCCCATTAGAAATACAGATTGGTAAAGAGTCATTTAGCAGATGTCCCTTAAGGGTAATCAGCTATTGAGGTCGTACTCATGACGCGATGTTCGAACTTTTTTATCATATGTCCATCGATCCTACCTAGGAGATGACGAAAATGAGGTCTGTTCAAAACTGTATATATATATATATATATATATATATATATATATATATATATATATATATTTGTCTGTTGCCAAACTCGATATTTAGTCGTTTTATGTAAAAGAAAGATTAAGTTCCTTAACGGCTGAAATCGGACCACGGAGAGGGGGGGTGTTAGAGGGGAGGTGTTTCGAAAACTCAAAATATCTCCGTTACTGTACGTCGGATCGAAAATTGGTATAGAAACAATCTTATCGAACATTAAAAGATCTATAAATGTTGTTATTTACATATTTTCATTATCTTTAATATTAACCGAGATATTTGCGTTTTTTAGTTTTCAGCCTTCAGTAAACCCACACACCTACTCTTGCCATATCAACAGTAAGCTGTTATATTATGAAGCCTAAGTAATAAATATTGTTCTCATTGACTTTTACGTCATAAAAGCAATACGATAAACGCAAATGCGGGGCCCAAGTGGGAAATCTGCTTAGTCAACGCTGTTCGTGATGGAAAAATTTATAAATTATATTCTAGGACACTTTTAATCAGATGTATTTAAACGAAGATATGCTGCGTTACGTTCAACTGAAATAATTAAAAAGAAAGTGCATAAAACCTTTTGTAAATTTCATGTAATATCACACACAAACAAAAACACACACACACACACACACTCCCGATCTTCATCCCCAAGATGCCCCTTGAATAACTTCGGAAATATAAAATAATCGCTGTATATGTAGGGAGAAGGAGCGCACAGTGGTCCAAAAGCCACAATAAGCGGCAAAACCTATTAACTTCGAAACTACTTTAAAAAATGCTTTGTAATATTTATAATATATGTTGACGTTGTTGAAAATGTTGTTTTGTAATAGAATTAAACAAAGAACTAAACATGAATACGTTGCAAAACCTCTACTCGTTAAGGATAATGTAAACATTTTCAGATATCGCTAAAATTATAACGAAATTGATTAATTATAATCAATCCAAGTAAAAATTACACAAATATTTATTTCGAATGAAAAAATAAAAATATTCTTCCTTCAATATGAACATTTTATTTACATTTTCTTCTTCAATTATATTATTTATTGAAATTCATAATAAAAAATACATATTCAAATCAATTTACATAGAAGCATATCCTGCCCAAAGAGTTATAAAATATATGCAACAAAAAATGAACCAATAGAAATCTTATATGAAATAAAAATATTGAAAAAGAATAGGCATCTATTGACTATCAAAATGAAAAGATCAGGATGACATCAACGACATAAAAACGATGAAATATTCTATCAAAGTTTTGAAAAATTATATATTCTTTATCAATAATTATATTGTCTTCATTCTCAAGAAAAAAACATATTTCGCTGGTCATCAATCAGTATAAAAGTAGTAAGTTCTGGTGAAGAG
Source organism: Riptortus pedestris (assembly GCA_019009955.1). Taxonomy (NCBI): domain Eukaryota; kingdom Metazoa; phylum Arthropoda; class Insecta; order Hemiptera; family Alydidae; genus Riptortus; species Riptortus pedestris. Next base: position 26,015,149 of record CM032233.1, read on the forward strand.
AATACAACTTTAGTTCAAAATTACTCAAAAACAAAAATACAAATGCTTGAAGCTATAGATAAACAGAGCGCCTAATGCCCGGTATTTATTGTAGGTAAATTTTCTTTAAACACCAATTTCTCACGAAGGTGGATGAGATATTTATAAAATAGTTAGTCATAGGCTTAATCTTGAAGAAAATATAAGTTAGAGCTTGGAGCTTGTGGAGCTTTTTTGAAACCTTATATGAAGAAAAAAATTTAGGAATAATTTTATCTCTATTTGTTTTAGAAACTCATTTTACGGGCATTATACGTAAACGGAAATTAAAAACAAATTAGAAACCAACAAAAACATACAGTATTAACGTTGCCAGAATGAAATTTGTCAATAGACAGTCTTAGAGTCAGAATAAACTTTTAAATTTGGCTTAGAAGTTAGATTATTTTGTGAAAAACATGAATGTCGATTTAAATTTTATTCTATTGGCAATTGAAATTATATTAATTAAAAAGGCCACCCAAACACAAAGGTACAACCACTACACTATAAAGAAATCAAATTCTCAAAACCAAATTTCAACTTTTGCTGAAATAGATTTTTGCCGGCTTCGCACCACTGTGGAGCGGAGGGACAATGATGGTGGAGCACAACTGGGTACGTGTGGGTGTAGAGACCATCCCTTGAACATTTTGATAAATTCTATTAAAAATTGTCTTTTCCTTCAACTGAGAGACAGAAAACCCAAATAAACTTGAATATTGGTTTAGATAAAAAACAAAATGAAGAATTTAAGTAGCATTGCTACCTTTTAAATAATAAAAATTACCGAATACCTTCATTGGGATGTTCTCAGCACATCGCCTGCCCACTTATCGGTTAATCACTTAATCAATTAAGACGATGGACTAAAATATTTAAATCGATAAATATTTCAGTCTAGTTGGTTCCGACTGTCCCCTTCCTCACTGGGGAGGTCGTTGGTACTGAGATTCCCGAAGCAGGTTAAGTCAGCTGGCTACACATTATTTACACTTCAAACTTGAACTCGATTATTTCATGACATAATTTAAAATCGATTATTTTAAGATAAAATGTTATAGAATATATGATTGAGGTATTTCTGATTTTTGTTTACTGTTTTTTTTTCTATTTTTTATTATGTGAATATTCTCTTTTATTTTTCGTATAGTATTATTTCATTCTTTATCAATTATATGAACTTTTTCAAAATTGAAAGTGTGTTTCTTGGAGATGGAATGATCCGTCAAAGCAGTTTTATTTTCATTATTGTCAATGCTTTTTAAGTGCTGCTTTAATCTTTTAATGCTAAATAATAATAATATCCTTGGGGAAAGAGGACTGGCGCCGTGTTTATAATAAAGACAAGTTTCTAGTAGAGACAACTGGGATACAGCTATTGGCTACAGAATCATGTTAATTAGTGTGGGAAGGCCAAGGCCTGTGGGAGAGCCAGTTTTGTGTGAGTGCAGCTCCCAGCCGACACGTGACCTATTCACGTGTTCTTCCCTTCGAAACTAGAACCAACCTGTGCTTAACCTGCAAGGAGTATTAATCCTGTTACCTGTCCTATTCTCGTCACATTAGTGTACTATTTCGAGCGTGTTAGCTCACTCGGTTATAACACTCTCTTGAGTCTGGTAGCAGCTCTGCTATTGCGGTAAACTCTACGTTTGATTCCATATCTCATTAAACAAAAAATAGTCCGTCGCGCAGGGGCTACGTTAACTAAGCAGATTTCCCACGTGCGTCACGTATTTGCATTTATTTCAGAACGTAAAAATTCAATGAGATCAATATTTGGTATTTAGGCTTCAAATAAAGTGTTTCATAGTATAACAGCTTATTGTTAATATGACATGAGTAGAAGTGGGGGTTTACTGAAGGCCGAAAACTAAAAAAATGCAAATATTTCGGTTAATAATCAAGATAATGAAAAAAACATGCATAACAACATTTATTGAACATCACATGAGCAATAAGATTGGTTCTATACACATTTTCGATCAAACGTATAATAACGAAGATATTACGAATTTTCAAAATTCCTCCAACCTCTGAATTAAACGTTTAAATATCGAGTTCGGTATCGATCAGACAATACTTGTGACCGCTAGAGCGTTAACAGACACACACACACACACACACACACACACACACACACACATATATATATATATATATATATAAAATTGTAACCTCTGTCTGTACATTGATTTTTTTCGCGAAATTTCACGATAACTTTTCGTTTCACATGTCATAGACACCATAACTGCATTTTGTTTCTTTCGTGTATGTTTGTTTGTTTGTTTGTTTGTTACCTTTTCACGCATAAACGGCTGAACCGAATTTTATGAAACTTGGTATGTATATTACTACTAACCCAACTTAGACTTTAGGCTATATTAAAATTCTCTGAGACGAACAGGAGTGGGGGTTATAAGGGAGGCCTGAAATTAAAAATAGCGATATTTCGTTTCCTATTGGTTTTTCGGCAAATATGCAAATAATAAAAGTTATTTATTTTATTATTTAGAGTAACTTTTGTTATATACACTTTTTTCGAATACCGAATTATAAACGAGATATACGCTAAAACTCTATAGCGGGAACATGAACAATTTTTATTTGGGGACATAAAGACCCAACCGAAATAAATAGATAACTCTGTATATGTTTTAGCACTAACGCTTTTCATTTATAACAAGCTCTTACCAACATTTCTAGGGACGGGCAGCGAGTGGGGAGTTGTAAGGGACCAGGCCTCAACTTTAAAATAGCGAGTATTTCGTTTTGCTATTCGTTTTTCGGCAAATATGAACATAACAAAAGTTGTTTATTTTGTTATTTAGAGAAAGTATTATATTTATACACTATCGTTGTATAAATGAAGTATAAACGAGATATAACACTTAACAATAGGACGGAGAGCCAACAATTTTGTTGGGGCCACTAACGATTGAACCGAACTCTTAAAAAGGAAACTCGGTATCTGTGAATTATCATTAATTCTTCCAAGATTATAAGCTATATTTAAAATTTTTAGGTTCAAACAGGAAAAGTGGGGAGGTTGTAGAGGCCGGCCTGAATTGAAAAATAGCAATATTTCACGCTTTCGCATTGATTTTTCAGATAATTATGCACATACAACAAGAGTTGTTTATTTTGAGTAAAAATATGTCACGTTATTCACTTTTTTTGTAAAATGTTGTAAACATGGGAGATACGTAAAAATATAGCCGGAGTGAATTCATTTTACTTAGTGCTTATTTAAGGGTTTTTAATGAATGCATATTATGAAAAAATGGATTTTGTGATACACTCTAAATATGATTCGGAATAAGTGAAGTTATATATCTCCGTCGCACTCCTTCTCATTTATTTATTTTTCTAGAGAATAACAATTGTTATTTATTTCCAATAGAATTGTATACTATAAGAGCACTTTCGTTATTTAATTTTGTATTATAATGTATTATTTAAACATAGTCATGACATGAATTGGCATCAAGGAGCGATAGCGGAAGTTGTTAGGGAATATGGCAAACTCTTGGTTCTGCTAATATTTATCTTATTTCACGATATTTTGATGTTTATTGAAACAAATATGTACCATCATAACAATTAGACCAGTTAATGGTAATGCCAATTATGAAAAAAGACCAATATACTGTTAAAACTTAATATGATTTAAAGTATTACTTATTTTTGCCTGGGAGGGCTACAATCACTTCTCCCTCCACCCATCTCTTTGAATATAAATGAAATTATTTTTAGGGTAATACTATAATTTAATCCGTTTATGTATATAAAATATTACAAAAAATACTCTGAATCAATAATTTAAGAAAAACATGGTGTTTTTAGCCCTCATGCAGGACCGTAAGATGACAGGAGCCTAAACATTTAATTGAGTTATCTTATTAACCAGTGAAATGCTGCAAATCCTGGAAGTTGATTTCGACTGAGCTCTGCTATTTACGCTATTACGAATATAGATCTAAAAGTACAAAACTATGCTTAAACAACATGTGCTCGGATTGGGTTTTTAACGAGGAAATAAAGTTTCATTATATAATTTAATTGTAATAAATGCAATTCCATGATCATGCTTTTAAGTATTCAAAAAGGAGACTTTAAGAAGTGGAAAGGTATAGATTAGGAACACAATGTTATCTATTCTTCAACAGTATAACTTCTCAATTATAAGTCGCCTGCCTGACCCATCACGGGAAAACAATACGCCCAGAGCGGAAGTGTAGTTGTAAACATTGAAGCCTTGCCCCAAAAAAATACTATCCATCATTCAGCACACATCAACGACGGGTATATACCCTAAACACTGGTATGGTACGGGGAAATGTCAAAATACTGTGCAAACTAAAGGCTTACCAAAAAAAATACCACATCATTCAGCCTCAAATGAATTCCCGGGCGAAGCCGGGTACCTTAGCTAGTATATATATATATATATATATATATATATATATATATATATATATATATATATATATATATATACACACACACAATTTTGAACGGGCCTCATTTTCGTCATCTCCTAGGTAGGATCGATGGACATATGAAGAAATGTTTTGAAAATCCCATTATGACTACAACCTCAATAGCTGATTTCCCCTGAGGGATATCTGCTAAAAACGTCCGTCACGCAGAGGCTGTGTAAACTAAACAGATTTCCCACGTGAAGTTTTACAATAAATAAATCTACATACTAGTTACACTTGACCTCACTGTGAATAAATACAAATGATAATGAGAAATCTTTCAGTCAATTTCAATAACCTCCCGGCGGAAAGCGTCTGAACTGTAAACAAACAAGTCTGCCAAACTCTCACTGCTAAATTGATATATAGAAATATTCTCCATCGGAAAGAAAAACAATTACTGAAATATTTATGAATATAACATATTAAATTTATTGAAAACTATTTACTACATCATATTCCGTAATTTATAATGACTCAGCGTATTAGCATGTATTTCATATAATAAAGGTCTCTTGAAAACAATGTTTTGTATTTAAGCTTCGAATAAAGTGGTTTATTATATAACAGAGTATTTACGGACGGTACCCAGTAACTGAATCTGCGTAGTTTCCTTAAATGCGCGTGTGAAAGAATGCTGGCACGTAGCTCTTCCAACTCATAATATCCCAGTTTGCTGCTTTCGAAATTAAGCTGTCATCATGAATATCTGACATCCTCCCGCTTTAACCGTTTCCCAACCCTCTATTTTCCATACTCCAACTGAATACATCCAGCTTCAAACCATATCTGTCTATGCAGAATGATGGAATTATACAGTTGTCAACGGGTGCTCTAATACATGAAAGCCAGAACTCAACAGCTGTACGCTAAACCAAATTTAAGATGCCGCCAATCATACGTACTCATTTCATAGTCAGCTTAACTTAGTTTGACATTTGCAAATATCCAGTACAAAAATTAATTATTTGTTCAGAAAATAATTGATTTGTAAGCCTGATAAGACTTTTTGTAGCCCGCTCATTCTTTCCGGTTTCTAGTAGGTCTGATGGACGTTGGCGAATCAGGACAAATTACAAAAATACTCCTTAACCTACTTCACTTTCAGAGGATTGCCAAAAATCAATTTTCTTCGATACTAATCGTTTAATATAAATACTACAAATACAAATTTAACTGCAGAATTTTTATTGTAATTTGTTCTAGTATATAAATCCATATTCCCCTCCACGGCGCCTCAAGAGACAATGGCCCAGAGATCTCCTATAGAAGTGTAAAGTGAAGTGATAGCAGTGGCTATTTTCTTATCAAGTGCCATTCCTCCTTAGCTCTTGACTTCCTTGCCAGGCAGGGAGAGGCTGCTCCTCTCATTGTGGTGAAGGGATGTAGCTTCGTCGAGAGTAATGGAGGACGATTGTATTGCACATATCACAGTACCAAATACATTTGAAATGCAGAATGTAAAATTCTTAATAAAATAAAATAATAATAATAAAGAAGTATATAAATAGTTAGATAATGATTTATTGGCATGAATGCTTAACTCCAAGGGAGCTAGCCGTTTATAGGTAATTTTTAGACCTATAGTCTACTGTAACACTTAACTTCAGTATAAAATAAAGAAACTTATAAATAACAATAATATGAATATATAAGATAGTCGGTAACAGCATGGAGTAACTTACAAAAATTAAATTATAAGTTAATAAAAAAAATACACTATTTATCTTTTTATTGGAGAGAATACTCAAAATACATTCTATGCCTGTATGTGTTGTTGTCTGTGAGTTTGAAGAGTGGAGCAATATGCTTTTAAGTATTGAATATATATCTTTTGAACCACTTACATATTGTGAGGTTACAAGTGAAACAGACTAAGTCAAAATAAATGATTTTGAGAAAATGCTGTTCAAATAACTTTTTATTTTACCTTCTTGGGTACTAACGTTATTAAATCAAATTAACTAAGCCACTTGCGACTTCATAGGTTTCAACAGTACAATCTCCTTCTTATTGTTAAGAAACAATAAAATCCAAAAATAGATAATTCTGACTTAATGTGTTTCACTTTAACCCCACGATATTTCGTCTGACTTAATGGCATGCAACATAATTTTGTGAAATACGAGTACTTTTCAGTGCTCACTATTTGAGACCCTCAGTAGACTTACGGTTCCTGTTTTTTACACAGAATATGCTTCTAACGTGGGAGTTTATTTAAGTTTTGTGTGCTCCATCCTTTGGATACTACACACATTTCAATAATTACACTATAATATTTCGTATGAAATAATTATAAATATTATGAAAACAATAAATATTTTAAAAAGAAACACATGTAAACATTACATATGTGTATGAACAGTAGGTGTAGATCTACAAACCGGTCTCCAATCTCGTAAAAATGCATTAAATCCCTTTCTGTATGTGATTAAAAGTTTCGGTTTTGTAAGGTAATGTACTTGATGAGTTTTGTTCTAGTTACGTCAAGTAATGAACATTCATATAAGAGGTGGTCATATGTCTGTTCAGCATCATTGTCACACTGCATTTATTGGTGTTTGTTTGTTTAATTTGTACAAGTTGCTTTTTGTAGGTCCATTTCCTGATATAAATGTATTTGTTTAGAATTGCTAAGTGTTATTTTTTGTCCCTGGTATGTATTCGGTATGTACTTAGGCAATTGTCGCCCTTTAGTAGTGTCTGTCCATCTTTCGTTCCATTTTAGCAGATTTCCCTTAATAGAAAATAGCTATTGAGGTCATGGCGAGATTTTCAAAAATTTTTCTTCAAATGTCCATCGAACCTACGTATTAGATGACGAAAATGAGATCCGTTCAAAATTGTGTGTATATATATATATATATATATATATATATATATATATATATATATATATTTTTGTCTGTTGTTAAACGCTCTAGCGGTCGCAATTTTTGTCTTATCGTTACCGAACGTGATATATAATCCTTTTGTATAAAAAGAAAGATCAAGTTGGTTAACGGCTGAAATCGAACCACGGGGAGGGCGGATTTAGAGAGGGGAGAATTTCGAAAATTCTTAGTCTCCGTTATTTCGCGTTGGATCGAAAAATTGTGTAGAACCAATCTTATTGAAAATGTAACGTTCAATAAATGTTGTTATGTACATTCTTTCACTATCTTGATTATTAAACGAGGTATTTGCATTTTTTAGTTTTTGGTCTTTAGTAAACCCCTATTCATCTCCTAAAATTCTACTCATCTGATATTATGTTATGAAGCACTCTATTTGAAGCTTAATTACCAAATATTGTTCTCATTGGACTTCTACGATTTGAGATAAATGAAAATACGTTACGCACGTGGGAAATCTGCTTCGTTAAAGCAGCCCCTGCGTGATTGACGTTTTTAAAGATTCGCGTCTCAAAAGAGTTTTAATGGTCCGTTAAGTCAGTTTAGAGTATGTAATAGGCATTGATTCGTCTCTTGAAGTTTTATTTGTAAGTAGTTCTGTTTTATCATTTCCTAAATTTCCCGAGTGTCCGTTTACCCATATCATGGGCTTAACGGTTCTTAGCATTTCTATGCCAAAATTGAACGGAGGCCTTTTTTGGACTCGGGATACGAATAATTATAGGTTGATCATGCAATAAGAGAAATTTTGATTTTTAAGCGATTAAATTATGTGTGGCTGATTTTATTATAGTGTTTTTATTTGCCAATAAAATTTGAGGGTTAACAATTTCATTTGCGAAATAAGTAATATTAACTGACTGTAAAACTTTGAATAGTTTGATCAAGGTACATTTGTCATTGGGTTCAATCATCTCTTTCTATAAAATGAAGGAGCCGTTCACAATTTAAAGACAATGTTGACTCTAAACTTACCTACACTAACCACATCAATACTCAGTGTAATAAAACTATTGGAATACTACAATCCTTATTTTCTGTACTAAACAGAAATTCAGGGTTAAGTACAACTAACAAAAAACTTGTTTACTACTTATATATAAGGCCTGTTTTATTTTATGCCTGCCCTATTTGGTCAATGACATGCGAAACTAATAAGCGTAAATTACAAGTGGCTCAAAATAAATGTTTAAGATTTATTGGTTCATTCCCACGATGGACTCCTGTCATGCACATGCATGAAATTCTTGACATTCCCACAATAAATGAGTACATAACTAAATTAGCAGTACACTTTTTCGATGCATGTCAAAATAGTAAGTATCAGCACATTGCTGATATAGTTAGTTATAGTTATAGTAGTTTAAATTACAAGAATTACAAATATAAGAGACTTAAGCACATAACATTTTGATTTCTCTTAAGAGCTTTTATTTTTTTCTGTACAAATTTATATTCTTCTGTGTATCTTTATAGTTCTTCTGTAGCTCTTCTGTATTACTTTTAACCGTTCTGTAATTGAGAATTTTTATTTATTTCTGTATTTGGGTTTTTTCTTTTTTGTATTTTTTCCCTTATTATACATTTAAGATTGAAAAAGGAATTTAAAAAACCAAAATTAAAAATTGTATTTACTTCTATTGTAAATTATTATTTCTTAATATTTTAGATAATAAAATTCTTTTAACTATAAAAAAAAAAAAGACAATGTTGGTTAAGAATTACATCCTCATCCGACATAAAAGAAGTATATATGGATCAATAGAATGGGCTTGGTTTCTCCGATTCTGCGGAAGAAATTCACGTATCATCCTCATCATATTAACCGTTGTAAATCCAATCTGCTATTGTAAATTGTAATTTGAGTTTCTACGTCGTCCATGAAAGTCTCCGGAAACTAGCGCAATAATGTTAAGTACATGTAAAAGGGAAGTACTAACAGGAAAATTGAGGAGGCCAAAATGCAAACGAACCACTTAATTACATTGTGCGTAGCTCGGCCATGTACCACATATCCCAGACGTTTTTGCTCCTTGCTCTCCAAGGCCTTTTGTCGAGCTGATTTATTGTCATTAATGCCCGTATATGGATTCAGAAATAACAGGATTGCAACAGATGCATTCTATGCATGTGTAACTCACTCCTCGGGTCAATTTGCAAAACCGCTGTTCACTCAAGTGTTGGTGTTCTCCCTCAAATATTTTCTCGCAGGTGAACCTCGCACATTAATGATGTACAAACTTTAGTCCCTTTAAACTAAATCAGCTATTTGGAGTTTGTACTCACGAGGCGATTTCCGATAAATTTCTTCAAATGTTCTTACATCCTGCCCAGATGACGAAAATGAGGTCCGTCCAATGCTATTTACAGATAAGCAGATTTTCCACTTGCTTTCAACATACGTTTGATCTAACCTCACCGCATATTCTCCATTTCTAAGTAAAAAAGTCCGTCACGTAGGGGCTGCGTAAACTAAGCAGATTTCCCACGTGAAGGCTTACAATAGAGAAATTTCACGAGAGCCGAACAGTTACGGAAACGGCTGAACTAGCTTTTGCCGGAAACTCACGACTAGAACTGAAGTAATCTCCGTTTTCCGTACAAACTTAATAAAAATGCAAATATCCCGTTAATATTCAATATAGAGAAAATATATATATATATATATATATATATATATATATATATATATATATATATATATATATATATATATATAAAACAATATTTATAGTAAATTTAATTTGCAATAAGAATCATTCTATACAAGTTTTCGATCCGACGTATAGTAACGGAGATATTTCGAATTTTCAAAAATCCCCCCTCTAACCCCCCCCCTCCCTCTGATCCGATTTCAGCCATTAACGAACTCGATCTTTATTTTGACATGAAACTTTTAAATATCGAGTTTGGTAACGATCAATCAAAAATTGTGACCACTAAATATAATTTTGAACAGACCTCATTTTCGTCATCTCCTGGGAAGGATCGACGGACATTTGAAGAACATTTTTGAAAATCGCGTGATGAGTACGATCTCCATAGCTGATTTACCTTGAGGGAAATCTGCTAAAACTAAGATGATTAGAAGTGGAGAGCGACGATACTGCAGACTAAAAACAAGAAAGTATGAATAACTCTCTTAACCCTGCATTGCCAATGTTCACTTTAAACCCAAACTCGCCAATTTGGCGCATACCAAAAATAATCATTTTTAATAGCATAAATTAATTTATATACATAGGTAAACCACTTTTTAATGTATTGGGTTGTAACATATGAAATGACCGTTTGTAGAATCAGGAAAAAAATGAAAAATTGAGATCGAATCTGAAATATTATTCATTCAAAGTATTTACCATCATTTTCAATACACTTCTGCCAACGACTTACCAAGTTTTCTATCCCACTTTTGAAAATGTTTGTGTCACGTGTTGAAAGAAATTCAGAAAATGCATTTTTAATGTCTAAATCATCTGTAAAAAATTTTCCTCGCAATAAGTTGTCCAAACTCCGAAAAAAGTGGTAGTCTGTAGGAGATAGATTAGGGGAATATGGGGGGTGTGGTAGGACTTCATAGCCCAACTCCTTTAATTAATTGAGGAATGGTTCGTTTCTTTGACGAGCAAGCAAAGAAACACACGTCTCTTGGCGTTTTAACTGCTGACGTTCGTTGAGCTCGTGCGGGACCCAGGAATCGAGCTTTTTCACCTTTCCAATCGTTTTTAAATGCCTGGAGACCGTCATATGACTTGTGCCTAGCTGTGTCGCTAGTTGTCTGACTGTTATATGAGGGTCTTGTTCTACTCCTTTTTTTAGATCTTCGTCCTCCACTGATGAGTGAGGTCGTCCACGGGGCTGATTTTCCTAGTAGTGGTATCTCCTGAAGAAAATTTTGAAAACCAACGACGAATAATTCTTTCATTAGCACTTCCTTCGCCAAACGCATGATTAATATTCCTTGCTGACTGGGCCGCGGAATAACCAAGTTTAGACTCGTAAAAGAAAAATATCCGGAAATCGCATGTTTCCATGTTCCCGATTGATATTAAACTAAAATATGTAAGCCTACTTGGGACAAAAACAAACATAGGTTGCGACTAGAGGATTAACAAATGTTTATTATAGATGATAAATATTTTGCTTGGAATCAACAAACAACGTTTTAATCCTTTATAAAGTTTAGGGTTTAAAAAATCGGACACTTCATGTGTTACAACCCAATATTTTATTTAATTAATAGATAGTTTTAACATAATATAACACTTTATAAATACAAATTAGAGAAATTTATATTACATTATTTAAATTATAGAAAAAGAAAAAAATTTAAATGCAGATAAAAATAAAAATTAATGTTCATGTAAATAAAAAAAAATTGTTTGTTTTTTTTGTGTTTGTTTGCACCATTAGAAAAAGAATTCCGGTTGGTTTTATTTTGTTTTTTTTTTTTTTTTTTTTTTTTTTTTTTTTTTTTTTTAACTTTATCACGCGAAACGAAACACTTTGAGTGAACAACTATTTTTATTTTAAAAAAAAATATCATCTGGTAAAAAAAAAAATAATAGAAATGATTGAAAGTGGAATCAGTGATTTATAGGGCTGAAGTGAGGGGGCCCAGGTCCTTAAAAAAGAAAGTAAAACAAAACATGTTTTACTATGTATAATATTTTCTGGCAGGTGTTTTGATCTGGGCAAATCTGGTGTATTGGCTTTGTTTATTAATGTTCTCCATTCGTGGAGAAATAATCTTTACCGAAAATAACTCCTACTCTTGTTATCTGGAAAATATGACTTCTCGTTCTTATACAAATTGTAGCGTCCCTTGTTTATATTATTTTGCGAGGAGTATTCCAGCAAAAGTGTTGAAAAAATCCAAAAAAAAAAAAGACCATTAGCTCCTGGTTCATGGAGGTGGGAATCTACCCTCGGCCCTTTGAAGCAACATTTATCGCTCTTACGCCATATTTGGGGAAAATATGACATTCTAGTTTTTTTTCTTTCATCACTTTATTTTATCCATTTTTTCTCTTGTAATTGTATTCGCCGTTTCTTGTTAAATTTAATGTCAGCTTTTAACTGAAGGACCGTATTATATATATTAGAAAGCAATGTTTATCTCTTTACTTTGTTTTCCTTACTTTCCATGGAAAAAAAAATTAGATAGAAATCTCTCATCTTCTTCCAAGATTTTATTTTGACTAACTGTACTGTTATTCAATACAATTTCTAACAGCAGATTTCCTCCCCTATCTTTGTTCTCCTCTGTTAATTTAGTTTCCTTTTCTAAATCAATTATCGTTCACATATTTTCATTATCGGATACATTTTATTTAGAGCAATAAAAAAACCCCTCCAACAATCCCGTTATCCCCCTCCATCTGTAATTACTTCAGTCCGCATTACTTCTTAACCCTTCAAGTGGTGTGTTAACGTGAAAAGTGGGGATGCGAAATTAATTCTCCCATCGCCTGTGGTAACGGTTGGGGTCCCAAGAGACAACCCATGCCAATAAAAAAAAAATCCTCCTAAGTTACAGGAAATGGATGTAAAATAATTAAAAAAAAACTTGATGTAAATACATTGGACCATATTTTAATATGCATAAGTTCTGTTCTCAGAAGAAAAAAAAAATAAAAAAAGATTAAAAAATACACTAAAGATATGAAAATTTATATACAATGTTATTATTTGTCAAATAATAATACTCAAACATTTAATCTTAATTAATTATCTTTATTACAATCATGCCAAATCATTAACTGCATGTTTTAGGCATATATATAGACCATATCATTTGGAAACAAAAGTTTCTGCCTTTTGATGTCGTTTTTGCAATTAGCACAATCGACTGCCATCTCTTGTTTTGGTTCCAGGACGGGCTGCAATTCCGGCGCTGTAGAGGCACGGCTTTAAATAAGATTTTTTTGATCCAACGGCCCTGGTACTTTAATAACACTATTATTTAAAAACATTACAAATTTATAACAAATAGGTTACTTGACAGTTCTGAACAACAATCACGTTTATATTGTAGTTGGTGGGCTAACTGAGGATTATAAATTCAAATAAAAATACATATTTATTAAATGATACGCCTTCTTCTTCACTCTCGCGAATCGTGCTCAGAAACTTCGACAAGTAATTAGGAATCCCCAGAAAATCCTCATCGAAACTACTTGGGATAATTAAAATTGTAATAGATGTCTTCATTCGATGCCATCTTTGCTTCTGTCTCTTTCTTCTTCTAAACATTTTCAATGAAAGTTTAGTTTAAAATAACGTCTGTCCATTGCTTTAATTTTGTTAATATTAGATCGAAAATGTCCATTTCTTGGGGACGATGAAAGCAATTTTTGAAAAAGATAAAGTCACCTGTAAAGTTTGGTTAAACGTTCGGGGGGGTCTGTGGGACCCTAGACACACTTCAATGGACGTGAGAGAGTATTGCTGATAACTGATTTGGGGGGGTAAACAATAAAGGAAATCATGCCAGGTTTTTGACTGGAGTTTCCAAAAGAGGCTATATGAGAGATTATAAAATATAAACAATAAGAGACAATTTTTAAGTGGTGTAATTATGAAACGAGTAAAAAGAAATAAATGAAATTAATGGGGTCTGTGGGACCCAACGTTACACACTGGGAAGGTTAAATGAGGCAAACAACCACTATATTAGTGTTAAAGGATAATGAAATAAACCAAGAATGGGTCAATTCGACGTACATACCCGTAGATCCAATGTCTATTTTGAGAAGCAGCGACAAATAAACCACAACTAATAGTGTCATTATTCCAAGCATAACTTATTTTTACGTTGCAGGTTTTATTGAGATCTTTCATATTCTTGAAAAAATGAATTTAACTGTCCAATTTCTTCTGAGGTTGAAAGGCCACTGACTGAAGAAGGCTAGTAGAGGTCGAGGAGAGAAGTTTTTCCCACCCCAGTTCAAGCAGGTGCTGGGACCTGACTTCGTGTTAAAAAATTACCAAGCGTGATATCACACACTGACGCAGCACATTGGCTATCAGAGAGTTAATACTTGAGTTACAAAAGAAAGCATAGAACAGCAACCGAAGACCACCAATAGTTTAACTAAATCGGTTCTATAATATATTACTATCCGACTCATTATAACGGAGATATTTCGAATTTATTCATTTATTTATCTTTATTATCTAAACCCCCCCCCTTTATTACAAGCCTGATTTCAACCATTAACGACTATGAACTAAAGAGTTCATGAAACGGTTAAATATCGAGCATGGCATAGATCAAATAAACATTTTCGGGACAAGAACCTAAAAATCTTAATTAGTGACGCCACCACACAACGAATTTCCAAGTCCCTCACATAGTGAAGGTCTCTTGAAAACAGTATATGGCATTTAGGCTTAGAATAAAAGTCATTTCATTATATGAAAATCGATATTTGTTTTAATGATATGGCAATCATCAATCCTATCTTGTTTCAAAGTTTGTATTCCATTTTAAATATTTGGAAAACAACTGTGCAAACTTCAACTACTAACTCTGTTATCATAAATTTTGGAGAAAATAACAATGGTTCCTTCGCAAGGGTGTGGTTGGGGCTAGACTCCTGTTAAAACAAAAAAAGTGGCGTAAACCTAATTAGAGCAATAGACTTTTTCCCCACGTAAAGTTTATACAATAGAGAAATTTCTCCATAAGATGTGCCGTAAACAGAGTTACGTGAAACGGTCGATCTAGGGGCTTTCGGCGGGAAAAACGTATAGGAAGCGAACATAGCTCCGTTCGTTACAAACACTTAATAAAAATAGGCAAATATCTCGGTTAGATCTTTCAAGATAGAGAATATAAATTGTAGTATAACAATATTTATAGTACAAATGTAGTAATTTTGCAATAAGCATTGGTTCAATAATAACGTCGAATCCCGAACGTATTTATTAAACGGAGATATTTTCGGAAATTTCCCAGCTCCCTCTAAACCCCCCCGTCTCCCTCACCACTGGTTCCGATTTCCCGCCGTTAACCGGAACTTGAATCTTTCTTTCTTCTTTTTATACATAAATACGATAAAGAGAAAGTTAGAAGTAAAAAAAATTCGATTATAATAAAAAAAAAAATAACTCAAGAGGAAAAATAAACTACCCGAATTGGGGTGAGGTTTAATCAAAAATTGACGACCGCTAGCAGCGGTCACAGCGGACATTTAAACTTTTTAATTTTTTAACACCTTTGACATGGACGACTCTTATCTTTTCACCCCCCCGTCAAACCCAAATCTAGTACGTTAGGATCGGTGGACGTTTGGAAGAAATTGTCTGTACATGGCAACATTTAATAGAACATTAATATTTTTGTAATAAGATTGATTTTTATTATAATTTTTCAATTCTGACGAATAACGGGGGGATATTATTCGAATTTTCAAAATTGGCCCGTTATTACAATTGCAAATATTTGATCTCTAACAACCTCATCTCCTCTCTGGACCGAATATTCATTGCCAAAACTGTTAACAAACGTAAACTGATCTTAAAAAAAAATAAAAAAAAAAAAAAAATTTTCTAAACCGAATAGTAGAAACTTAACTTTTAAAATTAAATAAAAAATAAAAAAAAAAAAAAAAAAAAAAAAAAAAAAAAGAAGTTTTTCCTTATCCCAGTTTGGTAGGGATCAAACAAAAGTCCCGTCAAACGCAGGGGCTGCGTAAACTGAGGCAGATTTTCCCACGTGAAGTAATGAGAATAGAGATAATCTCCCATACGGAAGGAGCAAAACAGTGACGGCAAAGGGCCGAACTAAAGGGCTCCTTTTGCGGAAAACTAGCCATCCTGTTATAGGCCGAATGTCACAATTAATATAAATGCAAATATCTCGGTTAAATATTCAAGATAAAGAGAATAAATGTTATAAAACAATATTTATAGATAAACTTTAAAATATGTTATTACTAAAGAAATTAGAAAGAATTGGATTTTCTTTTCTTTAACAATTTTTTTTTGTATCCGCCGTGTGGTAACGGAGATTATTTTTGGAAATATTTTGGAATATTCCTAAAAAAACATCCCCGCTCTAAATACCCCCCCCCCCGCGCTTCGGTCCCACTGGTCCGATTTTCAATTTCAAAAAGGCCATTAACGAACTCGATCGGTCTTTTTGCATAATAACGTTTAAATATCGGAGTTTGGTAACGATCAAGACAAAAAATTGCGACCAGCTAGATCGTTAACAGGCATATAATATATATATATTATATATAAGTAAATATATATATATATATATATATATAATAATATAGTATATCTAATTAGTACTATATATGATATATTATATATATATAGCATAGTGTTTGAACGGACGCTCATTTTCGTCATCTCCTGGGTAGGATCGATGGACATTTGGATAGAAATTATTTCGAAAAATATCGCGTCATGAGTAACCGACCTCTTAATAGCTGGATTTCCCCTTAAAGGAAAATCTGCTAAAAATTACAACCGCTAGAGCGTTAACTGAAAACATATAAATTTTGAATGAGCCTCATTTTCATCTCCTAGGTAGGATCGATGGACATTTGAGGAAACTTTTCGGAAATCGCTTCATGAGTATGACCTACTACTAAGTTCTATCTACTAAGATCAAACGAAAATTCGCCAGAAATCTGCAAAAATACTCCTAAACTAGAATATAGCACATATATCCGTGATATCCTGGGTTACCATAATTGTCGATTAATTAACTATTTTATGGAGCACTCCATTAATTAATAAAATGACTGAAGAATACCTTCCTCAACATAAGCTTCAAGACAAAGAGTAATTCTGCACCTCTCGAAGTGGAATGAAAGGAAGACAAGGCAAATGTTGACTCAAGCCGGTGGGCCCTGTTCCAAGTTATATAAACATGTTTGTTTTCCTCCCCTCCAGCTAGCCACTCCAATGCCAGAATTAATAATTCTCAAATAAATCATATGAAAATAAACAGCCCCCTTTCGAAAATAGAGGACCTTAGATGTGATATCATTATTTTCGCTGAGATTCGCTCAAGTTACCATTTCAATAGTCACAATCATTTTAATAGTTCAACTCTGCAAAAATACGTTTTCAAATTAACGGACGACATTAATAAAAATATTATTGTAAACCGTAAACCCTCACTCCAACTCATGTCATAAACCACCCAACTACTTAGTTCGTTTCGTTGTGATTGAGTGAATTAATTTGTTTTTTTTTTTATTAGGGGAAAACAACAATTTCTGAATTTCACAATTATTTATTTGTAATACATATCTGGAATTTAGTTTTGTACTGAGGATTGACCATTCCATTATATATTTCAAAAAATGTCACACATCTCATCTTGTTCATAAGTTTAAATTAGTAGAAATAGTAGTTTCCATAACGTTGAAACGCAAAACAAAATACGAGTAACACGGTTAATATTAGAATCAGAGAAAAAGTGTATAAGACAATATTTATATAAAACTAAATTAACAACAAAATTGGATGTATAAAAGTTTTTTTTTATCAAATTCACAACTATAGAGATATTTCGAAGTTCCAATTGTTTCTTCCTCTAAATTTCCCCCTTCACACACACACACACACACACACACACACACACACACACACACACACACACACACACACACACACACACACACACACACACACACACACACACACACACACACACACACACACACACAAACACACATATATATATATATATATATATATATATATATATATATATATATATATATATATATATATGACTCTGTGTGTGTGTGTGTGTGTGCGTGCGTGTGTGCATATATGTTTGAACGGGCGTCATTTCCGTCACCTTCTGGGTAGGATCGATGAACATTTGAAAAAATCTTCCTGAATATTGCATCATGAGTACAACTTCAATATCTGGTGTCCTGGGAATTCTTGTAAAAATTTTAATTCATTCTCAATTAACACTACGAGCGTCTGAGGTGCGCCAAGGACGGTGGCGCCAAATAGAGAGCCAGCTGAAGTCCTGAAGCAGGTTTAAAATAATGAAGACGCGATTTGTGCCAGACTTTTATGACGCTCATGCATGCCATGTAAATGCACTGCTTGTCTTGGGGTTTGAATAAGTAGTTCAGAGAGTATTGAAAGCTGAAGCTAAGCGTTGACTGAATAAGAATGCAGCTGCATCGGAAAACAATTCAGAAGTTCTCAGAATACTGATTAAGACTGTTATTAAAATCAGTGAACCATTTATTTTCATCAACACCTTCCACTGTAAAAATAAAAATTCACTCATCATTTTTGAATGATAGAACTCACATTTTAGGTTTTAAAAATAGTTATTTTTTAGGAGCTTTCGGCAAATAAGCTACTGAGGTTGTGCTCATGATGGGATTTTCGAAACATTTCTTCTTATTTTCATCGATCCTTCCCAGGAGATAAGAAAAATGAGGTCCGTTCAAAGTTTTATATATATACTAGCGGACCCGATAGAAGTTGTCCTGCATGATATTTCAAGCGACTAGGATATTAAATTTAATAATATTATGTATAAAACAAAAGCTACTTTTAATAACACAAAAAACAGCCTTTGTTATGTGCACGTTTGCCTAAAAACAAGTAGAAAATGAATTATCGCGATTTTTTTATTCAGGCCTCCCTTATAACCCCCACTCCCGTTCGAACCTTATAGCTTGTAATCATGGAAGAATTAATGCTAATTCACATACCGAGTTTTGTTAAGTTCGGTTCAATTGTTAGTGCCCCATAAAATTGTTGGCTCCCACTTTAATTTTTTAGTGTATATCTCGTTTATACTTTGTTATACGACAAAAGTGAATATAACAAAAATTACACTAAATAACAAAATAAACAACTTTTATCCTGTGCATATTTGGTGAAAACCCATAATTTTAGGTCTCCCTTAGGACACCAACTCCTGCTCCATCTGCCGGGCTATTTGTGACGCTAAACCATCCAGGACGTCATCCAAACGCGTAAAAAAAAAAATCAATCAATTCGTTCCAGCCGTTTAGGATGAGTTCAGTGACATACACACGTACAGTAGAATTAAAAATATATATATATATATATATATATACTAGCTCAGATACCCGGCTTCGCCCGGGAATTCATTTGAGGCTGAATGGTGATGGTATTTTTTTTTTTTGGCAAGGCTTTACTTTGCACAATATTTTGACATTTCCCCGTCCCAGTGTTTAGAGTTTATTATACCTGTCGTTCCTATGGATTTGTTAATAATAAAATTAATATTTCATGTAAGACTTCACTGTCCTCCATATTGTTATATTTCCCGTCTCCTGTGCATTATGCATAGATTTGAATTATTAAGGACAAAATATTATAACATGAATTAATTTTTCCAGGTGAGGTACCTGGTAGTTCATATTGAAAAGAATTTTTGAGCATATTTCTCTAAATAACACAAAAAACAGCCTTTGTTATGTGCACGTTTGCCTAAAAACAAGTAGAAAATGAATTATCGCGAATTTTTTATTCAGGCCTCCCCTATAACCCCCACTCCCATCCAAACCTAAAAAAAATAATATAACTTATAATCATGGAAGAATTTATGCTAATTCACATACCGAGTTTTGTTAAGTTCGGTTCAATCGTTCGTGCCCAATAAAATGGTTGGCTCCCGCCAAAGTTATAGGGTATATCTCGTTTATACCTTGTTATAAGACAAAAGTGAATATCAAAAAAGTTACTTCAAATAAAAAAATAAACTAATTTCGTCATGTGCATATTTGCAGAAAAACGAATACAAAAAGAAATATAGCTATTTTTAATTTCATGCCTCCCTTACAACCCCCACTCCTGCCCATCCCTAGAAAAGTTGATATGGCTCTTATCAATAATTTAAGGCGTATGAGTGTGCTAATACCACATACCGGAGTTTTATTTAGTTTCGGTTCATTCTTTTGGGTGCCAACTAAATATTGTTCACTTCCGCTACCGGTTTTAGCGTATATTCTCGTTATATAATTCCGGTATAACGACAAAAGTGTATATAACTAAAAGTTACTCTTAAATAACAAAATAAAAATAACTTTTTGTTATGCAAATAGTTGCCGCGGAAAAAAATGCAATAATAATAGGAAACGAAATATCCGCTATTTTTAATTTCAGGGCCTCCCTTTAAAACCCCCACTCCTGTTGCGTCTCAGAGAATATTAACTTAGCCTAAAGTCTATGTTGGGTTAAAAGTAGTAATATACATACTACAGTTTCATAAAAATCGGTTTCAGCCGTTTATGCTGTGAAAAGAGGTATACAAACAACAAACACACACCAAAGAAATAAAATTGCCAGTTTATGGTGTTCGATGACATGTTGATGAAAACAAAAACGTTTTATTCGTGGAATTTCGAGAAAAAAATCAATGTACAGACAGAGATTACAATAATATATATATATATATATATATATATATATATATATATATATATTGGTTGTTAACGCTCTAGCATTCGCAATTATTGTTGTTACCAAACTCGATATTTAAACATTTTATGTAAAAATGAAGGTCAAGTTCGTTAACGGCTAAAATCGGAGTGGGACGAGGAGGGGTGTTAGATGGGGAGTTTCGTAAATTCCAAACATCTCCGTTGTTATACACCGGATCGAAAAAGTGTTATAAAGAGCATAATAAGTTTTTAAATAATGATTTAAATTGAAAATGAAGGATTGTTTTTTTGAAGAAAGGTATTGCTAAAATACACCGAATTAATCCGAAACCTGAAATCAGTACTGAGGATGTAGATAAATGTGTTTTATAAACTGTTATTGCAATTTCAAGAAGTCCGGCCACCTTAAAAATTATGTAATTTTGGGTAAAATTCCTCTAATATTCTAACGACAAGAGATAAACATCATTATCTAAGAAGGAAGAGGGGGAAAAAGAAGGAAAACCCAGTAATAATGATTTCTCCTTTTACTATAAATTTGCAGTAAGAATATCCCAATACATATTATACTGTACACATATTAATATTAATTACATAACATATCATTTCCATTCTATACATATTAAATATAAACACCTAATATTCGTTCTAGTTAAACATTACTATGTAGTCTTGTGCCAAGTAGCTTTAAAGTTATCGCAAATCTTCAGTAGAAATACTGGGCCAAATATAATCTAGTATTAAAAATACTTTTGGCAGTATGTTGTTTTAGAATTATCGCTTACTTAAATGCTTATATAACTCTTAGTACTATTTAGAAATAAAGAATGTTTTCAAAAAGTTAAGTGTCCTTATGAACCATTCACTAAATGATATTTAGCAGATTTCCCTTAACAGAAATCAGCTATTGAGGTCGTACTCATGACACGAATTTCTACATTTTTTATCAAAAAGGCCATCGGTCCTACCTAGGAGATGACGGAAAAATGAGGTCCGTTCAAAACTGTGTATATATATTATATATATTATATATATATTTATATATAATATAATATATATATATTATTATATATAGACAAACGTAGTTGTCTGTTACCCCTGTTGCGGTCGCACTTATTGTTTAATCGTTACCAAACTCGATATTTAGTTCCGCTTCTTTAGCAGCAGTTTTCCCTTTAGGGGAAATGCAAGGTATTGAGGTCGTAACTCTGACGCGCCTCTTACCGTACCGTTATACCCCGCCGCGTTAATACTCACGTCATGTACTCATGACGCTCGATTGGTAAAGAATGAATTTACTTCATTTGTCCATAACGATCCTACCCAGGAGATGAACGAAAGTGTGAGGTCCTCGTTCCCAAAACTATGTATATATATATATATATATATATATATATATATATATATATATATATATATATATTGCTCTATTCATTTTTTCGTAACTCAAATATTAAATGAGTATGAATCGGGTTTTCAGTCCGAATATGTGGTGAGATGAAATAACTAGTGTGTATACCAGTTCGTGGAAAATCTGTTAGGTTCACGCTGCCCCGGCGTGACGAGCTATGAATGAAGTAGAGAATAGATGTTGGTGATATGAGATCATTATGTGTCATGCCAACTCGCGGGAAATCTTCTGTACAAACTTTAGATATTTTTGGATTTTATGAATTTCATGTCTTTCTTCATAACTTTTCTCTCCAGAAAGTTCTGGTCAGGACGGCTTTCCAATTTTTCTTGGCAACTGTACAAAAGTTTTGGAAAACTAAAAGTTTTATGTAAAAATTAAGATCAAGTTTGTTAACAGTTGAAATCGGTCCGGAGGGAGAGGGGTTTAGAGGGGGAATTTTGAAAATTCGAAATATCCCCGTTATCGTCAGATTGAAAAATTATATAAAATCAATCTTATTACAAATATAATGTTCTATAAATGTTGCCATGTACAAAAATTTCTTCAAACATCCATCGATCCTACGTAGTAGATGACGAAAATGAGGTCCGTTCAAAATTTTACATTTATATATAGGATGTCTCAACTTTCAGTGCCACCCCCCTTAAAATCGACACTTGTGCTAATAAAAGGCTGAGAATTGGTCTGGCAGAATTGCGACTCCTGAAGAATCTTTTCAGTCCATATTTAATTTCGTAACCTTCTCCAGTACTTCTCCAGCGATCCTAACTTTGGAATTTCCAATACCAAACGTTTTATGACGAATTCATGAAGCAAATTAAATTCTAATACGAGTTTATATGGGTGATTTTTTCTATTTGACGCATCCTTTAGCCCAAAAGGCACAAATCATTATTTCAGAAACGACACGTTTAATTGAATAATTCTGCGTCATAAAAGTTGTAGCCAAGAAAATTATCTTTGAAACAAGTCCTTGTGAAGAGGAATGAATTCCCAAATAATCAAAAAAAAAAATAAATAAAACGAAATAACGCAAATTATTCTTGATTATTCTTCCCAGGAAGACACCGCCCCGTTTTAGCAGATTTCCCTTGAGGGAAATCCGCTATTGAGCTTGTACTCATTACGGAGTTTTTGAAATTTTTCTTCAAATGTCCATCGATCCCACCTAGTATATGATGAAAATGAGGTCCTTCAAAACTGTATATATCTATCAATATATTTGTCTGTTACCTAGCGGTCGCAATTTTTGTTTGATCGTTACCAAACTCGATATTTAGTCGTTTTATGTAAAAAGAAAGATCAAGTTCGTTAACGGCTGAAATCGGTCCAGTGAGAGGGGGGGGGGTTAGAGGGGAGGATTCTCGAAAATTCGAAATATCTCCGTTACTATACATCGGATCGAAAAATTGTAGAGGATCAATAGCAAATTAAATTTACTATAAGCATTTGTATTGTGTGTGTGGTCGGCAGGAGTCGGCTATGGTCGGGACTTTCTGCCGAGAGCTAGTGCGGCCTTTTCCTTAACTGTTCTTCCCTCGTGAATAGGTCTAGAGATTCGTTACTACTACTCTAATTATTAGGCAAATTTCTCTATTGTATAACTTCAGGTGGGAAATCTGCTTAGTGTACGCAGCTCCTACGTGACGGACTTTTTTGACATAAATTATAAAGGTGGAAAAATGTATCCCTTTTACAAATGATTACTACGTAATTAGTTAAAAGTAAATTAATTCTAAGAACGTTTTTGTTATGTTGATGCAATCTATAAATGTTGTTATGTACGTATTTTCATTGTCTTGATCATTGACCGAGATATTTGCATTTTTTAGTTTTCGGTCTTCAGTAGACCCCCCTCCCTCCTACTCATGTAATATTTACAGTAAGCTGTTCCATTATGTAGCACATTAATTGAAGCATAAATACCAAATATTGTTCTCATTGAACTTTTACGTTTTGAGGGGAAATCTGCTCAGTTAACGCAGCCCCTGCGTGACGGACATTTCAGTGGCTGAGACGTAGTCGCGGGAATTATTTCGCCTTGGAAGGAGATTGGCAAGAGGGTGTGAGATATATAATAAAAGAAGCAAGACATAGAGGAGTTAGACTAGAGGGTGGAGGGTTGTACTAAAGGCCATGCCACCTTCACCGGAGCCAGTTCAAGGGCGGGGTATTATGTAATCTGCCCTCTTCATTTGTGCCGCTTGACGTCAGCCCTGCTCTGCCCACCTTCCACAAATTCTCCCATCATCCCATCATCATACTACGCATTATCCCATTAGCCCTTATTGCCCCACTTCGCATATTCCTCATTACGAATAATTCCCTGCTAGCCTCACGTTATTTTTCATCTGAGTCTTATTAGCTCCAGGATTCAAGGTCAAACATCGTTAAACGGTACATTCGCGATTTATTATTATTATTATTATTTTAGCAGATTTCCCCTAAGAGAAATCAGCAATTGAGGTTGTACTCATAACGAAAAATTTCCTCGAATGACCATCGATTCTACATAGGTGATGACAAAAAATTAGGTCCGTTAAATATTATATATATCAGTAATTTTTATCTCATTCCCCCCTAAGGGAAATTAGCTATTGGGGCCGTGCTTATGACGCGATTTTTAAAACACATATGTTCATCACCTAAGGAGATAACGAAAATGAGGTCCGTTCAAAATTATATATATAGCGGTGCAATCTTTGGTTGATCGTTACCAAACTCGATATTTACCCCACTCGGAGCTTCGGCAAGTTTCAAACACCTACCGGTCTATGTTTTTCATCCTACTTCATTTTTTGCAAGCTGCCCGTCGTCACTTTAGCAGATTCCCCTCAAGGGAAGTCAGCTGTTGAGGTCGTACTCATGACGCAATTTTTGAAATTTTTTTTCAAATGTCCATCGATCCTACCTACCTAGTAGATGACGAAAATGAGGTCCGTTCAAAGCCGTATGTATATATATAGTGAGAGAGAGAGAGAGAGAGAGAGATAGAGAGATAGAGAGGTAGAAAGAGAGAGAGAGAGAGAGAGAGAGAGAGAGAGAGAGAGAGAGAGAGGAGACAGAGACAGAGAGAGAGAGAGAGAGAGAGAGAGAGAGAGAGAGATAGACAGAGAGAGAGAGAGAGAGTAGAGAGAGAGAAGAGAGAGAAGAGGAGAGATAGAGAGAGAGAGAGAGAGAGGAGAGAGAGAGAAGAGAGAGAGAGAGAGAGATAGAGATAGAGAGAGAAGCGAGAGAGGAGAATGAGAGATAGAGAGAGAGAGAGAGAGAGAGAGAGAGAGAGAGAGAGAGTGAGAGAGAGAGATCTATATATTTGTCTGTTTCCGCTTTAGCGGTCGTAATTTTCGATTGATCGTTACCAAACTCGATGTTTAGTCGTTTTATGTAAAAAGAAAGATCAAGTTCGTTAACGGCTGAAATCGGACAAGGGGGAGGGGAAATATCTTCGTTACTATAAGTCGGATCAAAAAAGTGTACAAAATGAATCTTATTGCAACTTAAATTACCTATAAATATTGTTCTATTCATATTTTCTGTATCATGAATATTAACCGAGATATTTTGGATTTTATAGTTTTCCGCTTTCAGTAAACCCCCACTCTTACTCATGTTATATTAATAATTAGCTGTCATATCATGAGCCAAGGTTAAATAAGGAATATTATTTTCATTAAACTTTTACTTTCTGAGATATACAAATACGTTCTGTTGACCCCCCCCCCCACCTTCTTTGTTCTTGGATTTCTAAAATTGAAGTAATTGAGATTAAAATTATTCTGATTCATTTCAAATTACTCCACTAGCTATAGTAAATAGTTCTCAATAAAATTGATATGTAATATTCAGATATATTTCATTAATTGTTCATCTTTCCGGTCTAGAATAATTATATCTATTCAGCGCTGCGAAGTTGGCTGCCCTGTTCGTTTACAAATCAGGCGCTTTCCGTTGTAGATATTATTAACTTGTGAATTTACTAAATGATTTTATGACATTTGGATATTGCAAGACCTTATTTTGAAAATACAACAACTAGGAACAATATCTCAGTGTTCCTAGTTGTTGAGCCCATACTGAAACTCAGTTCTTAATTATGTATTAATCAAATTTTTTAGCTCCTCTAAATTATATTAGGTTCTCTCTTTGAGACAACGTTCTATTTTCTCTATTTATGCCGACATTTTTAGAGAAAATGAAAATTCTAGGGAGATGACAAATGAGATCTTTTACCATAAATACTTGGGCCTTTATACGATTAGGAATAGGGATTTTGGCAATCAGCTACTAGTTTATTATGCCATATTTCTGATTCATCGCATTTGTTATAATTATACATACTTCCTTTTTTTTCTGTTTTCCAGTTTAAACTGTTAAGCTTGGTGTTGGTTGGCATGAAATCATTCGGAAATTAGTCGTCTGCAATTGCTTTTAAGGATTTAAAGTAAGGAACCTTTGGTAATGTTTATTTATTTATTCATACAATAATCGCATTTCGCGACTGGGGCGATTTAGCGACGAATCAGTTATTCGACATATATAATCACTTTATTATATTTACATAAGTATGCTCATTTCTGCAAATATTTTCAGTATTGCCCTACATTATAATTTTTTGAAAATGTTGTTATGTTTCAAGTAGTGTAATACGCGGTCTATATACTGGCTACAGTCATGTAGTAATTCAGTCAAAGTGTATGGTAGGTCTATGTGAGTCCTTAGATAGCAGTCAGTTAGTTTATGTTTTATAGTAAGTCCACAGTTACAGTGTTGGCAGTAGGGTTCGTCTTCTCCAGCAAGTAGGTAAGTGTGAGTCAGTCGTGAATGGCCAATTCTCAACCTCGTTAAAACTACTTCTCCTCCTCTAATTAGCCTTTTTGAGGAAGGCCATTCACCAAGTGGATGTTTCAGTTCTCGAAGTTTGTTATCAGTTGTGGCAAACCAAGTTTTCTGCCATGAATTGAGTATCATATGTTTTGCTTGGGCTTGAATATCTTGATATGTACAGTATGTGTTGTCTTTGGTAATGTGAGAATTCAGTTAATTCACGATGGCATGCGCCGCCTATACCTCATTAGGGTTAATGAATTAAATAAAATTTTACATACATAAAACTTTAGTAATTAAGTGATGATTATGAATAAATCATAATTCAAGTATGTAATTAATTTATGAGTGTGCTTATAAAATGATATGAAACCTAATTGTTTGAATTCATTAAATGTTTTTTGGGTATGTTAGATGAGCATAAAACATTTATCAGACCATGTAATGTATTTACATTACCTATTTAGGTAAATCTAAATTAATTTATGGGAGTAATTGACTCATATTATTACGTCCACATTAACGGCGTATTAATGACAGAAACACATTTAAATAATTTCATTATTTTTGATAATTTGAAAATTCTACACTTAAAGTGTAAAGCCTTAGCCATAATAAGATGTTTACTTCGTTATTTTTATCAACAATACAAGAAAAAATCGTCTTTCTCCAGTCGAAACCAACAAGTATAGAGAACCATCCGTCAAAAGCTTCTAATGATTTGAATTAATGAGTAATGAAATAAAAGTCCTTCACGCAGGGGCTGCGAAAAACTAAGCAGATTTCCCACTGGAATGTTTACAACAGACAAATCTACATACTGGTAACACTACCGTGAATGTTAAGGGAATAAATACAAACGGTAATAAGAAATCATTCAGTCAATTTACAAGTTAATAATATCTACAACGGAAAGCGTCTGAATTGTAAACAAACAGGGCAGCCAACTTCACAGCGCTGAATAGATAGAATTATTCTAGACCAGAAAGATGAACAATTTATGAAATATATCTGAATATAACACATTAATTTTATTGAAAAAACTGTTTACTATAGGTAGTCGAGTAATGTGAAATGAATCAGATTAATTTATATCTCAATCACTCAGATTGTAGTAATCGAAGAACAAATGATGGGGGGTCAACGGAACGTATTTGTTTGTTTCTCGTATAATAAAAGTTTGTAGAAAACAACATTTGGTATTTAAATTTTTAATGAAGAGGTTCATGATATAACAGCTTATTAATATGACTCTAGTAGGAGTGGGGGTTTACTGAAAGCGTAAAACTATAATATCCAAATATCTTGGTTAATTCTCATTACCCGGTTAGCCATGTGAGTTAAAGCATTGACCTTAATCTCACATGGTAAACCTACAGTGGCGAGTTCGATTCCCGCCTGGGTAATAGGAATTTATTTAGTGATGGAATTCATAAAATAAAACCTCTAATCCCACCATGGCTAGAAAAGGGTGGTAACCTGTAGATAACCCGTCCCGATTATTGCAACCCCTAAGTGGCATAAAGTGGACGTTAATAAATAATAATTAATTAATTCTCATTATAAAGAATATATATATTTATATATATATATATATAACAATATTTATAGTAAATTTAATTCACAATAAGATTATCTCTATACAATATTTTGATAAGACGTATAGTAACTGAGATATTTCGAAATTCCTCCCTTCTAAACCACCCCCCTCCCCTTGTCCGATTTCAGCCGTTAACGAACTTGATCTTTCTAAATATGGAGTTTTGTAACGATTAAACAATAATTGCGACCACTACAGCGGTAACAGACATATATATATATATATATATATATATATATATATATATATAATTTTGAACGGACCTCATTTTCGTCATCCCCTAGATAGGTTCGATGGGCATTTGAAGAAAAATGTCATGAGTACGACCTCAATAGCTGATTTCCCTTAAGGGAAATCTGCTAAGAACTACATATTCGACGCACCTTCAGTTTTGCCAGGCGGAAAATCCATCAAATATTCGAAACAAGTTTTGGGAGTATAGTAGGTAACCTCGACAAATTTCCTTATTTGCCGTCAAATATGATCTGCAAATAAATCCTCTCTTTCCTTCCTTCCCTCCCACTCTCGTCCCTCCTACTCTATCTCTCTCAATGGCAACTGAGTCCACCGATTACAGTAGTAATGTCTCATATTCAAATTTCCAACTCCTGTCTTCCATGAGTCTGTACCACCAGACAAAAAATGTTGCCTAAACTAGACTTTCCATTTTCATTGATATTGAGTGTATTCCCAGCATATTTAATAGCTATAATTACGGCTTACCAAGTAACAAGTAATATGTCCGACACGCAGGGGCTGCGTAAACTAAGCAAATTTCCCAAGCAAAGGTTTACAATAGATAAATATACGTACATGTAACACTACCATGAATGTTAAGTAAATAAATACAAACGGTAATGTGAAATCTTTCAGTCAATTTACAAGTTAATAATATCTACAACTGAAAGCGGCAGAATTGTACACAAACAGGCCAGCCAACCTCGTAGTGCTGAATATATAGCATTATTTTAGACCGGAAAGATGAACAATTAATGAAATATATCTGAATATAACATATTAATTTTATTGATATCTATTTACTATAGCTAGTGGAGTAATTTGAAATGAATCAGAATAATTTCTATCTCAATCACTCGGATTTTAGTAATCCAAGAACAAAAGCTGGGGGGGGGGGGGCAGCACAACGAATGTGTTTGTATCTCGTATAATAAAGCTTTTTTAAAAACCATATTTGGTATTCAATTTCGTAATGAAGTGGTTCATGATGTAACAACTTATTAATATGGCACTTGTAGGAGTGGTGGTTTGCTCATAGCGTAAAACTATAAAAATTCAAATATCTCGGTTAATACTCATTATACGAAAAATATGTATAGTACAATATTTATAGTACATTTAATTTACAATAAGATTATTTCGGTAACAGAGATATTTTGAATTTTCGAAATTCCTCCCCTCTAACCCCCTCCCCCAGGTCCGATTTCAGCCGTTAACGAACTTGATCTTTCTTTTTACATAAAACGACTGAATGTCGAGTAAACATTAATTAAACAATAATTGCGACCGCCAGAGCGGTAACAGACAAATATACCTTGGACTTAGTACGACAGCAGACTACTAGGCTAAACTAATTACGCAATACACACAAACAAACTTACTATACGAAGACATAGTGAGACATATACCCCACCGAATCCTAAACAAATGGCAATCAGAATGGATGGAAGTATATATATATATATATATATATATATATATATATATATATATATAACCACCTCCGCAGTTTCAAAAGTACTATTAAGGAGAGGCCATCGAGCCATAGGAGTACTAGACGGGAGGAAGTTGTTCTTGCCAGACTCAGGATCGGCCACACATACCTGACACATAGACACTTAATGACAAGGACTGATAACCCTATATGCAAATACTGCAACAAACACCTTACGATAAAACACATACTGACAGACTGCATCCAACGAAAAAACCTTCACATACCCCACGATATGACAGAACTATTAACTGACAGCAGCCAATATATTCCACAAATACTAACATATCTAAAACATAAACATTTACAAAAACATATAGTATAAAATAGAATAGGTCTACAGCATACTTAAAAAGATTTAAAACGGATAAATTTTATTATATTCAGACAAAGTACGGAAATGAGAAACAATCAGATGTTATAGAAATATTTTCCAGAATATAAAAATAAAGTACAACAAGGGTGTACATGAAGGAATAAATATATTATTCTAAATACCCCTTAACAATTAGAGATCTTGTCAATCACCATCGATGTAGGGCACAAACCAAATAAAATAAAAAAAAATACTACAGAATCGATGACAACGGTAGTAAGTGCTCTTCATTTTTGATTTATATATGTGGTAGAATAATTTTCACAAAATGTTATCTTAGTAATCCAAAAAAAAATAACACATAAAATTGCCCTCATCAACACCGATAAAAGGGAGGGGAATATATATATGTGACTGCTAACTGCAGTTGAAGTAGTAAGTGCAATGTTTAGTAAAGCGTGAAGAGAGGTTGTAGTGGGGAACTTTAACTCTGTCAGTTTCCTGTTGTCGCCCTAGTTCTCTGGCCCAATAAATTTCTAATGTAGCATTTAAACATGATTCAATGTTAGGTCGAATAGCGTTCTGATTTGATTCCTCATATCATGAATCAACTAACCTATTAGCAGATTTCCCTTAAGGGAAATCAATAATTTGAGGTCGTACTCATGATGGAATTTTCGAAATTTTTCTTCAAATGTCCATCGATCGTACCTAGTAGATTAGTAGATGACGAAAATGAGGTCCGTTCAAAACTATATTTATATATATATATATATAACATATATATATAGAGAGAGAGAGAGAGAGAGAGAGAGAGAGAGAGAGTGAGCTATCTGTCTATATATTTGTCTGTAACCGCTCTAGCGGTCGGGATTATTGTTTGATTGTTACCAAACTCCATATTCAGTCGTTTTATGTAAAAAGAACGATCAAGTTCGTTAACGGCTAAAATCGGACAAGGGGGGGGGGGGTTTAAAAGGGGATAATTTTGAAAATTCAAAATATCTCCGTTACTATAAGTCCGATCGAAAAAATGGAAGTAGAACGAATCTTATTGCAAATTAAATGTACTACAAATATTAATATACACATTTCTTCTCTATCTTGAATATTAATCGAGATATTTACCTTTTTTTAGTTTTCAGCATTCAGTAAACACCCAATTCTACTCGTTTTACATAAACAATACTCTGTTATATAATAAAATACATTATTCGAAGCTTAAATACTAAATATTGTTTTCCAGAGACCTTTATTATACAAGATACACGCTAATATGTTCTTGTTAACCCTCCCCTCCCCCGACTGCTAAAATTTGATTGATTGAGATAAAAATTATTCTGATTCATTATAAATTACAGTACTAGATATAGTACATAGTTTTCAATAAAAATAATATGTTGTATTCTGATATGTTTCAGTTATTGTTTTTCTTTTCGTTGAGCCGTTTGGCTGACCTGATTGTTTTCATTTCAGACGGAAGGTTTCTTATAGTTTCTTATATAGTTTGTATTTATTCACTTAATATTCACGGTGGTGAAGTATTAGCAGTACGTAGGTTTATCTATTATTAAACTTCTCGAGGGAAATCTGCTTAGTTGACGCACTTGCGTGACGGACCTTTTTTATCTAAAATAGTTATTCACGATTAAGATTGACGAAATACAACAAAAATGAAATCATACAGCGAAAAGAAAAAAGGTTCACCAAACGGGTAAGCAGAATTCTCACGTGTTGGAATGACATGCACATGATACCATCTCGCATTACTGTCTATATTTCTCACGTAATAAGAATCCTATGCAAACAGGGCCCGAATTTCCATGGCTAGCTCAACATGGGAAGTTTCGTGACAATAATTTCATTAGAATGTGAGTAAGTGAAATTTAACTGAAAAGTTATCTGAATACACCAGTTAGAGGTTTAAAATGTTTAAAACAAACAGTCTAATTATACTAATAAGTTTGGCTACATAATATTTTTTGATCCTATGCATTCATATACACGATTGGTGTACGTGACATCATTTATAGAAACCCAGACCTCATGATCAATAACGAAATCTTACTTATGTTTAACATGGATCGTTTAACCGTGAAAATCCAACGTAACACACATATGCACGAAAATATATAAGTGAATGGGTGTGTGTTTAACAGTAATTTGGTCAAACCTCACTCAATGTAATATGCTTGGATCCATAGATACTGGGAACATTTTTCAAAAATCGACTAGTGATTACAACCTTTAGGAAAACCTGTTAAAAAGGGATTTTATAAGAGGTGACTAGACAAGGTATAGAAGTAATATTTAAATCTATTAAAAAGAGGCTGATGAGAGAGGAGAGCTAGATGGAGGTTAGCGGCCTAGTTGCTACGCCTTGGCAAATCAGGTCAGGGTGGTGCCATGGTCGACGGGGCCCCCACCACCCGGAAGTATACTCCCCACTCTACGCTCCTATCCGCCACATATCCTCTACCATATCCACAGCATAGTGCAAGTAGTTCGATGATGGCATCATCTTTATTATAGATAGTCCTCAATATTCACTCATATCCACCACATATCCTCAACCATATCCACAGCATCTATAGTTGGAAGTAGTTCGATGATGGCATCATCTTTATTATAGATAGTCCTCAATATTCACTCATATCCACCACATATCCTCAACCATATCCACAGCATCTATAGTTGGAAGTAGTTCGATGATGGCATCATCTTTATTATTGATTATAGATAGTCCTCAATATTCACTCCTATCCGCCACATATCCTCAACCATATCCCCAGAATCTATAGCTGGAAGTAGTTCGATGATGGGATCATCTTTATTATTGATTATAGATAGTCTTCAATATTCACTCGTATCCGCCACATATCCTCAATCATATCCACAGCATCTATAGTTGGAAGTAGTTCGGTGATGGCATCATCTTTATTATAGATTATAGATAGACTTCAATATTCACTCCTATCCGCCACATATCCTCAACCATATCCACAGCATCTATAGTTGCAAGTAGTTCGATGATGGGATCATCTTTATTATTGATTATAGATAGTCCTCAATATTCACTCCTATCCGCCACATATCCTCAACCATATCCACAGCATCTATAGTTGGAAGTAGTTCGATGATGGCATCATCTTTATTATTGATTATAGATAGTCCTCAATATTCACTCCTATCCGCCACATATCCTCAACCATATCCACAGCATCTATAGTTGGAAGTAGTTCGATGATGGCATCATCTTTATTATTGATTATAGATAGTCCTCAATATTCACTCCTATCCGCCACATATCCTCAACCATATCCACAGCATCTATAGTTGGAAGTAGTTTGATGGTGGCATCCCATTTGTTATAGATATTCCTCTTTATTCACTCTTATCCACCTCATATTCTTCACCATGACCATAAATATAGATCAGCCTCAATGGATCATCTCATATACACATTTTTGGCAGTATCAAGTGTAACATTGTTCAAGTATCTCCGCTTATGTTTTTTTTTGTAGGTTCTGCTCATTACGTGATTTTTCATAGTGTTCTTCAAATGACCGTCGATCCTAGGAGTGAGGTTCCTCCAAATTATATATATCACACTCATATATTTCTGTAAACGCTACAATGTCCAAATTTGTATTTACTCTCTACCGAACTCAATATTACGAAAATCCAACACCAATCTATATTACGATAAAGTGAACATTTTTTGGGAATTTAACCTTTCATGTTCATGATTACTTGGCTATACTACCAACTGCTACTTACTATTTAAATTATTACGTCTAACCAGCTTTAAGACCTCCCTCGTAGGTTATAATCTAGGTTCAGTAATCTTTGGTACAGTTTTACAACAAATGCGGTCCTAATATCCGCCACTTAGTTTTACATACCTCTGAAGTGCTTGGTAACAGTTGGTGGGGATGGGGTCGTATCCGTAGCCAAGAATCTCCACACCTCGCATGGGTAATGTGACAGTTCACCAATGTCCCTAATGTTGGAATAAATTGTAATGCGAATGTATTATCCGCTGTTTAGTGTTTTCAACTTGTTCCTTTGGCGAGTGTAAACAACTCACACATAAAGCGTAATCCTTTTAAGCAGGAGTTTTTACCACAGAGTTAAGATAATTTGGTTTTACTCATTGGTTTTATGGTCTTTTTTTGCCCCTTTTGTATTTTTCGTGTGATAATTGAAGAGCCAAATTAACAATGAAATAGCGCTAAGCAGTAAGAATTTGTGTTCTGTGAGATTGTACTGAAATGCCCAATTGGAAGGCAGCTCGAAATGAGATCCTCTCTCTGTCACCATCTAAATTGCTGTTATACCCTATTCTCATGATTCCTGTCAATTTACATCACTCAATGCGTCTGTCTCATACATCCACTTACTTCATATCATGTCCACTCTCGCCATCAATATACGTGTTGTACTCACGATCAGCTTTTTGCAAACACTAAATGAAATCCCACTCCGGCTAGAAAAGAGTAACCTGATTAGCAGTCGTGGTAAACTATAGCAGTCTTATTCCTTCTTCATTCAGGATGGGGATCATTTTTTTTTGGAGAATTCTCACTGGAACTCATTTTCGCTACACATACGGAAGCATTATGTCGTAAACCAGGCATAGGCAACATTTGACATGTTGCGGGCCAAACTTTAGTGTGCAAATACGTTCCCGGCCTGCTTTTAAAATTCGTGCATTTTAAAGTAGTGTTCACAATTTTTAACGATAGATATCAGACATGAAATTATACAACAATGTAATTATAGTACAAATTATTAAAATAACAAAATGAAATGAAAAAAATAGGTTCAACATTATAATTAAATCGTAAAATTTGGAATTATTACAAACAACGAATGTTAAACATTTAATACGACACCAAAATCAATCAAAACTTGGGCTTGAATTTGGGAAACTAATACATCAATGTTTGGATTAATTCCACTGATACAAGGAAGAAAGAATTTTCCAAATTATCGTCAGTCAGGCTTGTAAGATGTTTTGATTTATTAACTTCATCATTGAAAAGAACTGTTAGCATTTATAAGTACTACCAAACGCACAAATCTCTCCTCATCTTCCTCATTTGAAGTTAGTAGTGTAATATTTTTGTTTCATTGGGTTTTTCAAAATGTCTCGCGGGCCAGAACAAATCTTACAGGGGCAGGTTGTTGGCCACATATGCCGTAAACTGTCGTTTTTGGTGTACTAACAGCAATAGTACGCTACTTAATTATTCACCTAGCATCTCATTTTCCTCGAGTCCCCCCCCCCCCGGGAGGGATTGAAGTCTTATCTTAAGTCCGTTATTCGCGCAACTAAAACAAATGTAAATTGCTACTCTCGGGATTTAAAGTCCCATCGTATTTCATACAACCTCTGAGCAACGCCCACCTTGTTGTTTGCATACACATATAATGAAAACCCCTATCAAATACCCTTCACGCTGCAAGTACTCATTTATTCAAACTTGAATCCTGTAGTTCCTTCTTGTTGTTTTTGTAGCCCGCAATGATGTAACGTCTATGACATTTTATTTGGCAGACTTCTTCGATTCATTCTTTCCACTTGGCCAACACCTTCGGCAGCCTGTCCTTCATTACAGCAGAGATGATATAAGATTCGCCATATTTATCCAAGGGTGTTGTTTCTGATAATCATTACAGGCTGCCGCCTTAACACTCTAAAAGTATACACTTATGGAAACAAAAACGTAAAACAATTGTTGGCGGTCATGTGGGTTGGAATGAAAAATACTTCAGTTTGCCAATGTTTCGGTAAACATTTATTACCTTTGTCAAGGCCTACAATTATACATAAAGGGTTAATTTATTTGATACAGATTTTTTTTTTAAATGTGTAATGAATGTATGCATACATATAAACATGTTTTATACTATGGTAAAAGGGTCATTATATAAAATTTAAATAAATTAAAGACTGAAAACCCGATGCAATAGTTGGAAACTTATAATGAAATTGAATGGAAAAGTCCAAATGAAGAAATAAATAATTTGGGAGGGAGAGCTTCGGAGGGATCAAGGTAGACCCTTGTAACAGCTAATCTGGAGTAATTATTACATATTTGTTAAACGCTCCACTTTGTTTCTAGATTTTAGAGATAAAAACCGTAAATTTATATATGCGAGCTCTATTTCTCCCGTATTGAGAAACTTATGCAAAAATAATTTAAATACAAGCTGGATGTGAGACGTGACTCAGTTAATAAAATTGAAAATTGGATGAGTAGCAGTGGGAGCAAACTGAACACTGAATTATAATAAATGGAAATATCTCTGTTAATAATATTCGAGATATAGAAAGAATGCATAGAGCAACATTTATAGGGTGTTATTTATGCTGCCAACTGTACTTCATCTGGAGCTTATAACTAAAACCAACCAGAACAGTTGCTATTTACATTTCACTGACTACCTTACTCCAGGGCGATAGAAACTAAAATCTATTGCTAATCAGCTGATGTTCGTAGATGTTTCAATTCGATTTCAGGACAAAGCAAGTTCAAAAACCTAGGATGTCTATCTATAATAAAGATGATGCAATCATGTATGTATGTTGGAAATAAAATGTGCAACAACATTGTTGATACAGTTTTTCGATCCGTCTCATAATAACTGAGATTTTTCGATTTACACCTCTTCTCTCTGGTCCGATTCCAGCCATTAACGAACCTGCTATTTATCTTTGCATAAAACGTTTAAATATGCAGTTTCGTAACGACCAAAGAAAAATTGCGACAGCTAGAGCGTTAACATATATATACTAGCGGACCCGACAAACGTTGTCCTGCGTGATATTTCAAGCGATTAAATTTAATAATATTATGTTTAAAACAAAAGCTACTTTTAATAACACAACTTTTGTTATGTGCACGTTTGCCTAAAAATAAATAGAAAATGTAATATCGCAAATATTTTATTCAGGCCTCCCTTATAACCCCCACCCCCGTTCGAACCTAAAAAAATTAATATAGCCTATAATCATGGAAGAATTAATGCTAATTTACATATAAAATTTTGTTAAGTTCGGCTCAATTGTTAGTGCTCCAATAAAA
Organism: Riptortus pedestris; assembly: GCA_019009955.1. NCBI lineage: Eukaryota > Metazoa > Arthropoda > Insecta > Hemiptera > Alydidae > Riptortus > Riptortus pedestris. Next base: position 26,052,946 of record CM032233.1, read on the forward strand.
TTGGTGGCTCCCACTTTAATTTTTTAGTGTATATCTCGTTTATATTGTGTTATATGACAAAAGTGAATATAAAAAAATTTACTCTAAATAACAAAATAACCAACTTTTATCCTGTGCATATTTGCCGAAAGCCCAATAGGAGACGAAATATCGCTTTTTTAATTTTAGGCCTCCTTTACAACCCCCACTCCTGCTCCATCTGCCGGGCTGATTTGTAAATCTAAACCATTCAGGGCGTCACTCAAACGCATACAAAAAAATTCATTCAAATCGGTCCAGCCGTTTAGGAGGGGTTCAGTGACATACACACGTACAGAAGAATTATAGAGGTATATATACGCACAGTTTTAAAGGACTTCATTTTCGTAATTTCCTGGATTGGATCGCAGCACTTTATAAGATAAAGTAACTCATCCCTTAAAAGAAAGTCCGCCACGCTGGGGCTGCGTAAACTAAGCAGATTTTCCACGTGAAACTTTACAATAGATAAATCTACATACTGGTAACACTTAACACCACCGGGAATATTAAGTGAATAAATAAAAATGGTAATGAGAAATCTTTCAGTCAATTTTAATAACCTCTCTACGGAAGGCGTCTGAATTGTTAACAACCGGGACAGTAAACCTCCCAAATATGAATAGATAGATAGAAATATCCTAGACCGGAAAGAAAACAATTCATAAAATATATCTGAATATAACATTAATTTTAATGAAAACTATGCACTATAGCTAGTGTTGTAATTTATAATAAATCAGAATAATGTGTATTCAAATAATTCAAATTTTAGTAATCCAAGAGCAAAAGAACGGAAGGGGGGATCATCAGAACGTAGTTGCATATATCTCACAAAGTACATATTCAGTTGATTGAAAACAATTTACTAAAGCTAGTGCTGTAATTTGTAATGAATCAGAATCAGTTTTATCTTAATCACTCAAATTTTAGTAATCCAAAAACAAAAGAAGGAGAGGGGGGGGTCAACAGAACGTATTTACACATATTTCACAAAGTAAAAGTTCAATGAAAACAAATTTTGATATTTAGGCTTCGGATAATGTGGTGTATTATATAACTGAGTATTGTTTATTTAATACTAGTAGAAGTGGGGATTTACTGATGGCTGAAAACTGAAAAAGACAAATATCTCGGTTAATATTCAAGATAAAGAATAAATCTATATAACAGTATTTATAGTACATTTAATTTGCAATAAGATATATTCTTTTTTTCTTAAAACGGTTAAATATCAAATTTGGTAACGGTCAAACAAAAATTGCTACCTCTAGAGCGTTAACAGACAAATATATATATATATATATATATATATATATATATATATATATATATATATATATTTTGAACGGACCTTAAGGGAAATCTTCTAAAACTGCTAAAAAGCATCGGGCATGCACGGGTGGGATAAGACTATACGAGAGAGGATCTGAAGATTTAAACTACACAGAAGTTTCTAGAATATATAGTTGATCAGGGTGCATTCTATTTTTAAGAATGAAGGGGAATAATTGAATTAGTTTTTACCATGGGCTGAGAGTGAATGAACGCTGTACAGAAACCAGACATCAAACACGGCTTAACCAATTAAGACCACAAATATGAACTATAGTCAGCTATGCTTTGCCCTAAGCTGAAGCTCATGAGAGTTTCTTGGCTTTGCCTAGCTACAGAAACCTGCTTCTAAATAATAGCGTGCAATAGTTGAACCACCTTTTATAGCCTTCGGGGAGTCTAGGCATTTTATTAACGAGTAAAATATGCAAATTTCACCACTGACTATTAAGGATAAAGAAGAAATGTATATGAACTTTTTTTGCTATGCTTAGGTAGTCAGCTACGCTTAGTGTAATGAAACCCGTGACAGTTTCTTGGTATTAGCTTGGAACAGCGAGCAGCTCGTGACTTGACTAAGTAAATAATATCTTGCGATGGTACCTTTTATAGCTTTCACGGGGTGCAAATATGCAAATATCACAACAACTACTACTATTGCAGATAAAGAAGATACGTATAGGGACTTTTTTTCGTCATTTCTACAAATTATGGCCTCACAGTCCTTTTCCAACAAATAAAAACAGAAATACATATTTTTTTTAACTTGCCCCTCCAACATCCTGCTTTTCTCTATTAGTACGATGTTACATTTTAGATGTGTTGCTTATATATTTTCAAGTGTCGCCAGATATTGAGAGTGGCTCTATACTGCAATTTGTCGTTTCCTCTGAATTACTGATATTAGTTTATTATCAATACTCGTTCTGCTTTATAAAAATACTAAAAACTGCAACACCAAAATATTCATTTTTAAAGTGAAATAAATGAAAGAAATTATGCCATTACGTTTATCACGTGCACTTGCAAATCCACGACATTTAGTGACATAAGTTGTTGTATTACAAGAAGGGAAATAGTATTCGCTCTGAGCATCGTAAGACATAGATAAAAGATAAGTTATATTGAAAAAGGCCGGCTGCGTTAACTAATCAGATTTCCCACGTGCTGTGCATATTCGCATTTATCTCAAAAAGTAAAAGTACAAAGAGAACAACGTTTGGTATTTAGGCTTCAAATAATTTGCTTCATTATATAAGAAGAGTATTGTTATTAAGACATGAGTAGGAGTTGGGGTTTACTGAAGGCCAAAAACTAAAAAAATTAAATATTTCAGTTAATACTAAATATAATGAAAAAACTCAAATACCAACATTTATAGAACGTTACCTTTGCAATAAGATTGATTTTATATACTTTTTAATTGTAATTTATAAGTTGTTTTATAAGTTGTTATTGTAATTTATAATAACGGAGATTTTTCGAAATTCCGAAAGGTTCGTGAACGGTCAGACACAAATTACGACCACTGGAGCGCTAACAGACAAATATATATATAGTTTTGAACAGACCTCATTTTCGTCATCTCCTGGGTAGGATCTATGGATTTTTTGATCGAAGGTAATTTCTCGAAAATCGTGTAATGAGTACAACCTCATTAGCTGATTTCCCTTATGAGAAATCTGATAAAAGATCTATTTAAATAAATATTGCTCTTCTGGTGTATTTTAGCCCTTTTCAACACTACATACAATTATGATACAAGTCTCTATAGAGCTGCAGATTGTTTTTCCCTCACGCGTTTCTGGATATGATTTCAAGCCCTTTTTTGAGTGTTGTGGAAAATGTTAACATGTAGATATCATATGAACTAAAAAAAGGTAATTATTCAATAAACTAGCTTTTAGAATCCTTCCTCATCTATTAACTAGAAAAGAATTACGGAAAACCTTCTTAAAATGTTCGCAATATCTTATAAAGACTAATTAATATATTTGGCAACATAAACTGTTATTCTAATTCCATACTCTGTGCATATATCCTACAAACCATTTTGTTCATATACACACACATATATATATATATATATATATATATATATATATATATATATTTGTCTGTTAACGTTCAAGTTGTCGTAATTTGTGTTTGTTCGTACCCAGACTTTTCGGAATTTCGAAAAATCTCCGTTATTAAGCGTCGGTTCTAAAATGTGTATAAAATCAATCTTATTGCAAATGTAACGTTCTTTAAAAGTTGGTATGTACGTTTATTTCATTACAATGATTATTAACCGAGATATTTTTGAATTTTTTAGTTTTTGGCCTTCAGTAAACCCCCTCTCCTACTCATGTCATAATGTAAAATGTTATATTATGAATCACATTATTTGAGGCCTAAATACCAAATACTGTTCGCATTGAATTTTTACATTTTGAGACAAATGCCAATACGTGGCGCATGTGTGAATTCTGCTTAGTTAACGCAGCCCCGTGCGTGGCGGGCTTTTCTTCTTTTCATCGCTCGGCAGACATTCAAGAGGATCCTTTAACGGCCAACTAGAGATTCTAAATGAATCAATTGAATGTTCTTCGTACTTGATCCACGATAGATCTGGATGTATCTATTGTTTCCTTCCCTTTTCTAAAGGTAATGGTTAATTAAGCAACACTTTATCGTCGATGGCCGTGGATTCCATGCAATTAAATACACATTTACATATATAATTATGTAATACTCTGATTCTATTAACAATCTTTGATTATCCAACATTTTTCCGACACTTAATAAGGTTTTATTTATTTATTTATTTTTTGTTTCAGGGACAGCGTTATATGCCTGATGAAAATATCATTGACGAAACAGAAAGCTGCCATTCATTAGACACATACTTAGAGGTAATATTCAATTTTCCCATCAGAATCTAAACACCATTACTCCATTTCGTTCCGTCTTGATTCAGCAAATCCATTATTTCCTGCTGCGAAGCCAGTAAGCCGGCGGGCATGTTAACACTCCAGGGCTCAACACCACAAAATATGTTCCACAAATAGTCTATAACCATGTTTTTAGTAGATTTCCCTTGGGGGAAATCAGCTAATGCGGATGCACTCATGATGGGATTTCCGAAACTTTTTTTTCAAATGTCCATCGATCCTATCTAGGAGAAGGCGAAAATGAGGTCTGTTCAAAATTTTCTATATATATTTCTGTAAACGCGGTCGCAATTTTTGTCTGATCGTTACCAAACTCGATATTTAAATGATTTATGAAAAATGGAAGGTCAAGTTCGTTAATGGCTAATATCCGACATGTGGGAGGTGGAGAGGGTTAGTGAGGGAATTTCAAAAATTCTTATCATCTCCGTTATTATGCGTCGTATCGAAAAATTGTATTGAACGAATCTTATTGCATATGTAATGTTCTATAAATGTGGTTTTATGTACGTTGTTTCGTTATCTTGATTATTAACCGAAATATAAGAATTTTTTAAGTTTTCGGCCATCATTGTAATACACACTCCTACTCATGTCATATTAACAAAAGTCCGTCACGCAGGGGCTGCTTAAACTAAGCAGATTTCCCACCTGAAGTTTTACAATAGAGAAATTTCACGAGAGCCGAACAGTTAAAGAAACGGTCGACCTAGCTTTCGGCGGAAAATCCCAAATAGAACCGACTTCTGCCGATCTTGACTCTGTTATTAAATATCTCAGTTAATATTCAAGATAGAGAATAAATATATAACATTATTTATAGTAAATTTAATTTTAAGATTGGTTCTATACAATTTTTCTATCCGACGCATAATAACGGAGATATTTTGAGTTTACGAAAATCCTCCCCTCTAAACCTCCCGCTGGTGCAATTTCAGCCATTAACGAACTTGATCTTTCCTTTTACATAAAACGATTAAATATCGAGTTTGGTAACGATCAAACAAAAATTCCGACCGCTAGAGCGTTAACAGACAAATATATATATAATTTTGAACGGACCTCATTTTCGTCATCTCTTGGGTAGGATCGATGGGCATTTGAAGAAATTTTTCGAAAATTGCATCATGAGTACGACCTCAATAGCTGATTTCTCTTAAGGGAAATCTGCTAAAACTATGGTATACTATGAAGTACTTCATTTGAAGCCCAATTACCAAATATTCTTCTCATTGTACTTTTACGTTTTGAGATATATTCAAATACGTCACACACGTGGGAAGTCTACTTAGTTAACGGATCCCTGCTTGACGGACTTTTTTTTTTTTTTTTTTTTTTTACATTCAATTTTAACTTCCCTTCTAGGCACACAGTACAGGTGCATCACGCCACAAAATCATCGTCTCGTAGAATTTTACAAATTTGTCTGAACCCATAACAGAACTCACAAATTCTGTACGTAAAAGAATAAAGCATTTTAGTTTTGATAATTATTTATTACTAGTGACAGATCAATGGATTATAATAATAATAAATTTTCCCCTGATGAAGTGCATACATATCGTGTTTATGAATTAAAAACAAATAAATTAAAACAGGCATGACGAAAATTATTTCTGAAGATTTACATCTTTAATTATGCAAGTTTTAATTTTAACTAATGTTTCAAATGGAGTTATGGGTCTAAATAGGTTCTGATGGAAAAATAATTGTAATTGTTGCATTAATCATATTTTACCACTTAAGTCACTCAAGTATATTTTGATTAACATTATGTAATAACAATGAAATTTATAAAAGCATTGTGAAGAGCAAGGTAGATTTTGAATTTTGAATAAATTATTTTTTTTTCTTATTGAAGTAAGTTTACAGGCTCTTGGTCATGGGGTATACTCAGAAAAACAATTGCCTTCCTGCCTACCAATTTATTCACAGTTACCAGTTTCGGTGATTAATGGATAACCATCTCCAAGGGCGTACCGACTCCAGGTACCAGTGGTGTTTTACCAATTAATTTTCCACAGAAATTCCTTGATTGAAAGATAAAGCAATCAGTCTAATGGTTAGGGTCCTAATAATATCGAAGCTCACTTTTCGTCTCTGTTGTTAGTACTAAAATATATCAACTCTAATTCCATACAGTACGATTGTATTCCTGCTCTGAATAAAAATAAATAACCACCTTCAAATTAGGCTGAACATTTTTGAGCAGATCAAATACAGCGTAATATACAATAAACCGAAATCCATGCCAACATTTCGAAAGAATTGATATTACTTTTTTTCATAAAATAAAGAATCTAATATTTATTTTATGTATATTTATTATGAACAATAGAGCTCCACAACTGTGGCTAATAAAAAAATAGATTAAAAGTTATACAAATCTGATATTACACAAAATGTTAATCATAGGGTTGTTCATGTAAAAATGAATTATTCTATTAAAATAAACATCACACTAAGTAAATAAGCAAGATAGGATTATTTTAAAATAAACATCACACTAAGTAAATAAGCAAGATAGGATTATTTTAAAATAAACATCACACTAAGTAAATAAGCATTATAGGATTATTTTAAAATAAACATCACACTAAGTAAATAAGCAAGATAGGATTATTTTAAAATAAACATCACACTAAGTAAATAAGCAAGATAGGATTATTTTAAAATAAACATCACACTAAGTAAATAAGCATTATAGGATTATTTTAAAATAAACATCACACTAAGTAAATAAGCAAGATAGGATTATTTTAAAATAAACATCACACTAAGTAAATAAGCAAGATAGGATTATTTTAAAATAAACATCACACTAAGTAAATAAGCATTATAGGATTATTTTAAAATAAACATCACACTAAGTAAATAAGCAAGATAGGATTATTTTAAAATAAACATCACACTAAGTAAATAAGCAAGATAGGATTATTTTAAAATAAACATCACACTAAGTAAATAAGCAAGATAGGATTATTTTAAAATAAACATCACACTAAGTAAATAAGCATTATAGGATTATTTTAAAATAAACATCACACTAAGTAAATAAGCAAGATAGGATTATTTTAAAATAAACATCACACTAAGTAAATAAGCAAGATAGGATTATTTTAAAATAAACATCACACTAAGTAAATAAGCATTATAGGATTATTTTAAAATAAACATCACACTAAGTAAATAAGCAAGATAGGATTATTTTAAAATAAACATCACACTAAGTAAATAAGCAAGATAGGATTATTTTAAAATAAACATCACACTAAGTAAATAAGCATTATAGGATTATTTTAAAATAAACATCACACTAAGTAAATAAGCAAGATAGGATTATTTTAAAATAAACATCACACTAAGTAAATAAGCAAGATAGGATTATTTTAAAATAAACATCACACTAAGTAAATAAGCAAGATAGGATTATTTTAAAATAAACATCACACTAAGTAAATAAGCAAGATAGGATTATTTTAAAATAAACATCACACTAAGTAAATAAGCAAGATAGGATTATTTTAAAATAAACATCACACTAAGTGAATAAGCAGCTACTCAAAAAAGAACTCACGACAACCCATATTGTACACATCAAGATATTCAAGCCCAAGAAAAACATATGATACTCAACTCATGACAGAAAACTTGGTTTGCCACAATTGATAACAAACTTCGAGAACTGAAGCATATACTTGGTGAATGGCCTTCCTCAAAAAGGCTAATTAGAAGAGAAGAAGTAGTTTTAACGAGGTTGAGAATTGGCCGTTCACGACTGACTCACACTTACCTACTTACTGGAGAAGAGGAATCCTACTGCCAACACTGTAACTGTAGACTTACTATAAAACATATACTAACTTTCTGCTATCTAAGGACTCACATAGACCTACCATACACTTTGACTGAATTACTACATGACCGTAGGCCGTATATAGACCGCGTATTACACTACTTGAAACATAACAACATCTTCAAAAAATTATAATGTAGGGCAATACTGAAAATATTTGCAGAAATGAGCATACTTATGTAAATATAATAAAGTGATTATATATGTCGAATAACTGATTCGTCGCTAAATCGCCCCAGTCGCGAAATGCGATTATTGTATGAATAAATAAATAAGATAGGATGTTATTATAAATTAGTATGTATGGAGTTTTCAGTGGTTTGACCCGCAGATTCTAACGGGAAATCTGCTAAAATGTAATTACTATTGACATATGATCTGGGCTGCTATATATTGAGAGCGATTCTAATCGGAAGATTGTATGGAATTATAAAAGAATTATGGGAATCCGGGCCGAGGGTATCCTCATTGATGGGTAGCCACTGATTATAGAGGAATTTCTTTTTAAATCCCTAATATTCATAACTGCTAATATCCATCTGCCTCAGAGGAAATCCCCAATTTGTCACCTTGCCAAGATTTTCCTCAATGATGGCCTCTACTTTTTTGGTCAAAACAGTGGGAAGTTTTAACAGGTTCATTCCGACCAACCTTCTTCAATGCGTTGTGTGAGGAACTTAAGAGTTTTATTACACTCCCTCCTAAAAGACATTTATTCCTTTTTATCAGATTTCCCTTAAGGGAAATCAGCTATTGAGGTCGTACTCATGACACGATTTTCGAAATTTTTCTTCAAATGTCCATCGATCCTTCCTAGTAACAAAAATGAGGTCCGTTCAAAATTGTATATATATATATATATATATATATATATATATATATATATATATATAAATATATATATATATACATATATATACGGGTATATATCCATTAAAATAGATGAACCGCTTCTTAATGAATTTGTAACCACACTGGGTCAAAAATAAAAATTTATTTTTTTCTTTACAACATCCCCAAAGCGTTTTGAGCTGTATAGCTCCTCATCAAGGGGTTCCTTTCTCTCTGTAAACAATTATAGTTTTTTAATTCAGTTAATTCTGAATACCATAATATCTCTTATAATTATTTCCTTATTTAAATTTTATGACGTATATTTATATGATTAGTTAGCATTCTCAATTTTTGTTTTGATAGAGTTCGCTAGCCAATTTTATAATCTTTATAATGAGAAGATATTGGCTATTGCTATTAATTATGTATATTTTATTATAACAAATAAGTCCATCAACCTAAAAAAAACACTAAGCTGAGTGGAGTCAAATGCTGTCTTTCCCAATGAGTTCATGAAAGTAGCTCTGAAGATGGAGATAATAGTCTTCGAATGCGCTTGGCGTTGAAATAAAAAACTTATGAAGAATTGGACGCTTTCTTCCCTCCAAGTACACAATATTCTTCACATCCAACAACACTGCTGTGAAATAGAAATAAAATGAAAAACACATTAAATGATGACAATACTTACTCGTGTGTACATGTGTGTGTGTGTATATATATATATATATATATATATATATATATATATATATATTCTTCTTATTTTCACCCAATATTATTTATATATTCTTCGATGACAAGGGTCTCCAATAAAAAAACATTTGTTTCGGTGCAAACTTCATTAAACCTGCCCTACATGTTTCGTGGCTTATTTGCATACCTATTCAGGGGCTATCCCTTTTCAAAAAAATATAAAACATTATTTATAACATTAATCTATGATATATGTAGGCACCTACTAATACAATATATAGCAAAAGAATTATTAAGGGATATGTTAAATTAACGTTATTAATAATTTTTTATATATATTTTTTTAAAAAGGGATAGCAAATACGCCACGAAACATGTAGGGCCGATTCAATAAAGGTTGCACCGAAAAAAAAATTGTTTGGAGACCCTTGCCATCAAAGTTGAAGAATATATATATATACTTCCATTCATCTATACACATACACCACATCAATAATCTATTCTACTAATGGCCTATCAAAATATAAGATTTAATGTAGGTTGGTAAAGTGAAAAAATATAAGGAAAATCTACGCTCATTCCTGTTTAGGATAATTTATTAAGGAGACTCGTACTTCATAAGCGCAGATAAATAGTATAAATATTTATTATATATACACGCCCACGCTCGCACGATGGATTAGGAAGTGAGTTATGGATGAAACGAGAGCACTATAAATTTTTTAATTTATTTTATCGGTATATTCAAGGTCTGTGTCTGAACGTGTACGCGCTAAAGATGATTGTTTTTAACATGATTATCACATAGTATTGAATTAACCCACTCCAAAATTGAAAGGGGTCCTCTCCTGAATACTTATTTTATATATATACCTTCATGAATCTACAATTCTCATTCTGACTATAAAAATTTTCAAATAGCACAGCAAACTGCAATGTTTATCGGTTTTCTGGAGCTTATAGTGATTATTTGTGATAATCCACGGCAAATTCCCTATGTTTTTCCTATTATTGTCTAATATCTGTATGTATCGGGGTAGTGGTCTTGTTTAGTTAATTTTAATAAAATGTATCTATTCTTGATATGAATCCCGTTGATTAACACTTATAATGTTTTTAATATTGTTTAATGGTTTGTTTAAATAAGTTATATAAAAGTTTTCATTCATAGTAACCGAGATATTTCGAAATTTCAGTTATTCCACACTATAACCCCCTTCCCCGCCCGATTTCCGCTATTACTTAATATTATCTTTAGTTTTCCATGAAATGGTTAAATATTGAGTGTTGTTTTGATCAAATAAAAATCACATAATTCAGAACGTGAAATCGATGACTTCGCACAAAAAAGATTTTCACATATCCCGAACAGTAAAAGTTAAATAAAAACAATGTTTGTCTTCGATCTTCGAATAAACTGGTAAATAATATATCAGATTATTGTAAATATAACATGAGTAGGAGTGGGAGTTTACAAATATCTAAAAACTAAAAATTCAAATATCTTTCTACACGTATATAGGTTAATATTCAAGGTAATAAATACAACATATACTGCAAAAGATACCGGCATTACATTTGCTATAACAAACATATATTTACAAACAGTCCAATAGTACAAAAAAATACATAATTATATACAAATGCTCCGAGAGTAAAAAAGGGTCGTCTACTTCATGTGGATTCCAAGCCATGTGGGAATAGATGGAAATGAGAAAGCAGATGCAGCAGCCAGAGAAGCCAACCAACTCGACTCCATCGCCCCAACAACAATTACATCTGCAGAACTCTATCAACCACTCAAAGAAGATATTGATAAAATCTGGCAACAAACGTGGAACGAAACCCAGAACAATAAACTAAAAACTATTAAAACCTCCACCCGTCCATGTAAATATTCGACAAGAGACAACAAAAGAGATGAAGTTCTATTAGGAAGACTTCGAATAGGGCACACAGTATTTACGCATGGTTATCTTATGACAAAGATCAATAAATCAACCCCCAATTTGTGGGAAGTGTAACACAGACTTGACTATCAACCACATATTAATGGAATGCTATGGGTATACAAATGTTCGAAACGGATGCAATATTTCCAATAATATAGCAGTGGCCCTTGGAGATGACCCCAAAGAGATAGATAAATTGTTAAATTTTATGAAAATTACAAATTTCTATATAGAAATTTAGATTACAAATTTTTCGAATCCTCGTTTATATTGTTAAATTTAATATCCCACACAAATGTGGATATAAGTACAATACAAATTTACAAAACTTACAATACCGACAATTTACAATAAACACAGTTTACTCTCAAAATGTAGGTACTTAACCAAAACGAGAGTTATAGATATTCCAGGGCGATGATTACCTA